>CM062296.1:560389198-560591698 GCA_031216915.1 Pictodentalium vernedei
GTGCTCTGGCACTTTATACCAAAGCGCACAACACATCCATAGTACACTTGTCTTTATCCAATGCTAAACCCGCTTGAGGTATCACAGTACTAAACATTTTCCCATAGGCGACCATTATAATTTAAAGCGAAAAAAATGATCGCATCTTTTTAATTTTGGCATTCAAATATCTCTGTCAAGTATAGCCCTTCAGCCAACTTCTGACCTGAAAACAGGAGGAAATGCAACAAATAAGAGAAACGCTGACAGAAAAGGAAGTACCGGTCCTGTGCACATATTTTTCAGGGAATTCCCAACAAAACCACACCAAAAGTCAATTGCATTTTTTAAGTTCAAAAGTCATCAAATCACCCTCTTTGTTTATCTGGAATATTCAGTAATTTGCAAGATGTTATTAGAATGTTTCAAATGTTTATTGAACCAATATATTTTCCCAAGGCTGCTTATTTTTAGAGATTGAATCACTTACGAGTACAACATTTCAAGGCATTTGAGACCCCTAAGCCACATCCATGCTGGGAGCTCGGTGGCTCAGTGGTACACTGTTGACTTCTCTGCTGGAGGTCCCGTGTTCGATCCCCGTCCGGGGCGACCCGCGTTGTGTCCTTGGGCAAGGCATTTTAGCCCGGTTGCCTACGGGGGGCACGATGACGCCGTGCACTGAGGCGTACTGCACGTCGAAGGTGCACATGTCTTCAACCGCTGTAACCCTGCTTGAGCGGAGCTTGAACAACGTTAGAATTTTGAGGAGCTGACAGTTGCACGTCGATGCTCGGTTCTCTCTGGGTACTCCGGCTTCCTCCACCCGTAAAACTCACGGTCACGATTAGCTGCTGTGCATATGTATGTGACCTTAAACACAAATAAATAAATAAATAAATAACACCCATGCTTTTTTCAAAAGAAACTGGTAAACGACGGCTTGAATGCGAGTTAATGTTGATAGCCAAGTATGAAAGATTGAGTAAACCTGACTATATCGGCGTGTTGTGGCAATATAGCCATAGATGCTGAACTAACCCTAAACGCAAATAAAGCTGAAACACCCATTCATTTCGTATGGGGCGGGTGGGGGGGGGGGGGGGTTGGGTATCAATGAAACAACTACAGAGTTGTTTCTTTCTGCCGAAACTGGATTTTTGAAATTCATGAAAAACGATTAAAGTATCACAATGTGAGCACAATCTAAAGACCGGTCAATGGATTTCCAGAATCTGGAAGTCCATTAACTGTAACGTTTCTTGCACTTGACATGTTTCAAAAGAATGAGTTACTTGAAACAATTATCCCGTTAGAGCTCCATGAAGGTCAGTGCTCGGTTATTGAGAAAAAATTATGCTTCCCTGGAACAGAGATCCATGAACTAACAACTCGTGGCCACGTCCTTGCAAGTGGGCAAAATAAGCAAGTAGAAGGCTAAACGCTACTTTCCACACTGTCACGTGGTACCGATTTAACCTGGTCGAAGTTGAACATAAACCATTAACTCATCGCATGCTACATGCATATATTTCTTTAACTGGAAGAGTACTAAATTATTTTTGGTCATCAAAATTTGTTTACATATATCTGTGCCTTTTTACAATTTATGGGAGTGTGCCGACGGGCACTCTTCTATAGATTGCAACAAGGTAATTCCTAACAGACTAATTAATTTCACTTCAAAGGTGATTTGTAGAACCTCCACAGAATATGAAGCCTTTATGTTATGGTGCCTACACTTCAGAATAAAGCCGAAATATGCACTCACCCAGGTAAAAGGGCAGCAGTTCTCTCGCCACTACATGTGTCACTTTAACTAACCAATCAACTATTTATTTATTTGCTTTTCGAACGAAATTTTTCGAAAACTTTTTTTTTCAACATTTCTATTGTAAATTACTCAGACGGATGGGCCGATAAGGTAAAGAGTAATCAGTTAAGCTGGAAATTAAATAATTTTCGAAGTTATTTTTAAATTACATCTTAATGATTTTTCATTAAAATCTTGTCATGGCTGCTTCGCATCAGCCATGACTAGGTTTGATGAAAGATATTTTAAAAGGTACTTGACAGGATATAGTTAAAGAAAACAAATGTTTGTTTTTGTTTTACAGATGTCAACGATCCAATCACAGCACAACCATCTGAAAATGAAGAAAGCTGATCAGGTAAGACCATCTTTTTTATACTTTATGTTTTAACCCTTTAACCAACGAATCGGCCGCATCCGCCCGCGTAATATGCAAATTCTACTAAACACCGAGCGACAATATCTGCATCAATTAATTAACTACTGGCTGTGTGTACGCTCACTGTGAAAGCCAATTAGGATCGTCGCTCGGTAAAGATTAGCCCTCGGTGTTTAGTATGTTTACTGAAAAATTATAACTTCACTTTTAATAATTCAATTCACTTAAAATTTAATATTCAGTATCATATCATCCACATATATAATAATATATATAAAATAAACCACGAAACCCCCTTTAAACCCCCTTTTTGAGCATCCCTCGGTATCCCTCGGTGTTTAGTATGACCGGCTTCGCATCAACCATGACTAGGTTTGATGAAAGATATTTTAAAAGGTACTTGACAGGATATAGTTAAACACAACAAATGGTTGTTTTTGTTTTACAGATGTCATAATAATCCAATCACAGCACAACCATCTGAAAATGAAGAAAGTTGATCGCATGGCTGGTAAGTCCATATACACATTTTACAGACTTCATATTTGAACCCATGTATAATCCGAAACTAACACTGTAGGTTTATTGAACTCGTGTGCGACCAGGATCTCCGGCTCGGATGCATATCCGTCACAAAGATCTAAAAATAATCGCAAAGCAAGTTTTCGATATCCTTGTCCCCTCCCCCTAACCTCCACCTTCTAGTCATGGGCAGAGTCCGCATGCCGCCTGTTTCTCGCTGTCAATTTTGGTTTTTAAACTGTTTATGAGTTAGTGGCGCAGTGGCTTACTGGTTAGTGCGTTGAACTTCGGATCGCAAGTTCGATCGCGGCCCGCGCCATCTGTACTCACTCCTTGGGCAAAACACTTAATCCTAAATGCCCAAGTGAGAATCCACTGGCGCAGTGTGGTGCGTCGTTCTGCACGTTGATGGTACACGCGCATACCACCGATTCTAACCCTGCTTGCGTAGCTCAGTTGTTAGAGCAGTGAACTGCAAACCCTAAAGGTGCACGCTTGGATCCTTGCCAGCGGTCACTGCATTGTCCTTGGGGCTAGATACTTAATCCCGATTGCTCAGTCAGGTGCATGGTGGACCTATGTACTAAGGTGCACCAAAGGTCGATAGTGCACTTATCTACAACCAATGCTAACCATGCTTGTGTGGAGTCAGTACGTTGATGAGACTTGACAGTTACTTGCCGCTGCTGTGTGCATTTTTGATTTAATCTTATTTGTTTTACAGTGATTGGCGAACAAGTTATGCAAATTGTATTAACGCCTCTCCTTTGTCCATTGGAGCAGGTGTGTGGGTTGACTTTCGTAGCGGCAAATTCGTGGCCCCGCTCTTCTCGTCTTCTCGGATACTACGAAGAGATCTTTAGTCTGTACGGAGTGTCTCTCTCCACACAGATGGCAGCCATTTTACGTCCCCACCCGATATTATCGTACACTGTGACAGCATGAACCCTACAAGTAATGCTGCCAGAGTGTTAGGACACCTCGAGAACTTTCACCGACCGAGGATCGATCCCGGGACCTCTGGCATGAGAGACCAGCGCACTTTTCCACTCGGCCACCACTGCTCGGTAGTTCACTCCAGGTACTCTGGCTTGATCCACCTGTAAAAGTTCCCGACACGGTGAGGTCTAAGTTGTCGAAAGTGTTAAAATCAATAAATAGTAAGCTGTTTACATATGTCGAACAGTTACTTGCCAATGTTCGTTGGTTTCACCCGGGTACTCCAACTTGTTCAAACAGTGTCAGACACGATATGAACCAATCTGTTTCATGTGTCTTTCATAAATATGCATATATACTTCACTTTGGAACGTGTTGACTTACTGGTACAGGCAGTGGGCTTCAGGTCGAATGATTTAAGATTCGACTTCCCACCCCGTGACTCGCGTTGTGTTCTAGGGAAATTATTTAATCCTGGCTGCCCAAGTGGGTGCTCTGGCGCTTTATACTAAAGCGCACAACACATCCATAGTACACTTGTCTTTATCCAATTCTAAAACCGCTTGAGGTATCACAGCACTAAACATTCCCCCATAGACGACCATTTTAATTTCAAATGAAAAATATGCTCGCATCGTTTTAAATTTTGGCATTTCAAATATCTTTTTGAAATGTAGCCCTTCAGACAACGTTTTCTGACCTGAGAACACGAGGGAAACAACTGGATCACACATGGTTTTGTTGAAGTAGTTCGAAACATTTTTTTTTCTCAATATTTCGATTGTAAATTACTCAGACGGATGGGCCGATTATGTAAAGGCGTAATCATTTAGGCTGCAAATTCAATATTTTTATACTGTGCCAATGACCCAGACTTGGCTGGTGCTAAACTCTTTAATTCAGGGCCAAACACAAATTTTGTCCCCCCCCCCCCAATCCCCAAAATTTGCATCAAAAACCGAAAATTACATGTCCTCTATGGTCCTCCATACATTTACTCCTCTGCGCATGCGCAGTGTCAATGAGGTTTCGAAATTGGCGCTAATTATCATTCTTTGTTTGGCCCTCAAAACAGTTACACTTCACTATTATTTGTGCTTCCAAATCTCAGTTTTCATGATGCCAGACACATTTTGATAAGAGAAATGGTGGAAATAAAGAGGAAATATAAGGAGGAGAGGAAAAAATAGAGCAAGAAAATGTTCAGGGCTGTAACTTATAATTATTTTACGAAATTATTTCATGTTGCCTTTTTTCAAGGCATAGCCCTGTTGTTGTCATTCTTGCTATGAATATACCATTGTTTGATCAGTGTTTCCTCTCTCCCTTTCCTTTATTCCCCCAAGCTATTCTCCCATGATTTGGTTTACATTTTTTAATGTTTATTACTAAATTTTCTTGGGAGTTTTGGTTTGGTAACAGAATTTTTTCTTTTTCCCCATGTTTACGTCCTCACCCAAGGGGTGTTCAGGCGTTTTGGTCTGCATCTACCATCTGATGTTCTTCAGTTTCTTCTCTGGAAGCCTCTGTTTTGCATCAGATAGTGTTTTAAATTGGTAACTGATTTCGGGCCAGATTTTTTCAGTGCATGGAGTCATGTTTCCGGTTTGTTGACACTTTTGCTTTGATTGACAACAGTTACTGCTGATAGTGATTACTTGTCTTCTGCATAACTTTTGTCATAGCAAGATACATTAATATTGTCCGTAAGTGTTACATTAATTTTTTCAAAATGAATTTAAATTTTTGTCCACACTTAGGCTTTTTTGGGATCCATTGGGCTCAGGGTTCCCATTGGGAACTTGGGCTCTTCTGAAATTTTTGTTTTTTTTTCAATTTTTTTCTTTTCGAATCATTATTTCGTAATGATTATAATGGATTATTTTATGTATCTTTATATTTTTATACTGTACCAATGACTCAGACTTAGATGGTGTTAACTCTAAAATATTTAGGGCCAAACGCAAATTTTACCCCCCAATCCTCAAAATTTGCATCTAAAACCAAAACTTACATGTCCTATATGGTCCTCCATACTTTTACTCCACTGCACATGCGCAGTGTCAAGGAGGTCTCGAAACTGCCGCCAAAAGTCATTCTTTGTTTGGCCCTCAATAGTTACACTTCACTGTTATTTGTGCTTGTAAATTTGTTTTAAGGATGCCAGACGCATAATTATGAGAGAAATAGTGGATATATGGTGGAAATAGAATGTGGAGAGGAAAAAACAGTGGAAACAAATGTTCAGGGCTGTAACTTATAATTTTTTTACGAAATTATTCATGTTACCTATTTTCGTGGCATTACCTTATTGTGGTCATTCTTGCTATGAATTTTCCATTGTTTAATCAGTGTTTCCTCTCTCCATTTCCTTTATTCCCCCCTAGCTATTCTCCCATGCTTTTGGCTTATTTTTTGTAATGTTTATTACTAAAATTTCTTGGGAGTTTTGGCTTGGAAACGGAATTTTCTGTTTTTCCCCCATGTTTACATCCTCACCCTTGGGGTGTTTAGGTGTTTTGGTCTGCATCTATCATCTGATGTTCTACAGTTTCTTCTCTGGAAGCCTCTGTTTTGCATCAGATAGTGTTTAAATTGGTAACTGATTTCGGGCTATGTTTGTTTTAGTGCCCGGAGTCATGTTACCGGATTGTTGACACTTTTGCTTATGTTGACAACTGTCACTTCTGACAATGATTACTGGTCTTCGGCTTAATTTAGTTCATAGCAAGATGCATTAATATTATCCGTAAGTGTTACATTAATTTTTTCAAAATGATTTAAAATTTTTGTCCACACTTAGGCTTTTTTGGGCTCAGGGTTCCCATTGGGAACTTGGGCTCTTCTGAATTTTTTTTTTTTTGGAAAATTATTTTCTTTTGAAATGTTATAATGAATTATAATATGTATATTCATTTCAAGAGTTAGTGCGAATAATATGACGGTGTATATTTTTTTTTGGTGGAAAAAATATTCTTCAATCGTAATGCGAGGATATCTTGCTCTAATTCACGAGTTCATTGTGTTTCTTATAGTCAATGTAGTCGCATTAATTCTTGCTCTGTGTGTGTTGGAGACGTGTGTCACGGTATTTTGTTGCGGTGAGAGGTCCATTACGGTCCTCTCTCCGTAGGGTCACTATATATTATCAGTTTCTTTTTCAGAACTCAGAGTGATGTTTCCGTGATGTCTTCAATAACCGTGTCTCCGTCGTTGCAATATTAGGGCTAGCGGAAGTGCTAAAGGTATTACGACAATTGTTGGGAGTTAGCTAGTTCTATCGAAGGCATTGTCGCCCGCTAGTCCGCCCGGTGTCGCGACCATTCACCAGGGAAGAATAGCTCAGCACCCGGGTTAGCCCGTTGCGGTCCAGGGAAGCAGATTCGGTGATGCGAGCACTATAAAACTTCAGATGTGTACACCCAGCAACGACGAATCCGAGGATAGTATGGAGGAAGCCTGTAAGTCCGAGAGCTACCTCGTCCAGGTCCCCCGGACCGCGAGCGAGAGAGGCCCCCTCTCTCTTGCATCAACATCTGTGCTGCGATGTTGTATGTTGTTCGATTAGCCAGAGCTTACGTCCACTCCTCCTGTTCGAGACGCGGCTGTTATATTGGCTTCCTCATCCTCGTCAACACACACGACCGCACCTTGGCTATGTGACCACAGATTTCCAGGAGACGTTCGCATATTATATAAATGCAGGATTGAACGACCATGGTGCTCTTCTTAGCCGACCAAGGAATACACGTCGACCAGGTCACTCCATCTGCTAGCCAAGGATACGAGACCATTCCAGTGGGGACGTTCGCATATTATATAAATGCTAGAATGAACGTCCCGGGAGCTTCCAACGGATATTTCACGTAGGACCGCGGCTCCACAGGTCTCATAGGGTAACATGAACTAGATATTGTTACCGTGATGTCTTCGTAAAGTGTGCTTCCGTTGTCACAGTCAAATGAAGAGTTAGCGGCAAAAGTGCTCATGTAGATACGTCAGTTGACTGGAGTTCCCTAGTACTATCGATGGCGTTGGCGTCCGCTAGCTCGCCCGGTGTCGCGACCATTCACCGAATGGCTCAGCACCCGGGTTCGTCCGTTGCGGTCCAGGAAGGAGATTTGGGTGTTGCGAGCACTATAAAATACAACGTGCACACCAAGTGGCGACGGATACGAGGATGGTACGGAGGAAGCCTATTATTCCGGTTCCTAGCTCGTCCAGGTCTATCCGGGCTGCGAGCGAGAAAGGTCCCTCTCTCGTATTACAACATCTGGGCTCAGAGGTTGTGGTACAAAACGTTCCTCAGTCGGAGTATACGTATACCGCTCGGGACGCTCCGTTATATAGACAGTACGGAGAGACTGCCCTTTCGGCTTCCTCATCCTCACGGCAATAAAGGTTTTAAGCTTATGAAGTAAGAGTTCTTCTGCATCATAGACTTAAGCTAATTATGTTGATATTACAGATCTAATGAGGGCTACATATTGGTCTTAGCCCTCCATTTTCACGATTTTGTATCTGAGAATATTGAGTCTTTTCTGCAGATCTACATTCTTTAGGTCCGTTATTTTCTACTCAGAATGTCGTCTACTAAACAGTGGCAACTATGTGTATAGGCTTTCGGTTCCGGCAGTGACTTTATCCTGCTACATGCGTCCGCACCTTGGCTATGTGTCCTGTGATATTCAACCAACATCGCCGATCAGGGATTCTACGGCAACCAGGTCACGCCATCCGGTTGCCAAGGATACGAGACCTTCATTCTCCGGACGTTCGCATATTAGAGGTATGCAGGAGTGAACGTGCAAGGAGCTTCCAGCGGCTAAATCCTATAAGACCGCAGCTCCACAGGCCTCTGTTGCGGATATGCGATCGCAGATAGCACAAATTATCACAGCATCCCAGCAACTGACAGTAACTCTGTCAGATCAGGAATTATCCGACGAAGCTGGGTTGGTACGTTCCGCTGCAGGTTCGGCACGGACGACCAAGAATTTCAAGTGGCCCGGCAGGACGGTGAAGGGGATACGGATGAGTTGTATTTTCCCTTTTCGGAACAACATAATTGCCGTAGAGTGCATCCGGCATTATCATCGGACGTTGTTCCTTCGGACCAAAATGCTGTGTTGCCGGATAAGAAACGGATAGCGCCACTGGATATAGAATTCTTAATCGGTTTAGGGACATCAATCCCTCATTTCCGACATAGTCCAGATATGTTTCACGGACATTTGATCTGTTGAATGACGCTATATTTATATAACTTGCTACCTAAATGGGCAGGTCAGGTTTCTTATCGGCAATATGCTCTATACCTGCCTTTCATCATTTCATTGAATGTTTTGAAACGGCAGGACAGAGCATTCTGAGAGTTCTCTGCGTCCAGACGACCAGGTCAGGAACTAGTATTGTTTTACTGTCTATGTCAATTCCAACCACGATGTTGGAAATAACAATATCGTCTAGCAGGGACAGCTTAGACGCATCATCGTACGCAGATCACCTTACCAGAACGTTATCATTACGTCTCAAGGAAAAAGAATTCTAGGATGTACAACCTCCTTAAGAGTTCTTTCAAGGGCCTGACGTAAAACTCCGTCCTTTAGTGGCAATATGGAGTTGGTTAGACGTGACGCGGCCCTGGCTACATCCATGCGTGTAGATAGTAAGGTGAAAAACTCTCTCTGAGCCGCTTCGGTCTCCGGAGAGTTGTCTTCGACGGCAAGCTTTCCGCAGTTTATGATCAGTTAACAAAGAAAGCTTTAGACTCTCTGGTATTAAATTCGCTTCCATATAGTCGGTTTCAGCAGAGAAGAGTAGGACAGGCACTACTGGGACAAGGGAAGTTCCTATAGAGGTTCCTATGCATCCTCTGTCTTACTCTAGAGACCGTCAGGGTAGCGACTCGGATAGGGGCTGTAATTCTGACCGAGACATCCGGTCAGACACCCCTTGGTCGACGGGGAGAGGTGCGGGCCGTGGAGGACATGGCTTCTCCTTCCGCAAGCCTCGCAGAACCAGGAGGTAATGGTTTTAACCTCTATCGTGTACTTGTGAGCGGAAGACTGTCGAGTTTCTCAATGATTTGGGATTAGATTACGGGCGTCCCTTGAATTCAAGGGGTGATTTCGGAAGGATTAAATTGTTCCTCAAACGAAATCCTCTGTTAACTCGGAGTCCAAGTTAGACTCAGCTTCCGTCAGTCAGTAGGATAGACGCTCGCTTCCATCAGAAGTCCAGTCTCTTATGGAATGTTCGCGATAGAGATCGTAGAAATCCAGGAATTTCCAGGATTCTACAACCATCCTTTTCTGGTTCCAAAACCAGACGGCTCGTTCCGTCCACTCATATTCTGAGCTGGATAACAAGCTGATCGTGGCTCCAAGTTTATATATGGAGTCCATCTGATCGGTCAGCGAGTATTCGGGTGTACGACTATGCTACATTCATAGATTTCTAGTTGCATACTTTCACGTCATGGTACATCAGGCGTTCAGAAAGTATCTTTGCTTCTTCATAATAGGAATTGTGTTTCAGCGTCGACCAGTTTGTTTCGGTCTGAATCCAGTTCCTGGGCTTTCACTCGAATAACGAACTCGGTAATGACTCATTTCCGAGCTCATTCGTCTGCGGTAACGTCGGCCTACCTGGACGACATTCTTCAGAGTGTGGCAACGAGTTAACGCTTCAGAACGATGTGTAGATTCTGCTTCTATTGATCCGACGGCTCGGTTTCATAAGTAAACGAGAAGTCGGATCTGGATTCGTCCAAGTCATTTACCCACCGGGGGATGAGCTTCGCCGGACGCATAACATTCTTGTTCGTCTGCCGTTAACCAGAGCGCAGAACGATGTGCAGATTCTGCTATTGATCCGACGTCTCGGTTTCATAAGTAAACGTGAAGTCGGATCTGGTTTCGTCCAAGTCATTTACCCACCGGGGGATGAGCTTCGAGACGCATAACATTCTCGTTCGCCTGCCGTTAACCAGGGCGAAATTAATCAGTTGTTGTACTCGCTATTGTCTTCGCTCAGACAAGGTCTCGGCGAGAGATCTCACGTGACTGATACATTGTGCGGAACTGTCGTGATTTTATTCCATTGGAGCGGTTACGCATTTGTCCTCTCCAAATTTCTTTTAATTCAGAATTGGAGAGTGAAGATTATTTCGCTCGATACGGACATCTTCTTGTCAAAGCAAGTGAATAAGAGATTCAGACTTGGGCAAGTTTTCAGTGCTTAACTCAAGTAGTTCCACTGCAATTGCCGGATCCGAGTTTTACAGGTTTGACGGATGTCAGTCAAACACTTTGGGTAGTTTCATTAAACCCAACGGATTTGAAGTGCCAGGGTCTTTTGTTTCTGTAGTAACTTATCAAGCACACAAACATCAAGAATGATGTCATTTTGGCTTGCGCTACGTTATTGATGAACGTTATTCAGAATGCTCAAGCTAATTCTGTCCGATAACTCGACGGTATTAGCGTATTTTCGGAATTATGGAGGCTCTCATTCCACCCTGTTATTCATGTTAACGTCCGTTATATTCCGGGTCGTCTGAATGTATTAGCGGACTCCCTTCACGGAGGGGCCGTTTGTTGCCACCAGAATGGACTTTCAACAAACCAGTATTCAATCAGATTGCTACCAACGAGAGCGGCCAATGATCGACTTTTTCGCGACGCATCTCAACAATCATTCACAGATGGATGTGTCACAATGTTTGGATTTTCGAGCGTTTGCAGTAAACGCTCTATCGATCTCGTGAAACGGAATAATAAAATATTCATATCTTCCAATGCCTTTGATTTAGCAGATATTGCTCAATGTTATTATTTCCATGCAAATTCTGTTGGTAGCTTCTCAATATCCACAAAGACTGAGGATTAATTTACTCATGCGTCTGTTGTGTGACATGCAGTGGAAGCTTCCTTCACATTGCGGTCCATTCTATGGTTAGAGGGATTCAATCTACTTTCAGTCCTGCTAATGATTATATCTTCATTCAGCAGTCTGTGCGTTGGTTTTAAGCTCATGAAGTAAGAGTTCTTCTGCATCATAGGCTTAAGCTAATAATGGTGATATTACAGATCTAATGAGGGCTACATATTGGTCTTAGCCCTCCATTTTCACGATTTTGTATCTGAGAATATTGAGTCTTTTCTGCAGATCTACATTCTTTAGGTCCGTTATTTTCTACTCAGAATGTCGTCTACTAAACAGTGGCAACTATGTGTATAGGCTTTCGGTTCCGGCAGTGACTTTGTCCTGCTACCCTCTTTGCTCTGGAGTATTTGATCCAGGGCAAGGGGAAGGGGGGGGGGGGGTGCAGGTGTTCCCTTGGGTCACCTGCTTTATAGTGTAAAGCAAGGGAATACCTCCCTTGGAGTCAGTTATTCCGGTCGGTTCCGAGATGATTTTAAAGGGTGAAGCTTATGTTTACTCATCTGTGTAATATTTTTTAAGTGTTGATTGGTGTGAAGTATCTGTATATATCACGTGATTAATTGGGCGTTAATATACATTCTTCGAACACTTTTAAATGAGTATATAGAGTCTCAGTTCGCCAGACTCCCGTATTTATTGGCTTTTCTTTAAAAAATACTAGTATAAAGGGTTATACTAGATGTTATTGTGCTCAATTACAGATTGGTGTTTTTCTTTTTTGATACAAATAAGAAAGATACATTTAGCCTATCTCTCCTTTGTTATAGGTAATTGAGTCTATTGGATTTTCCTTATGTTAGGCCCTCCAACCTTTTTACTATTCAGCTAAGTCTGGGTCATTGGTACAGTATAAAAATCTTAAAAAAAATTTATAGTAATTTATATATTTTTTATACTTGCCATTGACCCAGACGGGGATGGCCCTCCCAGGAGTTGGGAACTCTTGCCTCCCCGCTGTGTACATAACGCTTACCAGGCACTGGTTGTAAGAATGACTTTTGGCGCAGTTTCGAGACTTCCTTGACACTGCGCATGCGCAGTGGAGTAAAAGTATGGAGGACCATATAGGACATGTAATTTTTGGTTTTAGATGCAAATTTTGGGGATTGGGGGGTAAAATTTGCGTTTGGCCCTAAATATTTGAGTTAGCACCAGCTAAGTCTGGGTCATTATTGGTAAGTATAAAAAATTACTATAAACTTTTTAAGTTTCAAGGATTAGTGCGAGTACGATGATTGTTTACCTTTTTCACAATGAATGATTATTGTTCAAATTGTACTAGGAGGAAATCTTCCTATGATTCTCATGATCTCTGTATTAATTGTACTCTATGTACTCGCGCTGGTCTTTGTTCTGTGTGTTACAAATGGGATGACAAACGTTGGAAACGTGTGTCACGGTATGTTGTTACCGGAGAGAGGGTCATACCGGTCCTCTCTCCGCAGGGTCACTCTAGTCTCTCACTCTTTTTCAGAGGAACAAGAACAGTGTGATATTTCCGTGATGTCGTCCAGAAGTGTGCCTCCGTCGTCACATACAAGCGAAGAGCTAGCGACAAAAGTGCTCATGGAGATCCGTCGATTACCCGAGAGGTATTCGAAGGGGTTGACGTCCGCTAGTTCACCCGGTGTCGCGTCCACCGAATGGGTCAGCACCCGGGTTCGTCCGTTGCGGTCCAGGAGAAAGAGTCGGGTGTTGCGAGCACTATAAAACTTCCACGTGTACACCCAGTGACGACGGAAAGGAGGATGGATCGGAGGAAGCCCGATAGTCCGGTTTTAGCTTGTCCAGCTCGGCACGAGCTGCAAGCGAGAGGGGTCCCTCTCTCATACAGCAGCATCTGGGACCAGATGTTGTAGTTCGTAGCCTTTCGCAGTCGGAGCATACGTCCGCCGCTCGGGACGCTCCGGTATAAGGCAGTCCGGCGAGGCTACCTATAAGGCTTCCTCATCCTCACGGCAGCACACACGACCGCCTCCGTAACGGACGTGCTATCAGATAGCAAAGATCATTGCAGCATCCCAGCAACCGGCAGAGCCTCTGTCGGAACATGAAGTTTCAGACGAAGCTTGGTCGGTTTGTTCCGCCGCTGGATCAGGTGCGGACGACCGAGATTTCCAAGAGGTCCGACAGGATGGCGAAAGGGATTCTGATGAGTTAGATATTTCCCTTTCGGAACAACACAAAATAGCCGTAGAGTTCATCCGGCATACCTTCCAGAAGTTGTTCACTTGAGTTATGAACTCGGTAATGACTCATTTCCGAGCTCATTCGTCTGCGGTAACGTCGGCTTACCTGGACGATATTCGTCAGAGGTACGGCAACGAGTTAACGCTTCAGAACGAGATGCAGAATCTGCTCCTATTGCTCCGACGTCTCTGTTTCATAGTAAACGAAGAGAAGTCGGATCTGGTGCCGTCCCTGTCATTCACCTGGGGATGAGGTTTCGAGACGCACAACAATCTCGTTCGTCTGCCGTTAATCAGAGCGAAATTAGTCGTTACGCTCGCTATTGTCTTCACTCAGACAAAGTTACAGCGAGAGAATTCATGAGACTAAGAGGTCTGTGCGGAGCTGCCGCGGATCTCATTCCAATGGGGCGGCTACGCACTCGTCCTCTCCAGGTCTATCTGACTCAGAATTGGAGAGTGAAGATTTATTCGCTCGAGACGGACATCCTCTTGTCAAGCCAAGTGAAACAAGAGATTCAGACTTGGGCAGACATACAGTGGTTAACTCAGGGAGTTCCACTGTAGTTGCCAGATCCGAGTTTTACGGTTATGACGGATGCCCGTCAAACAGGTTGGGGCGCGACACTGAGCCCATCGGATTTGAAGTGTCAGGGTCTTTGGGATCCGCAGTTTTTAAGCAAGCACATCAACATCAAAGAGATGATGTCGATTTCGCTTGCTCTACGTCAATGGATAGACGTTCTTCAGAATGCACACGTGCAAATTCTGTCCAACAATACGACAGTAGTTGCGTATATTCGGAACCAAGGTGGCACTCATTCCATTCCGTTGCTCAATCTAACGGAAAGAATTCTTTTTGTACTAGAACATCAGATTCGTCTCTCGGTCCGTCATATTCCGGGTCGTCTGAACGTCTAAGCAGACTCCCTTTCACGGAGGGGTCGCCTGTTGCCGTCAGAATGGACTCTCAGCAAGCAAGTATTCAATCAGATTTGTTACCAGTGGGAACGGCCAATGATAGATTTATTTGCGACAAATCTCAACAATCAGTTGCAGACGAATGTGTCACCTTGTCCGGATCCTCGAGCGTTTGCAGTAGACGCTCTCTCGATCTCTTGGGACGGAATGATAGGATATGCGTATCCTCCAGCGCCGTTGATTCAGCAGATATTGCTCAAGACAAAACAATCGCAATGCAAGATTCTGTTGGTAGCATCTGTCTCCACAGAGACGGTGGATAAATCTACTCGGGTGTCTGTTGCTGTCCGATACTTATGCACATCACGATAGCTTAATGATTGGAACTAATGTCTCTTTATCTAAATTAGTTAGAAATTTTTCGATAAATATACATGGAACCCTCAGATTAATTCCCAAGTGGAATTTGGCTTGGGTTCTTAAGCTGAAAGAAACGCCTTTTGAGCCTCTTGACACAGTGGACTTCAAATTCTTAACATATAAGACAGCTTTTCTCTTAGCCGCCTTCTCTTATGCTAGAAGAGTTAGTGAGCTTCATGCACTATCTGTGGATGATTCTCACTACCGTAGTGTTGGTAATACTATTGCCTTTACCACCAATGTTGGATTTTTATCTAAGAATCAGGCTCCTAATAAGTATTCTGAACCTATTGTTATTAAGGCCCTTCCATCATCTGATGGACGTAGGCCTTTACTTTTTCCTGTTAGAGCAATACGTATTTACAAACATAGATCTGAGTTTATCAGAAAGGGACGTAAGCGTTTCTTTCTGTCTTTGATGCCTAATAGAAAGGATATTATGGTTCATTCTATTGCTAGATGGATTCAATTAACAATTCGCACTGCTCATGAAAAATTATCTTCTCAGCAGTCGGCACTCAAAATCTCAGCTCATGAAGTAAAAGCTCTTCCTACTTCTTGGGCCTATGCTAATTGTATTGATATTACTGATTTAATGAAGGCTGCATATTGGTCTCTACCTTCTGCTTTCACTAAATTTTATCTCAGAAATATTGAGTCCATTTCTGGAGACCTCCATTGTTTAGGTCCGTTATCAGTTGCTCAGAATATCTTCCACTAAACAGTTGCAACTATAGTTATGTAGGCTTTCTGTTCCGGCATTGATTGTCCTGCTGCCCTCTTCGCTCTGGGGTATTTGACCCAGGGCAAGGGGAAGGGGGGGGGGGGCGGGTGTTCCCTTAGGTCACCTGCTTTATAGTGAAAAGCAAGGGAATACCTCCCCTAGAGTTAGTAATTCCGAGTCGGTACTAACTTTAGGGGAGGTACCGACTCGGAATTACTAACTGTAATTTGTATGTCATGTGTCAAACGAGCATCAATATACAATCCTCGGAAACTTTTAATGAATACAACGAGTCTCATTTCTCTGGACTTCCTTTATTTCTTGGCTTGCCTTTAAAAATATTAGTATAAAGGGTTATACTGGATGTTAATAGAGATCATGGATTATTATGCTCAATTACTAATCGGCATGCATTGTGTCTTTCTTCTTTAATATAAACAAGAAAGATACATGTAAAGCCTATCTCTCCTTCTCTCCTGGGGGGGGGGGGGGGGGGGGATATTCTGTTATAGATAATTGAGCTTACTGGAGTTTCCTTTATGTCCTAGGCCCTCCAGACTATTTACTATTCAGTTAAGTCTGGGTCATTGGTACAGTATAAAAATTTTAAAAAACTTATAGTAATTTATATATTTTTTATACTTACCAATGACCCAGACGGGGATGGCCCTCCCAGGAGTTGGGAACTCATACCTCCCCGCTGATTACATATCGCTTACCAGGCACTGGTTGTAAGAATGATAACTGACGCCAATTTCGAGACCTCCTTGACACTGCGCATGCGCAGAGGAGTAAATGTATGGAAGACCATATAGGACATGTAATTTTCGGTTTTTGATGCAAATTTTGGGTATTGGTGGGACAAAATTTGTGTTTGGCCCTGAATTAGAGTTTAGCACCAGCTAAGTCTGGGACATTGGTAAGTATAAAATATACATAAATTACTATAAATTGTTTAACTTTCGAAGTTATTTTTAAATTACTTCTTAATGAATTTACATTCAAATCTAGTCATGTCTGCTTCGCATCAGCCATGAGTAGGTTTGTTTGATGAAAAATATTTTAAAAGATTTGAGAGGATATAGTTAAACAAAACAAATGTTTGTTTTTGTTTTACAGATGTCATAATAATCCAATCACAGCACAACCATCTGAAAATGAAGAAAGATAATCGCATGGCTGGTAAGTCCATATACATCTTTTATAGACTTCATATTTGAACCCATGTATGATCCAAAACTCGCACTGTAGGCTTAGTGAACTCTGACAAGGAGCTCCGGGAGCAAAAAAAAAGTGCGTGCCGTGGGGTGGGGGTCGTCTCAACTATCGAGATTCTTTAAAAGAATAGCTTAGCATGCGATGGTGGTAGATACTTAACCGATTCGTTTGCTGTACTACTACCCCTGTTACTGAGGGATATGTAATGTAATTGATCAGTGACTCGGTTGCCTTTTCCGTCACAATCACAAGGCTAGTTTATCGATAGTCTTGTCTCCCCATCCCCTTAACCTTCATCTTTCAGTCGTGAGCAGGATGGGGTAGGGACCCCCTCCCCATTTGGCACCCTGTGTGCGACATATAATATAATAGTTATCCATGTGATATAATTAATCAGTGGCTCAGTTGCATATCAGTCACAAAGATCTAAAAATAATCGCAAGACAAGTTTATCGACATCCTTGTCCCCTACCCCAACCCCCAATTTCTAGTCGTTGGCAGACTCCGCACGCCCCCGTTTTTCACTGTCAATCTTGGTTTTTGAAACTGTTAATGATTTTGGGGCGCAGTGGCTTACTGGTTAGCGCGTTGAACTTCAGATTGTAAGTTCGATGCCGACCCGCGCCATCTGTACCTTTCTTAGACAAGACACTTAATCCTAAATACCCATGTGGGAATCCACTTGTGCCGTGTGGTGCGTCGTTCTGCATGACGATGGTGTACACGCATACAACTGATTCTAACCCTGCTTGTATTGCTCAGTTATTAAAGCATTGAACTTCAAACCTAAAGGTGCACGTTTGGATCCTGGCCAGCGGTCACCGCATTGTCCTTGGGAATAGACACTTAATCCCGATTGCTCAGCTAGGTGCATGGTTGTACTATGTACTAAGGCGCACTGCATTCAATGGTGCACTTGTCTACAACCAATGCTGACCATTCTTGTGCGAAGTTAGTACTTTGACTTGACAGTTGCTTGCCGCTGCTCGGTGTTTTCTTTAATCTTATTTGTTTTACAGTGATTGGCGAACAAGCTTTGTTACTTGTATTAACGCCTCTCCATTGCCCAAAGGCGCAAGTGTGTGGGTTCACTTTCGTAGCGGCAACTTCGTGGCCCCGCTCTTCTTGGATACTACGAAGGGATCTTTAGTCTGCACGGAGTGTCTCTCTTCCCACAGAGGACAGCAATTTTACGTCCCCACCCGATAGGACGGTACGGCGTGACAGCATCAACCCCACAATTAATGCTGACAGTGTTCGGAAACCTAGAGAGCTTTCCTCGACGGAGGATCGATCCCGGGACCTCTGGCATGAGAGACCAGAACACTTTTCCACTCTGCCACCACTGCTGGGTAGTTCACTCCACGTACTCCGGCTTGCTCCACATATATAAAAGTTCCCGACACGGTGAAGTCCCAGTTGTCGAAAGCGTTAATATCTCAATAAATAGTAAGCTGTTTACATATGTCGAACAGTTACTTGCCAGTGTTCGTTGGTTTTATCAGGGGACTCCTACTTGCTCCAATATTGTCGGCCCCGATATGAACCAGGCTGTTGAAAGTGTCTTTGATAAATATACATATATACTTCACTTTGGAACGTGTTGACTCACTGGTATGTGCAGTGGGCTTCAGATGGAATGATTTACGATTCGACTCCCCACCCCGTAGCCCGCGTTGTGTCCTCGGGAAATTATTTAATCCCGGCTGCTCAAGTGTGAGATCTGTGACACTTTATACTAAAGCGCACAGCACATCGATAGTACACTTGTCTTTATCCAATGCTAAACCCGCTTTAGTCGGGTAAGTTGGACAGTTGGACAGTCCAACAGTTACTCTCAACTGCTTGGTAGTTCTGAGTATTCCAGCTTCCTCCACACGAAAAAACTGTCTACTGTTTAAGTGTGTTGAACCCTAATGAACAAAAAATATACTTCACTTTAGATTCATGCGTGGTCCAGAAAACATGCTGCGAGTTGTGTGAACTCCTGCAATTGGCATTACAACGCGAACAGTCTTTGAGGGTGCATTTGTCTTTCCCCATAAACTAAACTAGCTGTGGGAAATAAAGGAACTTAACTTTTAGTGAAAATCGGAAACGCCCTGGAGGGATTTTGACTTTCCCTTAACCGTTCGGAACAGTCACAAACAATTTTGACAAATTTGTATTTAATTTGGTCCTATTTTGACTCTTAAACGTATAAGATTGGGCTTAACTTGCTGCCATCTCATCTTAGCCATTGAATCCCTGTAGACCTGGCCGACGCACGTTCTTTAGATCGGGTAACCCTGAGTTCGGTACAAACTGTCTTCAGATTGAGGACACCTGCAGAACGCTGACGAAAAGAAATGTGGAATTGCCAACGTAATGCCGACAGAATTTGAAAGCTCGTCATTTTACAGGAAGTTAACGTCATGGTGGTATTGACACTATTGTATAATTTGTGATGTTTCATGAAATTGAGATATTTTGTCCTGATCATCTAACTGATTTATCAGTGACAGAAGGTGCATCAAGGTGGTAAGTGATTTGAGAACCATTTTGGGAATCCTCTGAAATGTACAAATAATGCAACGAAAGATAATCGATTAAGGTTAACGTGGGACCTGATACTGCAAAGCTTGGTTTTTTCTTAAATAACTAAATTCTCATTTTTATCTCTAACCATAGTTTGACCCGTCTTGGGAACGATCTCGAGGAGCTCGTTCCGGTGAAGGTTCATAAGCTATGTTTTGAAGTACAAATTGAAAAAGGAATAAAATTGTAACCTAATTTTCATATTAGTGTTTGATGTAACAATATTTAGATTCACCATTTTTGTATGGCTGCAAGAATTCTTGCAGTTTTATGCCGATGCGTTTCAAGAGATCTTTCACATTCCGTCTTCACATCAATCAATGACTTTTGTAGCATTTGGATTCCCATTTACTTCTGAGTTTCTTTACTTGGTTTTTGAAAGGTTTTGTTCATTTTACGTTCTCAGTTTTATCTTGTGTTTCTGACTCACCATGGTCAAATTAAGGTTTGTGTTTTATTAAATCTAGAGATTCGTTTGTTCTGGTGTGAAATCTTGTTTTGATTGAAACAAGATGTATAGGGTTAGCTTTGGTTTTCTTTAAGCTTCCATTTTCACTCAAATACCTCTCTTAGTCCGTTTTTAGAGATGTGGAGTGAGGGGGTGTCCGATCCATGCTTCTGTTCGATTGGGAGTGGGTTATCGTGTTTGGTGCACGTGTTTTGTCCCCTCCCTCCCCTACAATTCGATCCTTGGAGGCACGGGTTGGGCTGTTGGCCATCATGGTGTGGGTGATATGACATTTTAATGTTTAGTATTGGCGGGAAGAGTGGGCGATAGGGTGAAGCTTGAGTCGAGTTTTCGGTGTTTTTTTTAAATTCAGTCCAACTGTAGCTGTTTTACTTCTGTTCATTGGGTTGCCGTCCTTGTGCTGAGTTCCATTGCATTCCATATTCTCGGTCTTCGTTGTATGGTAGGTTAGAAATTAGTATTGAAGCTCAGTTGTGTGTTATGATTTGGGTGGAGTTCTTTGTGTTCACTATTGTTTGTTTCTGTTTTTGTAATAACTTTGTCTATTTTCCTTTGTTCTCGCGTTTGTTCGTCCGCATGTTTTGCATGTAAACCTCGAGCCCCAGTTAAATTAATTCTATAGAATGCATGTCTGGTTAATGCTCGTTGTCAGGAATTTGTGCAGTCAAAATGGCGGAGCCTCAAACATTCTTAGTTTAAGCAAGCACTCGACCAATGTTTGAAATGCCTTCGAAACTCTCCGGACAGTCGTTCACACAACGGGTCAAACATTAGTCGAAATGTTTGTGTTAGGCTAGGATGGTTTTTGGCTCCACATAGATATTAAAGTAGATGGCGAAAACATAAACAAGATGCCATTGCATTAGAACTGGTTACGTATTGGGCAAAAAGTGAATGAGGGGCGTTGGGGCAGTGGAGTACAGAAAGAAGTGGGTCAAACTTTATCTTAGTATTCAGAAAAATAAAAGATGAAGTTGGAAAAACATTGTCTGGAAAGTACAGAGCTGAACAGTGATATGATGAAGTTACCAGTTAGTTCAAGGAATGTGTGTAGAGTATCTAAAACGCCCTACGATGCCATTTTTTCAAACTGACAATGAAAAAAACACGACGCCCATATAAGGTAACATTTATGCATAAAGTGTGATAATGGATTGGGCAATTTGAGGAATCTGCTTGGAGCAGGGGAGCTCAGTGGTTACGTCATTGGACTTAAAACCGAAAGGTGCTCGGTTCGATCCCCACCAGGGGTAACTGCGCAGTCCTCGAACAAGGCCCTTAATTCCGACTGTCCACGTGTGGAGGCACGGTGGCGCTGTATGCTAAAGCGTACAGCACGTCGATGATGCACTTGGCGCCAACCAATGCTAACCTGCATGTGCTGATTTAGTACGTTGGAGAGCCTGGCAGTTGCTCGCCATTGCTCTGTGGTTCTCTTCGGCTTCCCGCACCCGTAAGTGTCCGATTCGTGAATATATTGGCTGTCAAAAATGTCGTCCAACCCCAATCAAAAAAGGTATTGTTTGGTAGCAATTTCAGAGAATATTCCATAAATTCGTATATGGTTATTTATTTGAATAAAAGACACTGGGATTATTAGGTGGCGGTCGTAGTGGGAGAGGGGATACAGAATGGCATGGGAAAGAGAATTTCACGTTTCACACTCATCATCGTCGTGAATTCTTAACCTACAGGAACTTCTATAAATTTATTTAGGGGTGTCGGGGGGGGGGGGGGGGGGGGCAAATCATTGGGAGATGGTGATAGCGCCAAGGACAACTTATGTCATGGCCGTGATGCCTTCAGAACAAACGGTTTTAAAGGGGATGGACACCAAGCAGATAGATGCTGGGTGGTGAGTAAAGATATCTATCAATATCACCGCAATACCATTGGGGTAAGCTTGTGTGAGTTATGATTAAACACGTGATTGATTTGAAAAAGACCGACACCAGGACCATTTGGCAAATCTCCCAGGCAGCCAGTGTTGTGAAATAGTCTTCCAGGATAATTGTGACTCTAACACGCATTATTTCACTCAGATTTAGGTGTGGGTGCCGGGATGGGGTAGTGGAGGATTGTAATCTGAATGGGAGAGAAGGGATCAAAGCAATGAGGTCTTTGGGTGGATATGGAAATAGAGGTGGAGATTTGAAGTATGCTAAGATGGCACATATGGAGTCGCTGTATGCTGTTCCGAGATCGAGGTCACCGGAACTAGGATGTGGGGTATTTAGAACGAAGGTAACAAGAAATGCCAAATGTGTAACTTGGGAATAACGGACACAGTGAAACACTTTCAGAGATGTTGAAAATGAAAAAAATTTTAATCGGAAAACATAAACATTCAAGTTGAGAGGGAATTTGAGTCCGACTTAACTCTGCTATATTGACTGTACAAATACCGGATGGCGAATATACACAACCATAAGGGAATTTTTGTAGTCCTTCCTATTGCATTGCCCTTTGGTTTATGGTTAGCACCTAATAACTTTCAATATTCTACGAGATGTTACTCTATTCAAAGCTCGTTTTTTTTTAATAGAACCACTTTGTAGCCGATGCCAGCTTTAAGTGGCAGTGCTATGGTTTATTAGCACTGTTCTTATAAGGTCTCTATGAATTCTTTGTTTTACGTCACATACGCTCATTTATTGCAGGTATGAAATAGTGTAAGTTTGTTATGTGTCCTGGTACTTAAACAACGACCGACCGTCGACGTCGAAAATCGACCGTCGTGTTTCGTTGTAACTGCTTGACATAACCGTCAATGGTGTTGTGGACGTCACAGGACTGTAGAATATTTTTGGTGTGGTGTCTTCAGATGACATACCACATCAAAGAATACATTTACAAACTAAGGATCCAAGTTTGGATAAATGTGATAAAATTTTTTACAAATGTCAATTTTCGGCTTTTAAAACGCATATCTGACCATTTATTTTGCTATTCAAATCAGTTTAGAACCGAGATGAATACTTGCCTGACAATCAACTGATAAGAGTGCTAAATTATTTATTGTCATCAAAAAGTTATAGTATGCCTTTGCCCTCAAGTTACAATTCATGGAAGAGTGCCACATGGTACTCTCCCATAAATTGTAATAAGGCAAATTCATATAGATTAAATAATTTCACTCTAAAGATAAAATGAAGCACATCCACAGGATATGATGCCTTTGGGTTGTGGCCTCTGCACTTCAAAACACAGCCCAAATATGGGCTCCTAGCATTCTACCAGGTAATTAGTGCATTGTTGTGCCTGCCTATCAGAACTTAGGATTCGGAGTGCCATGGCTCATGGTTTAGAGCATTGGACTTAAACCGAAAGGAAGACTGTTTGATCCTGACCAGTGATGATTGCGCTGTGTCCTTGGGCAAGGCATTTAATCCTGATTACCCACGTTGGGACTTGGTGGTACAGTGTAATAAGACGTACTGCACGTCAAGGTGCACTTGATTCCAACCTCTACTAACCCCACTTGTGAGGAGTTGGTAAGTGGGATAGACTGACAGTAACGTTGTTCGCCTGTGCTCGGCGGTTCTGTCGATACTCTGGTAACTTCATCTGCGAAACTGTCAGACATGACAGGACTCTGGCTGTTGAGTGTCATCAAACCCGTTAAGACTGCCAGGCACGATATGATCAAGGCTGTGTTTTGAACCCCATGTAAACAAACAACCAAGAATTTACGTAAAACAAAGAATTTATCAACAATGGCCTTACCGAAAAACGGGTGAATTTGAATAGTGGGCTGAATTCCACAGGTGTGGCAGTAACTAAAATGAAATCATAATTTATCACTTTTCTCCACGTACCTGTCGAGTTCGTTCCAATGTCCGATTGGATATTGGATCGAACTCTGTAGATGCGCTGGTTTATTGGCTGATAAATATAAATAATACCTGCCGAACTCGCCCCAATGTCTGGATTTACTCCATTCTATGATACATTTTCCACGAGTGCTGTTGACAACCTATTCTACTTTCTGGCAGTGGTTGTATGTTTGAAAACGTTTTGTTCGGTTAATTTGTTTTTCATGGGTTTGTCAGACTTCAATGACCCTCACTGGTTGTAAGATTTAGGCAAGTTTTGGCTGTTGTGAAGGTTCTGCTGTGTTGATGTGCAGTATGCCAGGTTTTGTGTTGTTGGTTCATCATGTTTTGTGTTTGGTACACAATGTTTCGTGTTTTGGTACATTGTTTCGTGTGTTTGGTACACGGTTTCGTATGTTAGGTACCAGTTTTTGTGTTGGGTAGAGCATGTTTTTGTGTGGTGATGAGTACACGATTTGTCTGTATATGTGCTGTATACCATTTTCTCTATCAGCACCTCTGGAATGGTGATCGGTTTACATTCTTATTGAAGTATTCAACTCTCTGGTTCTTGTTGAGCTCGCCATGCGATGTTGGTTGGGCAGGTCACGTAATCTGAGCATACCGTTCTTGGGAGTTATTGTTACATATCTGGTAGCAATAGGCAGGTTATTTATAACTATTGATGAGCTTTGTCGTCAAATGTCCTTGTATTTGTTCGTTTATTTCCAAAATGGTTTCTTTGAACACTATTGTGTTTAGATACATTTTGTGACGGCTTTTGTTGTTTCTGGGCTCGATGTGAACCTCTTGTGTTTTTCAAAGGTCCTGAGTGAATAGACTAACTTCGTTGAAACTTCAAATATTTGCTTTATTTTCCAACGTGTACTACACAACACACAGATCAGTAGATTTGTAAAAACTTTCAACATTGAAAACAAATTTAAATACCAACAAAGACGTCATTCAAGTTTATAACAAAACCTACAGAAAGAAATAAACCATATAAAATGTTTCGGCACTACAACCAGTCTCAGAAAGTAGTTTCGAATGTCAACAGCATTTCTTCGAAAGAAAAAGAAAATTCAACATTTCAAAACATGTCTTACTATGGAGCACTGTTCAATGCAGGGAATCCTTTCAACTCGGTAAGCATAAATTATTGCCTAAAATAATTTATCCTCTAATGACGAGGCGACGAGATAAACTTGAAATAATTTGATTTGGTAATAATTTAATCCCACAGCCCCCATGGGACTGTGGTAATAAATTATTACTGGGCCTCCCAACAAATACAAAATACATCAACCCATTTTAAAAAGAAATAACCAATCTCATTCAATAACCGTTGAAAGGGTTCAAATGTTTTTTGGAAAACAGCCATGGATTAGAGAAACATGTTGCTGGGCATTGACTTAGTTATTGGGTGCATAGAATAACCCATCGGGCAATACCGGTTGGAAGGAACATGGAAATATTTGTCGACTGTAACCTACAAAATATCTAATTGTTACACCAGTAACAGCAACACATTCAGACCGACAGAAATGAGAACAATTGAACACGAAAGATGCAGTTAAGCCTAAACAGAAACGCATGCAATCGCGAACACATCGGACTCGGTACATATCACATCATACAATTGGGCCCACAGAAATACTGGCTTCTAAACTAAAATGCTACAAAGGCTGAAAAATAGGGGAGTAGTGGAAACCTAAGCAAAGAACGACAATCTGAGAAACGGGTAGCAAAGCCGCTACATGGTAAACTTGGACTGAATTCACAAACCATCAAGAGCTTGGCTACAACCTCACCCCATCTCCCCCTCCTTCCCCAATACAGAATATTAAAGGGTCATGTCACACACCATAGTTATGTGGTTTGGTGGCTTAACTTGTGTCGACAACGGTCGGAAAGAGGCAGGGGTAGGCAAGAGCGAGTTCAAAACATGACCCCCATCCTCAACCGAACTCTCGTGTGAATCGGATGCATCCTCACTTCGTATGTTCTAAAAACTAAACCTGGAGAGTTATTTGACTGGAAATAGAACAGAAAAGAAATCCAAAGATCACGCACTTAAAAGCAAACCTTATGCATCTACCAATCAAAAACAAGAGGCCTCGTCAAAGCGAACGTTTCTCAAAGAATGAAAACATCAACCTTAGTTGGATTAGGTAAGCCGGGAACACAAGGTAAAAAGTGGGGCGTGAGCACAACTTTCCAATGACTTAATAAGCAAGCTCAGAAGCCACTTAAATGGAAATCCAAAGCTAGAAATGTTAATATTGGTTTGAAGACGAGACGTGTAAGGTCGCTTGAAACTTATCCGCATGAAACTTGCCTTGTAGTTATACCGTAATAGTGAAGCTTTCTATTGTTACATCTTACGAAATACTTTAATTATCTTTCATTGCAATGTTAGTGCATTTCGGACGATTCTTAAGAATATAGGGCTTAAATCATATTTGCCTCTTGATTCTCACCTTCAGTGACTAATCAATCCGTATGAATTGACAGCTTACATGGATCCTGAAACCATCGTCGTTTAAACACTTCGACCAACGTTCGACCCGTTGTGTGAACGATATTATCCGGAGAGTTTCGAAGGCATTTCAAACCTGGACGAAGTTGTTCCGTTAAACTACGACGATTTGGGACTTCATTTAAGTCGTCGGATGTTAACAATAAGTTTTTAAGTATAGCGCTTTATTTAACTTGTATTAAGCGGATTGTTGCTTGACGCCTATTTTTGAGCTTCACTGAAAAATGTAGGTGTCATGGTAAACATCTCGAGCCACAAATACACCTAAAACCAAATTTTGTTTTATAAATTGATTTTGTTATAAATTATTGGAGAGTGATTGCAGACATTCTCCAATGAATTATAACAAAAAAATAATGAAAAATACTGATTACCAAATTCAAGACACTTTCCATCAACAAATTTGAAAACGGACATTGATAAACGAAAACTTAAACAGAGCCGTTCAGATTCTGTCATTTGAAATAAAATTCAGGGCGATATTAATTTTTCAACCATGGTATGTTCTGTAATTCTTCCGTATTGTGTTCTGTAGATACAGCTTTTGCTAGTGCAAATTAAAGTTGTTTACTGGTCAGATAACCGACTAAGTATGGTGACTCAGAAACCACCACCTACCATAACTAGCAGACGACTCTGTATTGTGGACGAGTTCGTACAGCAGATGGACTGGAATGACTGGACATGATCTACTGAGGACGTTCCAGCAAAAGACCGTAAAGTATTTCTCAGTGAAGAATGAAATATATTTATGCAAGAACACTTTCGAAGTCGCAAAACAGGTATGTTAATCAGGAACTTGAAAAAACCCAGTTGATGTGTTTTTCATTCTAGCCTAATTTTCAGAATATGGCACAGAACATACGACGTGATGTACTGTCTGTAGCTATGGTAATTATGTATGGCGGCAAATTTCATCAAAAAGCGTCCTTTCAGTGCAACAAGACGCCATCTGCAACGCTGAAGCACTGCAGGTGGCTCATTGATCCATTCAAGAGACCAATCATTTTTCGAAAGAAAATGTTAGCCAAGATGATAAATTTGTACAATTTTGCTTGTCAATAGTAGTGATAATTTTTATTATTGTGACTTGTAAAGCACAAAAGTAAGATTTCATCAATAATTGTACATAAAATAGCACTCTGCTCAATGGACCTATATATTATCTAAACAATCATTGTCTGATCAATGCTCATTCACAAGGGGACTGTCGAAAGTTTTTGTAGTAAGGACAATATTGCAACCGTATCATTACTTAAAAAAAAACCCACCCAAAAAACCTGTTTCAGTAATAAAGTTCCCTAAATTTTATTACACTGTAACTTTTCTGTTATACAGTCAAAATAACAATACTGTCAATATACAGTTTCCAATGTGGATCAATCCATCCCTTCATAGCACCGGAACTCCAGAGTGAGATGATGGACGATCCCATGCAAACGTGTAGAGCATCCAATTGACACACTGATAAAGTTTTCGGTGTAAAAAGCGTGTATTTATGGAATGGCCAAGAGCAATAGTCAGAAGACTCCTTGACTTTGCGCTCTCTCTCGATTTCTGGCAGTAATTTTGTAAACAGTACCTTGATGACACCTTTGTGGGTGTCACTGTTGTTCAAGCTGAGGTCGCGGTCCCAGGAGGTGAGGGTGAGGGGGGAAATTGGGAAAAACAGTGAAAAGGAATGCCAGAGGTGTAATTTAGGCGTGCTGGAGACCCTGGGACACTTTCTTTTAGAATGCCCAAAATATCAGTATAAAAAAAATATAAGATTCACTGGGAGTATAATTTGGAAGTGGGATGGGAGAATGAAGAACATGTTAGTGAGTGACTCAAAAAAGAGGGTTAATATGCTAGACGGAGAGATTGGGAAGAATGGGGAAAGGTATGTCATCAAGCAGTTCGTCTCCGAGTGTTGGGAGGGGAGAGAAGAAGCGTGGGAATAGGGAGGTAGTTAGGAGAACAGGGGTAACCAAGGCCTTCTCACCCGAGAACCGCGACAAATCAGCGGCCGGCCAAAGTGTTATTACCCACAAAAGCTTCGAAAATCATCCAATTACTGTCAGATTGTGGTCCTATCTATAGACCATTTTGAGGTTTGTAAGCCCATTAGGCTTTGGCTTCCTGAGTTAACAGCCGATTCTTCGGGGACCCGTCATGTGGAGTTATTGAATGGACGCAGTGACAGAATTGGGTGATTGTAGCATTCGAGCTCATATTTTCAGTGAAATCCGTTAAAAAATAACAATCTGTTACATTTCTACTTATTTCGTCTGTATGTGCTATTTACTTGGAATTACTGATCTGTTCTTTACCACTTTGGACATGTGTTTTATGCATTAATTATCAGACAATTTCTGCAACAAAACGAGTGCGAAAATTTGTACAGAATAGGTAAGAAATTTCAAATTGCCCTCGTCTCTGTAACCATACACTCACTGGACTTTGTCGCTACTCAATTTCGAACCACCGGTTAAACTTTCCGTGGTATATCCATAAACTACCTTGATCCTCGCGAAATAAATTCGTGACATTCCGATATTAGTTACATCACACGAAATGTTGAAACAAATGTTTTGTCAATTGCTGGGGAGGTTCACGAAGTAAGTTCCACCCCCCCCCCCCCACACACACACACATTCGCTTCACATTTTCTTGAGTTTGGCAGGAAATCGAGTAATGGCTACTATATCAGCCATGACTTGATTTATTTGATACCAATTCAAGAAAATAGTAATATACCAAGAACACACCAATATCCATGACGTTACCTTCGAACATGCTCTCTCGTCGGGTGCGGGTTTGAGGGATGTTTGTGCGAGCTGTAGCCCTTCCACGTAGGTGCGTAGGAGCGATGTAGGTGCATTGGTAGTGTGACTGTTGCTTCAATGTGTCCATGTGCTAATGAAGTTCATTACTATTAACTGATATTTGCGGGAAAGGACAAGAAATATACATTTGAGATTCCAGAAACCTGCGGTTGTGGGCGTTCCCGTGACGATTTGGGACAATTCTCAGGATACTTCGGGTGATCGAGGCCTCTCCCAAAGCTTTATGGGATAGCCAGTTAGCGGGTATTTGTTTGTTTCATGGCCGCAGACAGGGAAGAACCTTTAGCTTTACGGTCCTGAAGGGGCGATTTTAGCATTTTAGGACTGTATTGGGTAATTCGATGGAAAATGGGGGAGGGGGAGGGGGGGATTGGCTTCAAAAAGACCCTCCGAGCAGGAGAGAGTACTCTTACAGCCATAACTACCCCAGCCTTGTTGGACGAGCGCAAAAAGCGTTTCATTAAAACAAAATGTCCGCCCTCATGGTTCGGAAAATAAATCTTCAGAGATTTCGGGAGAATTAAACACCTCAGAATCAGGCATGCGCATGCGCACCAGAGACCACATATCTCTAAAATAATGATGTAATAAGAAACCCGCTGAAGATAGTGATGTTGTCTTTTGTTTGGAGATCAAGGTCTCCATATAGCAAGTCAAGGTTATTGGGGATGGCGTTGTACCTTCATAGTGTAGACGTTAAGTTCTTTCGTGGGAGTGGAGTGGGCAGTCTGCAAAGTAATGTCCGGTGTCTTCAACATGATTCCCACAATTCTCAATTCAGTTTATTCACGAACCATTTTTTATGGTACATGAAGTTTTCACATGGGGTTACAAATACATGTAAATATATATAAACAGTGGGCACATGTGAGGGTGCTAAATGTGTTTATGGTCTGGTGAGTCTCGGGAAATCAAATGGGTTTCTACGTTCCGACCAAAACGCCTGGAGTCACCTTACCTTGGCCAGTATCGAAAGATGAGCAGGGATGAGTCAGACACTTCGCTTCCCTGCTCCGAAAATAGGCAAGATGATTGTTGGTGCGAAATGACAAACAAGAACGACTTCAATGGGGAACGTAAATACGCGTGGTGTGTAAGTTGACAAGAGCAGTCTGGAATTTCTGCAATTTGGTTGTGAGAAATTTATCCCTGTTCAGATCACTACAGCCACATCTTCAGCGACAGTGGAGGATATTTAGTCGTCTTTTCCCTGTTGAAATATTCAGTCTACAAAAACAATTAATATTCTATGATTCTAATCAAACATAAGGTTAACCCTTCACCCAACCAGCCAGCGCTATTCTTAAAAATCGCAAATTAATTTTCCTTATTTTTTCATTTTTTGTCTCAAAAACATAGGTTATGACCCCTCGTTGGAACGAGCTCATCGAGCTCGTTCCAACGATGTGTCATAACCTATACTTTTGAGACAAAAAATGAAAAAATTAGTTAATCAAGAATTATGTTTGCAAGTGTCGTCTGCTGTTCATGTTAGGTAAAGGGCAAAATAGCCCTTCAGATTGAGTAATGTAATGAGTCAACACTCCCCGTGGGAACCCCGGGAAGTAAGCAGCACTTGTTTACTGTGGTAAACCAGTTCCGCTTTACTAGTAAAATAGGACCCAGTCACCAATGCTTGGGGTGAAAGTCCTCTAAAATGGGCAACATGTTGATCAACGATTGACTAAACTTGACTTCATCTCCATGTTGTGTCACGATTAGCCATAGTGCATAAATATGTGACGTTAACCACCAACAAACAAACAATGAGTCAACACATAATTATTACTGGTTTCGGTTTCAAAATTAAACAAATTTTCACGAAGCGAAAGTGCGTGGGAAATGGAGGCATTTTGAAATTACTCTCACAACCAGGGGGAGATCGCTCGTAATTTCCAGACACAAGGAGGGGGTGGGATGGGTGGGTTTCTCGAGGCTGGAAAAAAATCGGAACTGACAGAAAATGCAAATTTTATCCTCCACATAAATCACTAAGTTCTGTGCTTGTTTTACCTTATTATTTGGCCAACCAGGACATTTAAAACATAAACTATCATATTAGGGGTGTAAGGAAGTCCAAATCCATATGAACTCCATTTTGATACCCGCGGCTATTGCAGTCTGCATGGTTATAGAGAAGTCGTTGGCAAATTTGCATCAGGCAAATTGAATTACATGGCAAATATTTACAAATATCTTATCAACTTGAAACTAAAAATTGTGATTTTATCAGTCTGATTTAGTGAGCTATAATGTTTCACGGATGTATTGGCATTGGCTTGCATCTATATGCTTCCTTATACCATCTGACAATTGCACATTAATTGAAGGAGACACGAGACCAGAATAATTTCAGAAAGTTTATATAAACAAAAATCACAATACCACTTGATGCCACTTGTGTAAAACAAGAAAACAAACTTTCCGCACCCCCAGGCATAGTTACATAAACTGAACATTGTTTATCAGTTAACGAGGCCAACTGAACAAAGACGACTGCTGTGCAGTATGAATCAATAAACTTCATCACCCCAGCTTTAGACTGAGTGTGACGCCCCTCATGTCACATGTGCACATAACAGAAATAGGGAAAGTGAATATTTGCTATCCCTATTATCACCAAAATGAGGGGCGCGGTGGCGTTGCGGTAACCGGTTCTCGTCAGATCACCGAAGTTAAGCAATGTCGAGCCCGGTTAGTCCTCGGATGGGTGACCGTCTGAGCAATCGATTCGGACTCCAGCATTGTGTCCTTGGGCAAGGCACTTAACCCCGAGTGTCCACATGGGGGCACGATGACGCCGTGTACTAAGGCGTACTGCACGTCGATGGTGCGCATGTCTTCAACCAATCTAACCCTGCCGGTGCTGCAGTGCGGAGTTACGATGTTGGGGAGCTGGCAGCTGCTTGTCGTTGCTCGGTGGTTCTCTCCGGTTACTCCGGCTTCCTCCACCCGTCAAACTTTCAAGGTCATGATTAGCCATTGTGCATAAGTATGTGACCTTTAAACACCAATAAATAAATAAATATCCAAAATGAGGAATGAATAGTGTTTTCTTTTTAGTAGAATCAAGTAGAATTGCTAAATAGTCTCGTACAGACTCTGCCATCAGGGAATGTATTACACCAGACTTATTCAGTGACTTATGCAGACTCATTCGATAATATTTTTATTATTTCCATTCAAACTCTTTAGAATTATCTCCCTTGCAGACTCAGAGGTTTATAAAAATGCTGGAATAGTCAGGGAAATAGTCTTAACCCTTTGAACCCTAGCGACCGTTTTTCCGGCCAGGAACATGATACGTCATAACGTCATTATAGGATGGCTGTTCAGTAAATGTGTGGGGGTAGACCAATCAATATTTTCAACGTGCAGCCTCAGGGCTGCACGTTGAAAATATTGATTGGTCTACCCCAAATAATTAATATGGACTCTAAGATTTTAGAGCTTGGGTTCCCCAAAAATAGCCCCCTCCCCCCTCAAAAAAAAAAAAAAAAAAAAAAAATTGCAGGTGGTCGGTGTTTGAAGGGTGGGAACATTTTTTTGGACCTTGGCCTCTGTTTTTTTTCGCCCCCCCCCCCCCCCACACACACACACGCGCACCCTTTGTGACAACCTTCATAGTTAGAAAAAAATACGGCTGTTTGAATATCCCTCATTTTAAACCTCAGTAATTTGGAAAGAAGAAAACTGATATGCCTGCAATTGTCATCATTCTTTGGACAATGTTAGCGTCCTAAATATGAACTGCTCGAATGTTGTTGTATTATCCAAAGCTCATATCAAGAAAATTGTATTTTTAGTAATATCACAAATTTATTGAATGCAAAAATGCTCTTTTTAATTACAAATGGAAAGTTTGACAATAAAAGTTCATCTAATTGGCACTGATACAACAACTCTGAGGCGCAGGGGCTGAATTCAGAAATTAAAATCATTTGTTCTATTTGCTATAATTGAAGTTTATCTACTGGGGACGCGGTTGCGTTGTGGCGTTGCGGTAACCGGTTCTCGTCAGATCACCGAAGTTAAGCAACGTCGAGTCCGGTTAGTCCTTGGATAGAGCGATCGATTCGGACTCCCGCTTTGTGTCCTTGGGCAATGCAGTTAACCACGATTGTCCACATGGGTGCACGATGACGCCGTGTACTAAGGCGCACTGCACGTCGATGGTGCGCATGTCTTCAACCAATCTAACTCTATCTGTGCTGCAGTGCGGAGCTACGATGTTGGGGAGCTGGCAGCTGCTCGTCGTTGCTCGGTGGTTCTCTCCGGGTACTCCGGCTTCCTCCACCCGTAAAACCCAACGACACGATGTGACCTCGGCTGTAAAAGTGTCGTTAAACCTTAATAAATAAACAGATAAATAGTGTGTCTGTCTGTTGAGAGATTTTTAAAATGCAGTCAGATTCGGTCAATTGCGGTCAAATTTGATAAATATCTCCACCACCTCCTCTGGAGAAGACCACTTCAATAAACAACAAAATGACATTTCCCATAAAAAGAAAATGTTGGTTTGCAAATGTGTTTTAATGCATGTCTGCTATTCATTGAATTGATCTGAAAGTACTATCCTTTTTCTCGTGTGAAATTTGGATAACTTCATCCTTAAATCATTTTGCAGGCGTCACCGAAATGGGCTTTAGAAATATCCGAAACCCATTTACACCAGTTTATTGAGCATTCGTAAAAAGTTAATTAGATTAGCTGAAATCCAGAATCAAGATTTGCTTAGATAATGTTGGCGTTATTAGGAAAAAGTCTTGAACAACAAAAAGTATATATTTTTGTTTCTGAAAAGCAACAAACGATCCTAAATTGGGTCATTCTAAATTTAATTCGATTTTTTCTGACAAACAATTCTCAACCATTAGTGAGTCAAAAATCGAAATTTCAATAGGTATTTACGTTAATATCGCTTGCCAGTAACTGTTACGGTTGTCGCGTTTGGGAAAGATTTGTGAGTCTGAATTTTCGGCCCGAACTAATTTAACAAAAGAAATGGAATCTAATCTTGATTGGAATGTCGTTTATGGATTTGGGAGCAACTTATACATTAAGCTCTATACCCAAAAAGGCGCACAGTGGAATTACGAGCTAGGGTAAGAAATAGAATAACAGCAAAACCTTGATTCTCTATTTCCGACACCAACTTTTATCCCTTTGATCTCTTGTAGTATCTTCCATGTCAGTTCAATTCCAACAGTTGGAAGTATCCATATTGATTATTTGGGAGTACACTAATATTTTCAACGGGCAGCCTTGGGGCTGCACGTTGAAAATATTGGTGTACCCCACACTTTCACTAAGCAGTCATCCTATTTAAATTATGACCTATCATGCCGCTGGCCGGAAAAAACGACCCAAAAGGTTAAAGGGTTAAATGGATATCCTCTTGTTAGCTGTTGGAGAAAACCTGTTCGGTACTGGTATTAAAATAAACTGGACTATTTTTTTACTGACCTCCAATTGTGGTTATTTAACAAGATCACATTAAGTTTATCACAATAAACAATGACCTTCGGAAATCCCAAATGTAGAGCAGTGCCTGTTTACTGTTTTGTTTAACTTGCAAAATATAAGCCGGCAATTAACGTCAGGTATGGAAGTCCTCTGATGAAGTATTGGCTAAATTTGACTTCACTGTCACTGTTACGATGCGGGAACACTAGAGAATAATAACAAACAAAGAAAAAAAGCACATCTTCCTTTCCAGGGCTTCCGTAAGGCAACAAATTGAACGCTAAATTGTTAAGATTCAGTTATAATTTAATCCTACCGCCCCAATGGGGATGTGGGACCAAATTACTGAGCCGCCCTACAAATATAGAAGACTCGCCCATTTCCCTTTTAATAATAGTCTAACAAGATACCATTCAGGGAGTGAGAGTTGAAGCTAGTGCCAAACTAGTATTAAAAAGTGGAGGTGTGCCTTCCCCTTTATAATTTTACATTTATGTGAAACTTGTTGGGTCAGTTTTCTAGGACCATCTGGGTTGAAGGTGTAAATAAATTTAAGCGCCCATGTTTTGTATTATGAGTTTACAAAAGCATATGATATTAGCGCCCAAATATACCCCACCCCTTGCCGTTCCGTGTCGACCATAAAAATAGGATTGTATAACCAGCGCCTTAATTGGAAGTCATGAACTTTGATTGTCGAAGGTAGTGAAGGATGACTCAATTTAATAAAATTGGTTGAGTGCATAATATGGCTCTAAATCCAGTGGCCTTAAATAGTAATTTAATCCGCAACCAAAGGATTTTCTGAGTGAAGTTTGCTCTTTCTATGAAAAACTCAAGGGAGTGCAGTGGCAAACACTCCTCCACTGACTGCTAAAATAGGGGAGACACTGTTGGAAGCCCATTTTGAGCAGTGCATGTTTATTATTGTGGTAGGCCCCGTGGGAACTATGGGAAGTGAAGCAGTGTTTTGTTTACTGCGGTAAACAAGCTCTGTTGTTTTCGTAAAATAGCACCCGGTCACCATTGCCTGTGATGGAAGTGAAAATAATAACCGGTAGCTAACGCTTAGCGTGGAAATGCTCCGAAACTGGAAGCATAGATATAAACGATCAGCCAAACTTGGACTTCACAGTTGTGAAGTACGTAAGATATAGCCACGGAAGCTAAAAGTGACATCAAGCACAAATTCAAATTGAATACCGTCCCCAGTACAAATTCATTTGCCATTTCTTGCGAGGGCCATTAATGATTGTATTCTACAGCCCCAAAAGGTCGCACGACTGGACAGTCGCCGGCCCTTCCTACAAATTACTTTTTCCAGTATATTGTTTCTAATGCATCAAGGGCCCATCTGCAATGCTTCAGCACGATTTATTTATTGACTGGTTCTGTGACGAATTATGAAGTTCACCCAACAAAATGTTTTGCAAAACAGGTCGAAATACCTCATGTTTGCAAGGTTGAACCTGGGTCTGTTACTGGGGGAAAAAAACAGTTGATATGTTACTCTGAAAGTTTTTTGGTATCAGTATCCGTCCAAATCTCTGATTTGTGTAAGAATGATATCAAGTTGTTTCGTTGTCAGCAACAAGACGTCGGAAGTGGCCTCACTGGTCCAACACAGCGTCGCCCGAGGGCTAGAAAGTCCAATGTCCCATAGGGGAACATACACACCAAAAACTAAAGTGTTAAAACTGACACTTTCAAGGTGTTAAACCCATTCTAACTCTTAGGGTTTGATTTTAACACTCAAAGTGCAATGCTTCAAGCACTTAGACATTACAATCGTCAGACATCTGAAACTTGAATGGATGGCACTTCCCATGTGTCTAGCAGTGCTGGTTCTTCCAGAATCGTCCATAATTTGATTTGCGCTTGGTGGGTACATAATTAAAAGGACACAACGCAGATGACGCGGATCAGGCTCGAGAGTTCGAGCCTGATCCGCGTCATCTGCGTTGTTTCCTTTTAAGTGTCGCGACATTACACTTGTCAAGTGCTATTATTGTAACACCTGTCAAGTTCTGGGATATCTACACTTGAACAAAGTGCTAGTCCAGCACTTAGTAAGCACTTAGTAAGATGGCGTCCAAGATGGCGCCCGCGGGAGGGAAAGATGGCGTCCAAGATGGCGCCCGCTGGAGGGAAAGATGGCGTCCAAGATGGCGTCCAAGATGGCGCACGCGGGAGGGAAAGATAGCGTCCAAGATGGCGCCCGCGGGAGGGAAAGATGGCGTCCAAGATGGCGTCCAAGATGGCGCCCGCGAAAGGGAAAGATGGCGTCCAAGATGGCGTCCAAGATGGCGTCCAAGATGGCGTCCGCGGGAGGGAAAGATGGCGTCCAAGATGGCGTCCAAGATGGCGCCCGCGGGAGGGAAAGATGGCGTCCAAGATGGCGTCCAAGATGGCGCCCGCGGGAGGGAAAGATGGCGTCCAAGATGGCGTCCAAGATGGCGCCCGCGGGAGGGAAAGATGGCGTCCAAGATGGCGTCCAAGATGGCGTCCAAGATGGCGTCCAAGATGGCGTCCAAGATGGCGTCCAAGATGGCGTCCAAGATGGCGTCCAAGATGGCGTCCGCGGGAGGGAAAGATGGCGTCCAAGATGGCGTCCAAGATGGCGCCCGCGGGAGGGAAAGATGGCGTCCAAGATGGCGTCCAAGATGGCGCCCGCGGGAGGGAAAGATGGCGTCCAAGATGGCGTCCAAGATGGCGCCCGCGGGAGGGAAAGATGGCGTCCAAGATGGCGTCCAAGATGGCGCCCGCGGGAGGGAAAGATGGCGTCCAAGATGGCGTCCAAGATGGCGTCCAAGATGGCGTCCAAGATGGCGTCCAAGATGGCGTCCAAGATGGCGTCCAAGATGGCGTCCAAGATGGCGTCCAAGATGGCGTCCAAGATGGCGTCCAAGATGGCGTCCAAGATGGCGTCCAAGATGGCGTCCAAGATGGCGTCCAAGATGGCGTCCAAGATGGCGTCCAAGATGGCGTCCAAGATGGCGTCCAAGATGGCGTCCAAGATGGCGTCCAAGATGGCGTCCAAGATGGCGTCCAAGATGGCGTCCAAGATGGCGTCCAAGATGGCGTCCAAGATGGCGTCCAAGATGGCGTCCAAGATGGCGTCCAAGATGGCGTCCAAGATGGCGTCCAAGATGGCGTCCAAGATGGCGTCCAAGATGGCGTCCAAGATGGCGTCCAAGATGGCGTCCAAGATGGCGTCCAAGATGGCGTCCAAGATGGCGTCCAAGATGGCGTCCAAGATGGCGTCCAAGATGGCGTCCAAGATGGCGTCCAAGATGGCGTCCAAGATGGCGTCCAAGATGGCGTCCAAGATGGCGTCCAAGATGGCGTCCAAGATGGCGTCCAAGATGGCGTCCAAGATGGCGTCCAAGATGGCGTCCAAGATGGCGTCCAAGATGGCGTCCAAGATGGCGTCCAAGATGGCGTCCAAGATGGCGTCCAAGATGGCGTCCAAGATGGCGTCCAAGATGGCGTCCAAGATGGCGTCCAAGATGGCGTCCAAGATGGCGTCCAAGATGGCGTCCAAGATGGCGTCCAAGATGGCGTCCAAGATGGCGTCCAAGATGGCGTCCAAGATGGCGTCCAAGATGGCGTCCAAGATGGCGTCCAAGATGGCGTCCAAGATGGCGTCCAAGATGGCGTCCAAGATGGCGTCCAAGATGGCGTCCAAGATGGCGTCCAAGATGGCGTCCAAGATGGCGTCCAAGATGGCGTCCAAGATGGCGTCCAAGATGGCGTCCAAGATGGCGTCCAAGATGGCGTCCAAGATGGCGTCCAAGATGGCGTCCAAGATGGCGTCCAAGATGGCGTCCAAGATGGCGTCCAAGATGGCGTCCAAGATGGCGTCCAAGATGGCGTCCAAGATGGCGTCCAAGATGGCGTCCAAGATGGCGTCCAAGATGGCGTCCAAGATGGCGTCCAAGATGGCGTCCAAGATGGCGTCCAAGATGGCGTCCAAGATGGCGTCCAAGATGGCGTCCAAGATGGCGTCCAAGATGGCGTCCAAGATGGCGTCCAAGATGGCGTCCAAGATGGCGTCCAAGATGGCGTCCAAGATGGCGTCCAAGATGGCGTCCAAGATGGCGTCCAAGATGGCGTCCAAGATGGCGTCCAAGATGGCGTCCAAGATGGCGTCCAAGATGGCGTCCAAGATGGCGTCCAAGATGGCGTCCAAGATGGCGTCCAAGATGGCGTCCAAGATGGCGTCCAAGATGGCGTCCAAGATGGCGTCCAAGATGGCGTCCAAGATGGCGTCCAAGATGGCGTCCAAGATGGCGTCCAAGATGGCGTCCAAGATGGCGTCCAAGATGGCGTCCAAGATGGCGTCCAAGATGGCGTCCAAGATGGCGTCCAAGATGGCGTCCAAGATGGCGTCCAAGATGGCGTCCAAGATGGCGTCCAAGATGGCGTCCAAGATGGCGTCCAAGATGGCGTCCAAGATGGCGTCCAAGATGGCGTCCAAGATGGCGTCCAAGATGGCGTCCAAGATGGCGTCCAAGATGGCGTCCAAGATGGCGTCCAAGATGGCGTCCAAGATGGCGTCCAAGATGGCGTCCAAGATGGCGTCCAAGATGGCGTCCAAGATGGCGTCCAAGATGGCGTCCAAGATGGCGTCCAAGATGGCGTCCAAGATGGCGTCCAAGATGGCGTCCAAGATGGCGTCCAAGATGGCGTCCAAGATGGCGTCCAAGATGGCGTCCAAGATGGCGTCCAAGATGGCGTCCAAGATGGCGTCCAAGATGGCGTCCAAGATGGCGTCCAAGATGGCGTCCAAGATGGCGTCCAAGATGGCGTCCAAGATGGCGTCCAAGATGGCGTCCAAGATGGCGTCCAAGATGGCGTCCAAGATGGCGTCCAAGATGGCGTCCAAGATGGCGTCCAAGATGGCGTCCAAGATGGCGTCCAAGATGGCGTCCAAGATGGCGTCCAAGATGGCGTCCAAGATGGCGTCCAAGATGGCGTCCAAGATGGCGTCCAAGATGGCGTCCAAGATGGCGTCCAAGATGGCGTCCAAGATGGCGTCCAAGATGGCGTCCAAGATGGCGTCCAAGATGGCGTCCAAGATGGCGTCCAAGATGGCGTCCAAGATGGCGTCCAAGATGGCGTCCAAGATGGCGTCCAAGATGGCGTCCAAGATGGCGTCCAAGATGGCGTCCAAGATGGCGTCCAAGATGGCGTCCAAGATGGCGTCCAAGATGGCGTCCAAGATGGCGTCCAAGATGGCGTCCAAGATGGCGTCCAAGATGGCGTCCAAGATGGCGTCCAAGATGGCGTCCAAGATGGCGTCCAAGATGGCGTCCAAGATGGCGTCCAAGATGGCGTCCAAGATGGCGTCCAAGATGGCGTCCAAGATGGCGTCCAAGATGGCGTCCAAGATGGCGTCCAAGATGGCGTCCAAGATGGCGTCCAAGATGGCGTCCAAGATGGCGTCCAAGATGGCGTCCAAGATGGCGTCCAAGATGGCGTCCAAGATGGCGTCCAAGATGGCGTCCAAGATGGCGTCCAAGATGGCGTCCAAGATGGCGTCCAAGATGGCGTCCAAGATGGCGTCCAAGATGGCGTCCAAGATGGCGTCCAAGATGGCGTCCAAGATGGCGTCCAAGATGGCGTCCAAGATGGCGTCCAAGATGGCGTCCAAGATGGCGTCCAAGATGGCGTCCAAGATGGCGTCCAAGATGGCGTCCAAGATGGCGTCCAAGATGGCGTCCAAGATGGCGTCCAAGATGGCGTCCAAGATGGCGTCCAAGATGGCGTCCAAGATGGCGTCCAAGATGGCGTCCAAGATGGCGTCCAAGATGGCGTCCAAGATGGCGTCCAAGATGGCGTCCAAGATGGCGTCCAAGATGGCGTCCAAGATGGCGTCCAAGATGGCGTCCAAGATGGCGTCCAAGATGGCGTCCAAGATGGCGTCCAAGATGGCGTCCAAGATGGCGTCCAAGATGGCGTCCAAGATGGCGTCCAAGATGGCGTCCAAGATGGCGTCCAAGATGGCGTCCAAGATGGCGTCCAAGATGGCGTCCAAGATGGCGTCCAAGATGGCGTCCAAGATGGCGTCCAAGATGGCGTCCAAGATGGCGTCCAAGATGGCGTCCAAGATGGCGTCCAAGATGGCGTCCAAGATGGCGTCCAAGATGGCGTCCAAGATGGCGTCCAAGATGGCGTCCAAGATGGCGTCCAAGATGGCGTCCAAGATGGCGTCCAAGATGGCGTCCAAGATGGCGTCCAAGATGGCGTCCAAGATGGCGTCCAAGATGGCGTCCAAGATGGCGTCCAAGATGGCGTCCAAGATGGCGTCCAAGATGGCGTCCAAGATGGCGTCCAAGATGGCGTCCAAGATGGCGTCCAAGATGGCGTCCAAGATGGCGTCCAAGATGGCGTCCAAGATGGCGTCCAAGATGGCGTCCAAGATGGCGTCCAAGATGGCGTCCAAGATGGCGTCCAAGATGGCGTCCAAGATGGCGTCCAAGATGGCGTCCAAGATGGCGTCCAAGATGGCGTCCAAGATGGCGTCCAAGATGGCGTCCAAGATGGCGTCCAAGATGGCGTCCAAGATGGCGTCCAAGATGGCGTCCAAGATGGCGTCCAAGATGGCGTCCAAGATGGCGTCCAAGATGGCGTCCAAGATGGCGTCCAAGATGGCGTCCAAGATGGCGTCCAAGATGGCGTCCAAGATGGCGTCCAAGATGGCGTCCAAGATGGCGTCCAAGATGGCGTCCAAGATGGCGTCCAAGATGGCGTCCAAGATGGCGTCCAAGATGGCGTCCAAGATGGCGTCCAAGATGGCGTCCAAGATGGCGTCCAAGATGGCGTCCAAGATGGCGTCCAAGATGGCGTCCAAGATGGCGTCCAAGATGGCGTCCAAGATGGCGTCCAAGATGGCGTCCAAGATGGCGTCCAAGATGGCGTCCAAGATGGCGTCCAAGATGGCGTCCAAGATGGCGTCCAAGATGGCGTCCAAGATGGCGTCCAAGATGGCGTCCAAGATGGCGTCCAAGATGGCGTCCAAGATGGCGTCCAAGATGGCGTCCAAGATGGCGTCCAAGATGGCGTCCAAGATGGCGTCCAAGATGGCGTCCAAGATGGCGTCCAAGATGGCGTCCAAGATGGCGTCCAAGATGGCGTCCAAGATGGCGTCCAAGATGGCGTCCAAGATGGCGTCCAAGATGGCGTCCAAGATGGCGTCCAAGATGGCGTCCAAGATGGCGTCCAAGATGGCGTCCAAGATGGCGTCCAAGATGGCGTCCAAGATGGCGTCCAAGATGGCGTCCAAGATGGCGTCCAAGATGGCGTCCAAGATGGCGTCCAAGATGGCGTCCAAGATGGCGTCCAAGATGGCGTCCAAGATGGCGTCCAAGATGGCGTCCAAGATGGCGTCCAAGATGGCGTCCAAGATGGCGTCCAAGATGGCGTCCAAGATGGCGTCCAAGATGGCGTCCAAGATGGCGTCCAAGATGGCGTCCAAGATGGCGTCCAAGATGGCGTCCAAGATGGCGTCCAAGATGGCGTCCAAGATGGCGTCCAAGATGGCGTCCAAGATGGCGTCCAAGATGGCGTCCAAGATGGCGTCCAAGATGGCGTCCAAGATGGCGTCCAAGATGGCGTCCAAGATGGCGTCCAAGATGGCGTCCAAGATGGCGTCCAAGATGGCGTCCTCCACTTTCTCCTCCCCCTCGGCGCCCGCCCTCCTGGACGCCCTCCACTTTCTCCTCCCCCTCGGCGCCCGCCCTCCTGGACGCCCTCCACTTTCTCCTCCCCCTCGGCGCCCGCCCTCCTGGACGCCCTCCACTTTCTCCTCCCCCTCGGCGCCCGCCCTCCTGGACGCCCTCCACTTTCTCCTCCCCCTCGGCGCCCGCCCTCCTGGACGCCCTCCACTTTCTCCTCCCCCTCGGCGCCCGCCCTCCTGGACGCCCTCCACTTTCTCCTCCCCCTCGGCGCCCGCCCTCCTGGACGCCCTCCACTTTCTCCTCCCCCTCGGCGCCCGCCCTCCTGGACGCCCTCCACTTTCTCCTCCCCCTCGGCGCCCGCCCTCCTGGACGCCCTCCACTTTCTCCTCCCCCTCGGCGCCCGCCCTCCTGGACGCCCTCCACTTTCTCCTCCCCCTCGGCGCCCGCCCTCCTGGACGCCCTCCACTTTCTCCTCCCCCTCGGCGCCCGCCCTCCTGGACGCCCTCCACTTTCTCCTCCCCCTCGGCGCCCGCCCTCCTGGACGCCCTCCACTTTCTCCTCCCCCTCGGCGCCCGCCCTCCTGGACGCCCTCCACTTTCTCCTCCCCCTCGGCGCCCGCCCTCCTGGACGCCCTCCACTTTCTCCTCCCCCTCGGCGCCCGCCCTCCTGGACGCCCTCCACTTTCTCCTCCCCCTCGGCGCCCGCCCTCCTGGACGCCCTCCACTTTCTCCTCCCCCTCGGCGCCCGCCCTCCTGGACGCCCTCCACTTTCTCCTCCCCCTCGGCGCCCGCCCTCCTGGACGCCCTCCACTTTCTCCTCCCCCTCGGCGCCCGCCCTCCTGGACGCCCTCCACTTTCTCCTCCCCCTCGGCGCCCGCCCTCCTGGACGCCCTCCACTTTCTCCTCCCCCTCGGCGCCCGCCCTCCTGGACGCCCTCCACTTTCTCCTCCCCCTCGGCGCCCGCCCTCCTGGACGCCCTCCACTTTCTCCTCCCCCTCGGCGCCCGCCCTCCTGGACGCCCTCCACTTTCTCCTCCCCCTCGGCGCCCTCCCTCCTGGACGCCCTCCACTTTCTCCTCCCCCTCGGCGCCCTCCCTCCTGGACGCCCTCCACTTTCTCCTCCCCCTCGGCGCCCTCCCTCCTGGACGCCCTCCACTTTCTCCTCCCCCTCGGCGCCCTCCCTCCTGGACGCCCTCCACTTTCTCCTCCCCCTCGGCGCCCTCCCTCCTGGACGCCCTCCACTTTCTCCTCCCCCTCGGCGCCCTCCCTCCTGGACGCCCTCCACTTTCTCCTCCCCCTCGGCGCCCTCCCTCCTGGACGCCCTCCACTTTCTCCTCCCCCTCGGCGCCCTCCCTCCTGGACGCCCTCCACTTTCTCCTCCCCCTCGGCGCCCTCCCTCCTGGACGCCCTCCACTTTCTCCTCCCCCTCGGCGCCCTCCCTCCTGGACGCCCTCCACTTTCTCCTCCCCCTCGGCGCCCTCCCTCCTGGACGCCCTCCACTTTCTCCTCCCCCTCGGCGCCCTCCCTCCTGGACGCCCTCCACTTTCTCCTCCCCCTCGGCGCCCTCCCTCCTGGACGCCCTCCACTTTCTCCTCCCCCTCGGCGCCCTCCCTCCTGGACGCCCTCCACTTTCTCCTCCCCCTCGGCGCCCTCCCTCCTGGACGCCCTCCACTTTCTCCTCCCCCTCGGCGCCCTCCCTCCTGGACGCCCTCCACTTTCTCCTCCCCCTCGGCGCCCTCCCTCCTGGACGCCCTCCACTTTCTCCTCCCCCTCGGCGCCCTCCCTCCTGGACGCCCTCCACTTTCTCCTCCCCCTCGGCGCCCTCCCTCCTGGACGCCCTCCACTTTCTCCTCCCCCTCGGCGCCCTCCCTCCTGGACGCCCTCCACTTTCTCCTCCCCCTCGGCGCCCTCCCTCCTGGACGCCCTCCACTTTCTCCTCCCCCTCGGCGCCCTCCCTCCTGGACGCCCTCCACTTTCTCCTCCCCCTCGGCGCCCTCCCTCCTGGACGCCCTCCACTTTCTCCTCCCCCTCGGCGCCCTCCCTCCTGGACGCCCTCCACTTTCTCCTCCCCCTCGGCGCCCTCCCTCCTGGACGCCCTCCACTTTCTCCTCCCCCTCGGCGCCCTCCCTCCTGGACGCCCTCCACTTTCTCCTCCCCCTCGGCGCCCTCCCTCCTGGACGCCCTCCACTTTCTCCTCCCCCTCGGCGCCCTCCCTCCTGGACGCCCTCCACTTTCTCCTCCCCCTCGGCGCCCTCCCTCCTGGACGCCCTCCACTTTCTCCTCCCCCTCGGCGCCCTCCCTCCTGGACGCCCTCCACTTTCTCCTCCCCCTCGGCGCCCTCCCTCCTGGACGCCCTCCACTTTCTCCTCCCCCTCGGCGCCCTCCCTCCTGGACGCCCTCCACTTTCTCCTCCCCCTCGGCGCCCTCCCTCCTGGACGCCCTCCACTTTCTCCTCCCCCTCGGCGCCCTCCCTCCTGGACGCCCTCCACTTTCTCCTCCCCCTCGGCGCCCTCCCTCCTGGACGCCCTCCACTTTCTCCTCCCCCTCGGCGCCCTCCCTCCTGGACGCCCTCCACTTTCTCCTCCCCCTCGGCGCCCTCCCTCCTGGACGCCCTCCACTTTCTCCTCCCCCTCGGCGCCCTCCCTCCTGGACGCCCTCCACTTTCTCCTCCCCCTCGGCGCCCTCCCTCCTGGACGCCCTCCACTTTCTCCTCCCCCTCGGCGCCCTCCCTCCTGGACGCCCTCCACTTTCTCCTCCCCCTCGGCGCCCTCCCTCCTGGACGCCCTCCACTTTCTCCTCCCCCTCGGCGCCCTCCCTCCTGGACGCCCTCCACTTTCTCCTCCCCCTCGGCGCCCTCCCTCCTGGACGCCCTCCACTTTCTCCTCCCCCTCGGCGCCCTCCCTCCTGGACGCCCTCCACTTTCTCCTCCCCCTCGGCGCCCTCCCTCCTGGACGCCCTCCACTTTCTCCTCCCCCTCGGCGCCCTCCCTCCTGGACGCCCTCCACTTTCTCCTCCCCCTCGGCGCCCTCCCTCCTGGACGCCCTCCACTTTCTCCTCCCCCTCGGCGCCCTCCCTCCTGGACGCCCTCCACTTTCTCCTCCCCCTCGGCGCCCTCCCTCCTGGACGCCCTCCACTTTCTCCTCCCCCTCGGCGCCCTCCCTCCTGGACGCCCTCCACTTTCTCCTCCCCCTCGGCGCCCTCCCTCCTGGACGCCCTCCACTTTCTCCTCCCCCTCGGCGCCCTCCCTCCTGGACGCCCTCCACTTTCTCCTCCCCCTCGGCGCCCTCCCTCCTGGACGCCCTCCACTTTCTCCTCCCCCTCGGCGCCCTCCCTCCTGGACGCCCTCCACTTTCTCCTCCCCCTCGGCGCCCTCCCTCCTGGACGCCCTCCACTTTCTCCTCCCCCTCGGCGCCCTCCCTCCTGGACGCCCTCCACTTTCTCCTCCCCCTCGGCGCCCTCCCTCCTGGACGCCCTCCACTTTCTCCTCCCCCTCGGCGCCCTCCCTCCTGGACGCCCTCCACTTTCTCCTCCCCCTCGGCGCCCTCCCTCCTGGACGCCCTCCACTTTCTCCTCCCCCTCGGCGCCCTCCCTCCTGGACGCCCTCCACTTTCTCCTCCCCCTCGGCGCCCTCCCTCCTGGACGCCCTCCACTTTCTCCTCCCCCTCGGCGCCCTCCCTCCTGGACGCCCTCCACTTTCTCCTCCCCCTCGGCGCCCTCCCTCCTGGACGCCCTCCACTTTCTCCTCCCCCTCGGCGCCCTCCCTCCTGGACGCCCTCCACTTTCTCCTCCCCCTCGGCGCCCTCCCTCCTGGACGCCCTCCACTTTCTCCTCCCCCTCGGCGCCCTCCCTCCTGGACGCCCTCCACTTTCTCCTCCCCCTCGGCGCCCTCCCTCCTGGACGCCCTCCACTTTCTCCTCCCCCTCGGCGCCCTCCCTCCTGGACGCCCTCCACTTTCTCCTCCCCCTCGGCGCCCTCCCTCCTGGACGCCCTCCACTTTCTCCTCCCCCTCGGCGCCCTCCCTCCTGGACGCCCTCCACTTTCTCCTCCCCCTCGGCGCCCTCCCTCCTGGACGCCCTCCACTTTCTCCTCCCCCTCGGCGCCCTCCCTCCTGGACGCCCTCCACTTTCTCCTCCCCCTCGGCGCCCTCCCTCCTGGACGCCCTCCACTTTCTCCTCCCCCTCGGCGCCCTCCCTCCTGGACGCCCTCCACTTTCTCCTCCCCCTCGGCGCCCTCCCTCCTGGACGCCCTCCACTTTCTCCTCCCCCTCGGCGCCCTCCCTCCTGGACGCCCTCCACTTTCTCCTCCCCCTCGGCGCCCTCCCTCCTGGACGCCCTCCACTTTCTCCTCCCCCTCGGCGCCCTCCCTCCTGGACGCCCTCCACTTTCTCCTCCCCCTCGGCGCCCTCCCTCCTGGACGCCCTCCACTTTCTCCTCCCCCTCGGCGCCCTCCCTCCTGGACGCCCTCCACTTTCTCCTCCCCCTCGGCGCCCTCCCTCCTGGACGCCCTCCACTTTCTCCTCCCCCTCGGCGCCCTCCCTCCTGGACGCCCTCCACTTTCTCCTCCCCCTCGGCGCCCTCCCTCCTGGACGCCCTCCACTTTCTCCTCCCCCTCGGCGCCCTCCCTCCTGGACGCCCTCCACTTTCTCCTCCCCCTCGGCGCCCTCCCTCCTGGACGCCCTCCACTTTCTCCTCCCCCTCGGCGCCCTCCCTCCTGGACGCCCTCCACTTTCTCCTCCCCCTCGGCGCCCTCCCTCCTGGACGCCCTCCACTTTCTCCTCCCCCTCGGCGCCCTCCCTCCTGGACGCCCTCCACTTTCTCCTCCCCCTCGGCGCCCTCCCTCCTGGACGCCCTCCACTTTCTCCTCCCCCTCGGCGCCCTCCCTCCTGGACGCCCTCCACTTTCTCCTCCCCCTCGGCGCCCTCCCTCCTGGACGCCCTCCACTTTCTCCTCCCCCTCGGCGCCCTCCCTCCTGGACGCCCTCCACTTTCTCCTCCCCCTCGGCGCCCTCCCTCCTGGACGCCCTCCACTTTCTCCTCCCCCTCGGCGCCCTCCCTCCTGGACGCCCTCCACTTTCTCCTCCCCCTCGGCGCCCTCCCTCCTGGACGCCCTCCACTTTCTCCTCCCCCTCGGCGCCCTCCCTCCTGGACGCCCTCCACTTTCTCCTCCCCCTCGGCGCCCTCCCTCCTGGACGCCCTCCACTTTCTCCTCCCCCTCGGCGCCCTCCCTCCTGGACGCCCTCCACTTTCTCCTCCCCCTCGGCGCCCTCCCTCCTGGACGCCCTCCACTTTCTCCTCCCCCTCGGCGCCCTCCCTCCTGGACGCCCTCCACTTTCTCCTCCCCCTCGGCGCCCTCCCTCCTGGACGCCCTCCACTTTCTCCTCCCCCTCGGCGCCCTCCCTCCTGGACGCCCTCCACTTTCTCCTCCCCCTCGGCGCCCTCCCTCCTGGACGCCCTCCACTTTCTCCTCCCCCTCGGCGCCCTCCCTCCTGGACGCCCTCCACTTTCTCCTCCCCCTCGGCGCCCTCCCTCCTGGACGCCCTCCACTTTCTCCTCCCCCTCGGCGCCCTCCCTCCTGGACGCCCTCCACTTTCTCCTCCCCCTCGGCGCCCTCCCTCCTGGACGCCCTCCACTTTCTCCTCCCCCTCGGCGCCCTCCCTCCTGGACGCCCTCCACTTTCTCCTCCCCCTCGGCGCCCTCCCTCCTGGACGCCCTCCACTTTCTCCTCCCCCTCGGCGCCCTCCCTCCTGGACGCCCTCCACTTTCTCCTCCCCCTCGGCGCCCTCCCTCCTGGACGCCCTCCACTTTCTCCTCCCCCTCGGCGCCCTCCCTCCTGGACGCCCTCCACTTTCTCCTCCCCCTCGGCGCCCTCCCTCCTGGACGCCCTCCACTTTCTCCTCCCCCTCGGCGCCCTCCCTCCTGGACGCCCTCCACTTTCTCCTCCCCCTCGGCGCCCTCCCTCCTGGACGCCCTCCACTTTCTCCTCCCCCTCGGCGCCCTCCCTCCTGGACGCCCTCCACTTTCTCCTCCCCCTCGGCGCCCTCCCTCCTGGACGCCCTCCACTTTCTCCTCCCCCTCGGCGCCCTCCCTCCTGGACGCCCTCCACTTTCTCCTCCCCCTCGGCGCCCTCCCTCCTGGACGCCCTCCACTTTCTCCTCCCCCTCGGCGCCCTCCCTCCTGGACGCCCTCCACTTTCTCCTCCCCCTCGGCGCCCTCCCTCCTGGACGCCCTCCACTTTCTCCTCCCCCTCGGCGCCCTCCCTCCTGGACGCCCTCCACTTTCTCCTCCCCCTCGGCGCCCTCCCTCCTGGACGCCCTCCACTTTCTCCTCCCCCTCGGCGCCCTCCCTCCTGGACGCCCTCCACTTTCTCCTCCCCCTCGGCGCCCTCCCTCCTGGACGCCCTCCACTTTCTCCTCCCCCTCGGCGCCCTCCCTCCTGGACGCCCTCCACTTTCTCCTCCCCCTCGGCGCCCTCCCTCCTGGACGCCCTCCACTTTCTCCTCCCCCTCGGCGCCCTCCCTCCTGGACGCCCTCCACTTTCTCCTCCCCCTCGGCGCCCTCCCTCCTGGACGCCCTCCACTTTCTCCTCCCCCTCGGCGCCCTCCCTCCTGGACGCCCTCCACTTTCTCCTCCCCCTCGGCGCCCTCCCTCCTGGACGCCCTCCACTTTCTCCTCCCCCTCGGCGCCCTCCCTCCTGGACGCCCTCCACTTTCTCCTCCCCCTCGGCGCCCTCCCTCCTGGACGCCCTCCACTTTCTCCTCCCCCTCGGCGCCCTCCCTCCTGGACGCCCTCCACTTTCTCCTCCCCCTCGGCGCCCTCCCTCCTGGACGCCCTCCACTTTCTCCTCCCCCTCGGCGCCCTCCCTCCTGGACGCCCTCCACTTTCTCCTCCCCCTCGGCGCCCTCCCTCCTGGACGCCCTCCACTTTCTCCTCCCCCTCGGCGCCCTCCCTCCTGGACGCCCTCCACTTTCTCCTCCCCCTCGGCGCCCTCCCTCCTGGACGCCCTCCACTTTCTCCTCCCCCTCGGCGCCCTCCCTCCTGGACGCCCTCCACTTTCTCCTCCCCCTCGGCGCCCTCCCTCCTGGACGCCCTCCACTTTCTCCTCCCCCTCGGCGCCCTCCCTCCTGGACGCCCTCCACTTTCTCCTCCCCCTCGGCGCCCTCCCTCCTGGACGCCCTCCACTTTCTCCTCCCCCTCGGCGCCCTCCCTCCTGGACGCCCTCCACTTTCTCCTCCCCCTCGGCGCCCTCCCTCCTGGACGCCCTCCACTTTCTCCTCCCCCTCGGCGCCCTCCCTCCTGGACGCCCTCCACTTTCTCCTCCCCCTCGGCGCCCTCCCTCCTGGACGCCCTCCACTTTCTCCTCCCCCTCGGCGCCCTCCCTCCTGGACGCCCTCCACTTTCTCCTCCCCCTCGGCGCCCTCCCTCCTGGACGCCCTCCACTTTCTCCTCCCCCTCGGCGCCCTCCCTCCTGGACGCCCTCCACTTTCTCCTCCCCCTCGGCGCCCTCCCTCCTGGACGCCCTCCACTTTCTCCTCCCCCTCGGCGCCCTCCCTCCTGGACGCCCTCCACTTTCTCCTCCCCCTCGGCGCCCTCCCTCCTGGACGCCCTCCACTTTCTCCTCCCCCTCGGCGCCCTCCCTCCTGGACGCCCTCCACTTTCTCCTCCCCCTCGGCGCCCTCCCTCCTGGACGCCCTCCACTTTCTCCTCCCCCTCGGCGCCCTCCCTCCTGGACGCCCTCCACTTTCTCCTCCCCCTCGGCGCCCTCCCTCCTGGACGCCCTCCACTTTCTCCTCCCCCTCGGCGCCCTCCCTCCTGGACGCCCTCCACTTTCTCCTCCCCCTCGGCGCCCTCCCTCCTGGACGCCCTCCACTTTCTCCTCCCCCTCGGCGCCCTCCCTCCTGGACGCCCTCCACTTTCTCCTCCCCCTCGGCGCCCTCCCTCCTGGACGCCCTCCACTTTCTCCTCCCCCTCGGCGCCCTCCCTCCTGGACGCCCTCCACTTTCTCCTCCCCCTCGGCGCCCTCCCTCCTGGACGCCCTCCACTTTCTCCTCCCCCTCGGCGCCCTCCCTCCTGGACGCCCTCCACTTTCTCCTCCCCCTCGGCGCCCTCCCTCCTGGACGCCCTCCACTTTCTCCTCCCCCTCGGCGCCCTCCCTCCTGGACGCCCTCCACTTTCTCCTCCCCCTCGGCGCCCTCCCTCCTGGACGCCCTCCACTTTCTCCTCCCCCTCGGCGCCCTCCCTCCTGGACGCCCTCCACTTTCTCCTCCCCCTCGGCGCCCTCCCTCCTGGACGCCCTCCACTTTCTCCTCCCCCTCGGCGCCCTCCCTCCTGGACGCCCTCCACTTTCTCCTCCCCCTCGGCGCCCTCCCTCCTGGACGCCCTCCACTTTCTCCTCCCCCTCGGCGCCCTCCCTCCTGGACGCCCTCCACTTTCTCCTCCCCCTCGGCGCCCTCCCTCCTGGACGCCCTCCACTTTCTCCTCCCCCTCGGCGCCCTCCCTCCTGGACGCCCTCCACTTTCTCCTCCCCCTCGGCGCCCTCCCTCCTGGACGCCCTCCACTTTCTCCTCCCCCTCGGCGCCCTCCCTCCTGGACGCCCTCCACTTTCTCCTCCCCCTCGGCGCCCTCCCTCCTGGACGCCCTCCACTTTCTCCTCCCCCTCGGCGCCCTCCCTCCTGGACGCCCTCCACTTTCTCCTCCCCCTCGGCGCCCTCCCTCCTGGACGCCCTCCACTTTCTCCTCCCCCTCGGCGCCCTCCCTCCTGGACGCCCTCCACTTTCTCCTCCCCCTCGGCGCCCTCCCTCCTGGACGCCCTCCACTTTCTCCTCCCCCTCGGCGCCCTCCCTCCTGGACGCCCTCCACTTTCTCCTCCCCCTCGGCGCCCTCCCTCCTGGACGCCCTCCACTTTCTCCTCCCCCTCGGCGCCCTCCCTCCTGGACGCCCTCCACTTTCTCCTCCCCCTCGGCGCCCTCCCTCCTGGACGCCCTCCACTTTCTCCTCCCCCTCGGCGCCCTCCCTCCTGGACGCCCTCCACTTTCTCCTCCCCCTCGGCGCCCTCCCTCCTGGACGCCCTCCACTTTCTCCTCCCCCTCGGCGCCCTCCCTCCTGGACGCCCTCCACTTTCTCCTCCCCCTCGGCGCCCTCCCTCCTGGACGCCCTCCACCATCTCCTCCCCCTCGGCGCCCTCCCTCCTGGACGCCCTCCACCATCTCCTCCCCCTCGGCGCCCTCCCTCCTGGACGCCCTCCACCATCTCCTCCCCCTCGGCGCCCTCCTGGACGCCGTCCACCTTCTCCTCCCCCTCGGCGCCCTCCTGGACGCCGTCCACCTTCTCCTCCCCCTCGGCGCCCTCCTGGACGCCGTCCACCTTCTCCTCCCCCTCGGCGCCCTCCTGGACGCCGTCCACCTTCTCCTCCCCCTCGGCGCCCTCCTGGACGCCGTCCACCTTCTCCTCCCCCTCGGCGCCCTCCTGGACGCCGTCCACCTTTTCCTCCCCCTCGGCGCCCTCCTGGACGCCGTCCACCTTTTCCTCCCCTCGGCGCCCTCCTGGACGCCGTCCACCTTTTCCTCCCCTCGGCGCCCTCCTGGACGCCGTCCACCTTTTCCTCCCCTCGGCGCCCTCCTGGACGCCGTCCACCTTTTCCTCCCCTCGGCGCCCTCCTGGACGCCGTCCACCTTTTCCTCCCCTCCGAGCCCTCTTGGACGCCGTCCACCTTTCCCTCCCTCCGAGCCCTCTTGGACGCCGTCCACCTTTCCCTCCCTCCGAGCCCTCTTGGACGCCGTCCACCTTTCCCTCCCTCCGAGCCCTCTTGGACGCCGTCCACTTTTCCCTCCCTCCGAGCCCTCTTGGACGCCGTCCACTTTTCCCTCCCTCCGAGCCCTCTTGGACGCCGTCCACTTTTCCCTCCCTCCGAGCCCTCTTGGACGCCGTCCACTTTTCCCTCCCTCCGAGCCCTCTTGGACGCCGTCCACTTTTCCCTCCCTCCGAGCCCTCTTGGACGCCGTCTACTTTTCCTTCCCTCCGAGCCCTCTTGGACGCCGTCTACTTTTCCTTCCCTCCGAGCCCTCTTGGACGCCGTCTACTTTTCCTTCCCTGGGCGCCCTCTTGGACGCCGTCTACTTTTCCTTCCCTCCGAGCCCTCTTGGACGCCGTCTACTTTTCCTTCCCTGGGCGCCCTCTTGGACGCCGTCTACTTTTCCTTCCCTCCGAGCCCTCTTGGACGCCGTCTACTTTTCCTTCCCTCCGAGCCCTCTTGGACGCCGTCTACTTTTCCTTCCCTCCGAGCCCTCTTGGACGCCGTCTACTTTTCCTTCCCTCCGAGCCCTCTTGGACGCCGTCTACTTTTCCTTCCCTCCGAGCCCTCTTGGACGCCGTCTACTTTTCCTTCCCTCCGAGCCCTCTTGGACGCCGTCTACTTTTCCTTCCCTCCGAGCCCTCTTGGACGCCGTCTTTCCCTTCCGCGTGCGCCATCTTGGACGACACCTTTCTCTTCTGTGGGCGCCATCTTGGACGCCATCCTTCCCAGGGCGCCATCTTGGACGCCATCTTTTTCTTCCCCGAGCGCCATCTTGGGCCCCATCTTTCTCTTCCGCGTGCGCCATCTTGGACGCCATCTTTTTCTTCCCCGAGCGCCATCTTGGGCCCCATCTTTCTCTTCCGCGTGCGCCATCTTGGACGCCATCTTTCCCTTCCCTGGCCGCCATCTTGGACGCCATCTTTCCCTTCCCTCGTCGCCATCTTGGACGCCATCTTTCCCCTTCCGTGGGCGCCATCTTGGACGCCATCTTTCCATTTCCTGGGCGCCATCATGGACGCCATCTTTCCCTTCCCTGGCCGCCATCTTGGACGGCATCTTTCTCTTCCCTCGTCGCCATCTTGGACGCCATCTTTTCCCTCCCTCCGAGCCCTCTTGGACGCCATCTTTTCCTTCCCTCCGAGCCCTCTTGGACGCCATCTTTTCCTTCCCTCAGAGCCCTCTTGGACGCCATCTTTTCCTTCCCTCAGAGCCCTCTTGGACGCCATCTTTTCCTTCCCTCAGAGCCCTCTTGGACGCCATCTTTTCCTTCCCTCAGAGCCCTCTTGGACGCCATCTTTTCCTTCCCTCAGAGCCCTCTTGGACGCCATCTTTTCCTTCCCTCAGAGCCCTCTTGGACGCCATCTTTTCCTTCCCTCAGAGCCCTCTTGGACGCCATCTTTTCCTTCCCTCAGAGCCCTCTTGGACGCCATCTTTTCCTTTCCTCAGAGCCCTCTTGGACGCCATCTTTTCCTTCCCTCAGAGCCCTCTTTGACGCCATCTTTTCCTTCCCTCAGAGCCCTCTTGGACGCCATCTTTTCCTTCCCTCAGAGCCCTCTTGGACGCCATCTTTTCCTTCCCTCAGAGCCCTCTTGGACGCCATCTTTTCCTTCCCTCAGAGCCCTCTTGGACGCCATCTTTTCCTTCCCTCAGAGCCCTCTTGGACGCCATCTTTTCCTTCCCTCCGAGCCCTCTTGGACGTCATCTTTTCCTTCCCTCCGAGCCCTCTTGGACGCCATCTTTTCCTTCCCTCCGAGCCCTCTTGGACGCCATCTTTTCCTTCCCTCCGAGCCCTCTTGGACGCCATCTTTTCCTTCCCTCCGAGCCCTCTTGGACGCCATCTTTTCCTTCCCTCCGAGCCCTCTTGGACGCCATCTTTTCCTTCCCTCCGAGCCCTCTTGGACGCCATCTTTTCCTTCCCTCCGAGCCCTCTTGGACGCCATCTTTTCCTTCCCTCCGAGCCCTCTTGGACGCCATCTTTTCCTTCCCTCCGAGCCCTCTTGGACGCCATCTTTTCCTTCCCTCCGAGCCCTCTTGGACGCCATCTTTTCCTTCCCTCCGAGCCCTCTTGGACGCCATCTTTTCCTTCCCTCCGAGCCCTCTTGGACGCCATCTTTTCCTTCCCTCCGAGCCCTCTTGGACGCCATCTTTTCCTTCCCTCCGAGCCCTCTTGGACGCCATCTTTTCCTTCCCTCCGAGCCCTCTTGGACGCCATCTTTTCCTTCCCTCCGAGCCATCTTGGACGCCATCTTTTCCTTCCCTCCGAGCCATCTTGGACGCCATCTTTTCCTTCCCTCCGAGCCATCTTGGACGCCATCTTTTCCTTCCCTCCGAGCCATCTTGGACGCCATCTTTTCCTTCCCTCCGAGCCATCTTGGACGCCATCTTTTCCTTCCCTCCGAGCCATCTTGGACGCCATCTTTTCCTTCCCTCCGAGCCATCTTGGACGCCATCTTTCCCTTCCGCGTGCGCCATCTTGGACGCCACCTTTCCCTTCCGCGTGCGCCATCTTGGACGCCACCTTTCTCTTCCGCGTGCGCCATCTTGGACGACACCTTTCTCTTCCGCGTGCGCCATCTTGGACGACACCTTTCTCTTCTGTGGGCGCCATCTTGGACGCCATCCTTCCCAGGGCGCCATCTTGGACGCCATCTTTTTCTTCCCCGAGCGCCATCTTGGGCCCCATCTTTCCCTTCCCTGGGCATCATCTTGGACGCCATCTTTTCCTTCCCTGGGCGTCATCTTCGACGCCATCTTTTCCTTCCCTGGGCGTCATCTTGGACGCCATCTTTTCCTTCCCTGGGCGTCATCTTGGACGCCATCATTTCCTTCCCTGGGCGCGATCTTGGACGCCATCTTTCCCTTCCGTGGGCGCCATCTTGGACGCCATCTTTCCCTTCCGAGGGCGCCATCTTGGACGCCATCTTTCCTTTCCGTGGACGCCAGCTTTCCTTATGTGGGTGCCATCTTGGACGCCATCTTTCCCTTCCCTGGGCGTCATCTTGGACGTCATCTTTACCTTCTCCGACGCCATCTTTCCCTTCCGTGGACGCCAACTTGAACGCCATATTTCCCTTTGGTGGGCGCCATGTTGGACGCCATCTTTCCCTTCCCTGGGCGTCATCTTGGACGCCATCTTTCCCTTCCGTGGGCGCCATCTTGGATGCCATTCTTCCCTTTCCCGGGCGCCATCTTGGACGCCATCTTGGACGTCATTTTTCCCTTTCCTGGGCACCATCTTGGACGCCATCTTTCCCTTCCCTCGGCGTCATCTTGGACGCCATCTTTCCCTTCCCTTTGGCGCCATCTTGGACGCCATCTTTCCTTTCCGTGGGCGCCATCTTGGACGCCACCATTCCCTTCCCTGGGCGCCCTCTTGGACGCAATCTTTCCCTTCCCTGGGCGCCATCTTGGACGCCATCCTCTTCCCTCGGCGTCATCTTGGACGCCATCTTTCCCTCCTGTGGGCTGCTAACTTGGACGCCAACTTTCCCTTCCGTGGGCGCCATCTTGGACGCCATCTTTCCCTTCCGTGGGCTCCATCTTGGACGCCATCTTTCCCTTCCGTGGGCGCCATCTTGGACGCCATCCTTCCATTCCGTATGCGCCATCTTGGACGCCATCTTTCTCGTCCGCGTGCGCCATCTTGGACGCCACCTTTCTCTTCCATGTGCGCCATCTTGGACGCCATCTTTCCCTGGGCGCCATCTTGGACGCCATCTTTCTCTTCCGCGTGCGCCATCTTGGACGCATCTTTCCCTACCGTGGGCGCCATCATGGACGCCATCTTTCCCTTCCCTGGGCGCCATCTTTGACGCCATCTTTTCCTTCCCTGGGCCCCCTCTTTGACGCCATCTTTACCTTCTCTGGGTGCCATCTTGGACGCATCTTCTTCCCTCGGCGCCATCTTGGACGCCATCTTTCCCTCCTGGGGGCTGCCATCTTGGACGCCATCTTTCCCTTCCGTGCGCGCTATCTTGCTCGCCATCTTTCCCTTCCGTGGGCATCATTTTGGACGCCATCTTTCCCTTCCGTATGCGCCATCTTGGACGCCATCTTTCTCTTCCGCGTGCGCCATCTTGGACGACACCTTTCTCTTCTGTGGGTGCCATCTTGGACGCCATCTTTCCCAGGGCGCCATCTTGGACGCCATCTTTTTCTTCCCCGAGCGCCATCTTGGGCCCCATCTTTCTCTTCCGCGTTCGCCATCTTGGACGCCATCTTTCCCTTCCGTGGGCGCCATATTGGACGCCATCTTTCCCTTCCTTGGGCGCCATCTTTGTCGCCTTCTTTCCCTTCCCTGGGCGCAATCTTGGACGCCATCTTTCCCTTCCCTGGCCGCCATCTTGGACGCCATCTTTCCCTTCCCTCGTCGCCATCTTGAACGCTATCTTCCCCTTCCGTGGGCGCCATCTTGGACGCCATCTTTCCCTTTCCTGGGCGCCATCTTGGACGCCATCTTTCCCTTCCCTGGCCGCCATCTTGGACGCCATCTTTCCCTTCCCTCGTCGCCATCTTGAACGCTATCTTCCCCTTCCGTGGGCGCCATCTTGGACGCCATCTTTCCCTTCCCTGGCCGCCATCTTAGACGCCATCTTTCCCTTCCCTCGTCGCCACCTTGAACGCTATCTTCCCCTTCCGTGGGCGCCATCTTGGACGCCATCTTTCCCTTTCCTGGGCGCCATCTTGGACGCCATCTTTCCCTTCCCTGGCCGTCATCTTGGACGCCATCTTTCCCTTCCCTCGTCGCCATCTTGAACGCTATCTTCCCCTTCCGTGGGCGCTATCTTGGACGCCATCTTTCCCTTCTCTGGCCGCCATCTTGAACGCCATCTTTCCCTTCCCTCGTCGACATCTTGAACGCTATCTTCCCCTTCTGTGGGCGCCATCTTGGACGCCATCTTTCCCTTTCCTGGGCGCCATCTGGGACGCCATCTTTGCCTTCCCTCGGCGCCATCTTGGACGCCATCTTTCCCTTTCGTGGGCGCCATCTTGGACGCCATCTTTCCCTTTCCTGGGCGCCATCTTGGACGCCATCTTTCCCTTCCCTGGCCGTCATCTTGGACGCCATCTTTCCCTTCCCTCGTCGCCATCTTGAACGCTATCTTCCCCTTCCGTGGGCGCTATCTTGGACGCCATCTTTCCCTTCTCTGGCCGCCATCTTGAACGCCATCTTTCCCTTCCCTTGTCGACATCTTGAACGCTATCTTCCCCTTCTGTGGGCGCCATCTTGGACGCCATCTTTCCCTTTCCTGGGCGCCATCTTGGACGCCATCTTTGCCTTCCCTCGGCGCCATCTTGGACGCCATCTTTCCCTTTCGTGGGCGCCATCTTGGGCTCCATATTTCCCTTCCCTGGGCGCCCTCTTGGACGCCATCTTTCCCTTCTCCCGGCGCCATCTGGGACGCCATCTTTCCCTTTCGTGGGCGCCATCTTGGACGCCATCTTATCCTTCCCAGGCCGTCATCTTGGGCGCCATCTTTTCCTTCCCTGGCCGTCATCTTGGACGCCATCTTTCCCTTCCATGGGCGCCATCTTGGACGCCATCTTTTCCTTCTGTGGGCGCCATCTTGGACGCCATCTTTCCTTTCCGTGGACGAATGCTTTCCCTTCCGTGGGCGCCATCTTGGACGCCATCTTTTCCTTCCCTGGGCGTCATCTTGGACGCCATCTTTACCTTCCCTCGGCGCCATCTTCGACGCCATCATTCCCTTCCGTGGACGCCAACTTGGACGCCATCTTTCCCTTCCGTGGGCGCCAAGATGGGCGCCATCTTTCCCTTCCCTGAGCGCCATCTTGGACACCCTCTTTCTCTTCTGCGTGTGCCATCTTGGATGCCACCTTTCTCTTCCGTGGGCGCCATCTTGGATGCCATCTTTCCCTGGGCGCCATTTTGGACGCCATCTTTCTCTTCCCCGAGCGCCCTCTTGGACGCCATCTTTTCCTTCCCTGGGCGCCATCTTGGACTCTACCTTTCCTTTCCCTGGGCGCCATCTTTGACGCCATCTTTCCCTTCCGTGGACGCCAACTTGGACGCCATCTTTCCCTTCCGTGTTCGCCATCTTTGACGCCAGCTTTCCTTTCCGTGGGCGCCATCTTGGACGCCTTCTTTTCCTTCCATGGACGCCAGCTTTTACGCCATCTTTCCCTTCCGTGGGCGCCATCTTGGACGCCATCTTTCCCTTCCATGGACGCCATCTTTTCCGCCATCTATCCCTTCCCTGGGCGCCATCTTGGACGCCATCCTTCCCTTCTCAGGACGCCATCTTTCTCTTCCGTGGGCGCCTTCTTGGACGCCTCTTTCCCTTCCCTGGGCGCCATCTTGGACGCCATCTTTCCCTTCTCTGGGCGCCATCTTGGACGCCATCTTTTCCTTACCTGGGCGTCATCTTGGACGCCATCTTTTCTTTCCCTGGGTGTCATCTTGGACGCCATTTTTTCCTTCCCTGGGCGTCATCTTGGACGCCATCTTTTCCTTCCCTGGGCGTCATCTTGGACGCCATCTTTTCCTTCCCTGAGCGTCATCTTGGACGCCATCTTTCCCTTCCGTGAGCGCCATCTGGGGCGCCATTTTTCCCTTCCGTGGGCGCCATCTTGGACGCCATCTTTCCTTTCCGTGGACGCCAGCTTTCCCTTCCGTGGGCGCCATCTTGGACGCCATCTTTCCCTTCCCTGGGCGTCATCTTGGACGCCTCTTTCCCTTCCCTGAGCGCCATCTTCGACGCCATCTTTCCCTTCCGTGGACGCCAACTTGGACGCCATCTTTCCCTTCCGTGGGCGCCATTTTGGACGCCATCTTTCCCTTCCCTGGGCGTCATCTTGTACGCCATCTTTCCCTTCCCTGGGCGTCATCTTGGACGCCAGCTTTTCCTTCCGTGGGCGCCATCTTGGACGCCATTTTTCCCTTTCCTGGGCGCCATCTTGGACGCCATCTTGGACGCCATTTTTCCCTTTCCTGGGTGCCATCTTGGACGCCATCTTTCCCTTCCCTCGTCGACATCTTGGACGCCATCTTTCCCTTCCCTGGGCGTCATCTTGGACGCCATCTTTCCCTTCCCTGGGCGCCATCTTGGACGCCATGTTGGTCGCCATCTTTCCCTTCCCTGGGCACCACCTCGGACGCCATCTTTCCTTTCCGTGGACGCCATCTTTGACGCCATCTTTCCCTTCCGTGGGCGCCATCTTGGATGCCATCTTTCCCTTCCCTCGGCGCCATCTTGGACGCCATCTTTCCCTTCCCTGTGCGTCATCTTGTAGGCCATCTTTCCCTTCCCTGGGCGTCATTTTGGACGCCACTTTCCCTTCCCTGGGCGCCATCTTTGACGCCATCTTTCCCTTCCGTGGGCGCTATCTTGGACGCCATCTTTCCCTTCCGTGGGCGCCATCTTGGACGCCATCTTTCCCTTCCCTGGGCGTCCTCTTGGACGCCATCTTTCCCTTCCCTGGGCGCCATCTTGGACGCCATCTTTCCCTTCCGTGGGCGCCATCTTGGGCGCCATCTTTCCCTTCCGTGGGCGACATCTTGGACGCCATCTTTCCCGTCCTTATGCGCCATCTTGGACGCCATCTTTCCCTTCCGTGGGCGTCATCTTGGGCGCCATCTTTCCCTTCCGTGGGAGCCATCTTGGACGCCATCTTTCCCTTCCGTATGCGCCATCTTGGACGCCATCTTTCCCTTCCGTGGGCGCCATCTTGGACTCCATCTTTCCCTTCCCTGGGCGTCATCTTGGACGCCATCTTTCCCTCCCGTGGGCGCCATCTTGGACGCCATCTTGGACGCCATCTTTCCCTTACTTGGGCGCCATCTTGGACGCCATCTTTCCCTTCAGTGGACGCCATCTTGGACGCAATCTTTCCCTTCCGTGGGCGCCATCTTGGACGCCATCTTTCCCTTCGTGGGCGCCATCTTGGACGCCATCTTTGTCGCCATCTTTCCCTTCCCTGGGCGCCATCTTGGACGCCATCTTTCCCTTCCCTGGGCGCCATCTTGGACGCTATCTTTCCCTTCCCAGGGCACCATCTTGGACGCCATCTTTGTCGCCATCTTTTCCTTCCCTGGCTGCCATCTTGGACGCAATCTTTCCCTTCCGTGGGCGCCATCTTGGACGCCATCTTTCCCTTCGTGGGCGCCATCTTGGACGCCATCTTTCCCTTCCCCGGGCGCCATCTTGGACGCTATCTTTCCCTTTCCATGGCACCATCTTGGACGCCATTTTTGTCGCCATCTTTTCCTTCCCTGGCTGCCATCTTGGACGCCATCTTTCCCTTCCGTGGGCGCCATCTTTGGCGCCATCGTGGACGCCCTCTTTCCCTTTCCTGGGCGCCATCTTTGACGCCATCTTGGACGCCATCTTTCCCTTCCTTCGGCGCCAGCTTGGACGCCATCTTTCCCTTTCCTGGGCGCCATCTTGGACGCCATGTTTCCCTTCCTTGGGCGCCATCTTGGACGCCATCTTTCCCTCCCTGGGCGCCATCTTGAACGCCATCTTTCCCTTCCATGGACGCCATCTTTCCCATTTCCAGGAACCACTAGTTCTGAGCCGTCCTGTTCCGTTCCGGCATCCGTTCACTGCTGCGTGTCGCTTATCAGGAGCGACTAGTTTTGTGGTGCTCTGTTCTGCTCTTGGATTATTTTTTCTTATTTTTTTCATTTTTTTTTCTCAAAAACATACCTTATGACCCCTCGTTGGAACGAGCGCATCGATCTCGTTCCAATGAGGGGTCATAACCTGTGTTTTTGAGAGAAAAATGAAAAAAAAATGGTTATTCAAGAATTTTTTTTTTCTATTTGCAAGTGTCGTCTGCTAAAACGTCAGCCCCTCAATTTTGACAAAAACAATAACTTCCACTTTAGAGGGCCCATTTAACAAACTAATTTAGACAGGTTGCATCGAGTGGGTCCAAGATGGCGCCCAGGAAAGGGAAAGATGGCGTCCAAGATGGCGCCCACGGAAGGGGAAGATAGCGTTCAAGATGGCGACGAGGGAAGGAGCGACTAGTTTTGTGGTGCTCTGTTCTGCTCTTGGATTAATTTTCCTTATTTTTTTCATTTTTTCTCTCAAAAACATACCTTATGACCCCTCGTTGGAACGAGCTCATCGATCTCGTTCCAATGAGGGGTCATAACCTGTGTTTTTGAGAGAAAAATTAAAAAAAAATGGTTATTCAAGAATTTTTTTTTCTATTTGCAAGTGTCGTCTGCTTAAACGTCAGCCCCTCAATTTTGACAAAAACAATAACTTCCACTTTAGAGGGCCCATTTAACAAACTAATTTAGACAGGTTGCATCGAGTGGGTTTGCATGGGATCGTTCGTGGAAATGTTACCCAACAAAACTGTCAAATGCTGGTTATAGGGAATTTAGGGTACTTTTCACTTCCAAATTGAACCCTGGTAACCCCCACACATCCCCCACCCTCCCAAGACAGAGCACCCTCCAACACTTTTCTTTCTACAAAGACATCGATTTATTTATTTTATTTATTGTTATTTAAGGTCACATACATGTGCGCAATGACTGTCGTGACTGACAGTTTTACGGGTGGAGGAAGCCGAAGTATCCGGAGAGAACCACCCAACATCGACGAGCAACTGTCAGCTCCACAACATTGTAACTCTGTTCAAGATCCGCTTAAGCAGGGCAACAGCGCAGTACGCCTCAGTACACGGCGCCATCGTTCCCCCGATGTGGGCAACCGGGATAAAGTGTCTTGCCCAAGGACACAAAGCGGGTCCTCCCGGACGGGGATCGAACACGGGACCTGAAGGATAGAAGTCCAACAATCTACCACTGAACCACCGCGATCCCAAGATATCGATTTTATTTTGTTAATTTGGACTGCACGTATGTTGGGGGGGGGGGGGGGGCGGGGGGGTCCAAGAGAATTACTCTACATTCACTTAGAATATAAAAGACTCGCACATTTCCCATTTATTCCTTTAACAAACGCAGACGATTTGAAAATTTATTATTTTAAATATCACTTGGACGCCATCTTTCCCTTCCATAAGCTGCATCTTGGACGCCATCTTTCCCTTCCATATGCGCTATCTTGGACGCCATCTTTCTCTTCCGCGTGCGCCATCTTGGACGCCACCTTTCTCTTCCATGGGCGCCATCTTGGACGCCATCTTTCCCTGGGCGCCATCTTGGACGCCAACTTTCTCTTCCCCGAGCGCCATCTTGGGCGCCATCTTTCTCTTCCGCTTGCGCCATCTTGGACTCCATCTTTCCCTTCCATGGGCGCCATCTTGGACGCCATCTTTCCTTTCCCTGGGCGCCATCTTGGACGCCATCTTTCCCTTCCCTGGATGCCATCTTGGACGCCATCTTTTCCTTCCCTGGGCGCCATTGTAGACGCCATCTTTCTCTTCCGTAGACGCCTTCTTGGACGCCATCTTTCCCTTCCGTGGGCGCCATCTTGGACGCCTGCTTTCCCTTCCGCGGACGCCATCTTGGAGGCCAGCTTTCCTTTCTGTGGGCGCCATCTTGGACGCCATCTTTCCCTTCCGTGGACGCCATCTTTGACGCCAGCTTTCCCTTCCGTGGACGCCATCTTGGACGCCATCTTTCCCTTCCGTGGACGCCATCTTTCCCTTCCCTGGGCGCCATCTTGGACGCCATCTTTCTCTTCCCTGGGCGCCATCTTGGACGCCATCTATCCCTTCCGTGGGCGCCTTCTTGGACGCCATCTCTTCCTTCTCTGGGCGCCATCTTGGACGCCATCTTTCCCTTCCCTGGGCGCCATCTTGGACGCCATCTTTTCCTTACCTGGGCGTCATCTTGGACGCCATCTTTTCTTTCCCTGGGTGTCATCTTGGACGCCATTTTTTCCTTCCCTGGGCGTCATCTTGGACGCCATCTTTTCCTTTCCTGGGCGTCATCTTGGACGCCATCTTTTCCTTCCCTGAGCGTCATCTTGGACGCCATCTTTCCCTTCCGTGAGCGCCATCTGGGGCGCCATCTTTCCCTTCCGTGGGCGCCATCTTGGACGCCATCTTTCCTTTCCGTGGACGCCAGCTTTCCCTTCCGTGGGCGCCATCTTGGACGCCATCTTTCCCTTCCCTGGGCGTCATCTTGGACGCCATCTTTCCCTTCCCTGAGCGCCATCTTCGACGCCATCTTTCCCTTCCGTGGACGCCAACTTGGACGCCATCTTTCCCTTCCGTGGGCGCCATTTTGGACGCCATCTTTCCCTTCCCTGGGCGTCATCTTGTACGCCATCTTTCCCTTCCCTGGGCGTCATCTTGGACGCCAGCTTTTCCTTCCGTGGGCGCCATCTTGGACGCCATTTTTCCCTTTCCTGGGCGCCATCTTGGACGCCATCTTGGACGCCATTTTTCCCTTTCCTGGGTGCCATCTTGGACGCCATCTTTCCCTTCCCTCGTCGACATCTTGGACGCCATCTTTCCCTTCCCTGGGCGTCATCTTGGACGCCATCTTTCCCTTCCCTGGGCGCCATCTTGGACGCCATGTTGGTCGCCATCTTTCCCTTCCCTGGGCACCATCTCGGACGCCATCTTTCCTTTCCGTGGACGCCATCTTTGACGCCATCTTTCCCTTCCGTGGGCGCCATCTTGGATGCCATCTTTCCCTTCCCTCGGCGCCATCTTGGACGCCATCTTTCCCTTCCCTGGGCGTCATCTTGTAGGCCATCTTTCCCTTCCCTGGGCGTCATTTTGGACGCCATCTTTCCCTTCCCTGGGCGCCATCTTTGACGCCATCTTTCCCTTCCGTGGGCGCTATCTTGGACGCCATCTTTCCCTTCCGTGGGCGCCATCTTGGACGCCATCTTTCCCTTCCCTGGGCGTCCTCTTGGACGCCATCTTTCCCTTCCCTGGGCGCCATCTTTGACGCCATCTTTCCCTTCCGTGGGCGCCATCTTGGGCGCCATCTTTCCCTTCCGTGGGCGACATCTTGGACGCCATCTTTCCCGTCCTTATGCACCATCTTGGACGCCATCTTTCCCTTCCGTGGGCGTCATCTTGGGCGCCATCTTTCCCTTCCGTGGGAGCCATCTTGGACGCCATCTTTCCCTTCCGTATGCGCCATCTTGGACGCCATCTTTCCCTTCCGTGGGCGCCATCTTGGACTCCATCTTTCCCTTCCCTGGGCGTCATCTTGGACGCCATCTTTCCCTCCCGTGGGCGCCATCTTGGACGCCATCTTGGACGCCATCTTTCCCTTACTTGGGCGCCATCTTGGACGCCATCTTTCCCTTCAGTGGACGCCATCTTGGACGCAATCTTTCCCTTTCGTGGGCGCCATCTTGGACGCCATCTTTCCCTTCGTGGGCGCCATCTTGGACGCCATCTTTGTCGCCATCTTTCCCTTCCCAGGGCGCCATCTTGGACGCCATCTTTCCCTTCCCTGGGCGCCATCTTGGACGCTATCTTTCCCTTCCCAGGGCACCATCTTGGACGCCATCTTTGTCGCCATCTTTTCCTTCCCTGGCTGCCATCTTGGACGCAATCTTTCCCTTCCGTGGGCGCCATCTTGGACGCCATCTTTCCCTTCGTGGGCGCCATCTTGGACGCCATCTTTCCCTTCCCCGGGCGCCATCTTGGACGCTATCTTTCCCTTTCCATGGCACCATATTGGACGCCATCTTTGTCGCCATCTTTTCCTTCCCTGGCTGCCATCTTGGACGCTATCTTTCCCTTCCGTGGGCGCCATCTTTGGCGCCATCGTGGACGCCCTCTTTCCCTTTCCTGGGCGCCATCTTTGACGCCATCTTGGACGCCATCTTTCCCTTCCTTCGGCGCCAGCTTGGACGCCATCTTTCCCTTTCCTGGGCGCCATCTTGGACGCCATGTTTCCCTTCCTTGGGCGCCATCTTGGACGCCATCTTTCCCTCCCTGGGCGCCATCTTGAACGCCATCTTTCCCTTCCATGGACGCCATCTTTCCCATTTCCAGGAACCACTAGTTCTGAGCCGTCCTGTTCCGTTCCGGCATCCGTTCACTGCTGCGTGTCGCTTATCAGGAGCGACTAGTTTTGTGGTGCTCTGTTCTGCTCTTGATTATTTTTTCTTATTTTTTTCATTTTTTTTTCTCAAAAACATACCTTATGACCCCTCGTTGGAACGAGCGCATCGATCTCGTTCCAATGAGGGGTCATAACCTGTGTTTTTGAGAGAAAAATGAAAAAAAAATGGTTATTCAAGAATTTTTTTTTTCTATTTGCAAGTGTCGTCTGCTAAAACGTCAGCCCCTCAATTTTGACAAAAACAATAACTTCCACTTTAGAGGGCCCATTTAACAAACTAATTTAGACAGGTTGCATCGAGTGGGTCCAAGATGGCGCCCAGGAAAGGGAAAGATGGCGTCCAAGATGGCGTCCAAGATGGCGCCCACGGAAGGGGAAGATAGCGTTCAAGATGGCGACGAGGGAAGGAGCGACTAGTTTTGTGGTGCTCTGTTCTGCTCTTGGATTAATTTTCCTTATTTTTTTCATTTTTTCTCTCAAAAACATACCTTATGACCCCTCGTTGGAACGAGCTCATCGATCTCGTTCCAATGAGGGGTCATAACCTGTGTTTTTGAGAGAAAAATTAAAAAAAAATGGTTATTCAAGAATTTTTTTTTCTATTTGCAAGTGTCGTCTGCTTAAACGTCAGCCCCTCAATTTTGACAAAAACAATAACTTCCACTTTAGAGGGCCCATTTAACAAACTAATTTAGACAGGTTGCATCGAGTGGGTTTGCATGGGATCGTTCGTGGAAATGTTACCCAACAAAACTGTCAAATGCTGGTTATAGGGAATTTAGGGTACTTTTCACTTCCAAATTGAACCCTGGTAACCCCCACACATCCCCCACCCTCCCAAGACAGAGCACCCTCCAACACTTTTCTTTCTACAAAGACATCGATTTATTTATTTTATTTATTGTTATTTAAGGTCACATACATGTGCGCAATGACTGTCGTGACTGACAGTTTTACGGGTGGAGGAAGCCGAAGTATCCGGAGAGAACCACCCAACATCGACGAGCAACTGTCAGCTCCACAACATTGTAACTCTGTTCAAGATCCGCTTAAGCAGGGCAACAGTGCAGTACGCCTCAGTACACGGCGCCATCGTTCCCCCGATGTGGGCAACCGGGATAAAGTGTCTTGCCCAAGGACACAAAGCGGGTCCTCCCGGACGGGGATCGAACACGGGACCTGAAGGATAGAAGTCCAACAATCTACCACTGAACCACCGCGATCCCAAGATATCGATTTTATTTTGTTAATTTGGACTGCACGTATGTTGGGGGGGGGGGGGGGGGGGTCCTAGAGAATTACTCTACATTCACTTAGAAATTACCCCTCGTAACAGCGGCTCAGTTAACCCCCTGCACTCTGATGTCGAGAATACTCGACACCTCCCCCACTCTAAGCCCCACCACACCTCCCTGTCATCCATGATTATCCCCCCTGTGTTGTCAGAAATTCAGCAATTTAGATTTTGTTTGACAGAGCAATTGGAGCTCTGTCAACCAAAATCTAAATTGCTGAATTTCTGACAACACAGGGGGGATAACCATGGATGACAAATCAGGCGTTTCGTCATCAGAGTGCAGGGGGTTAATCACTATCTACAGAATACGCCTATCAACAATTTAGCATTTCTTGTCGTCGCCTGATGCACTAGAAACAATATACTAGAAAAGTAATTTGTAGGAAGGGTCGGCGACTGTCCAGTCGTGCAACCTTTTGGGGCTGTAGAATACAACCATTAATGATCCTCGCTAGAAATGGCAAACGAATTTGCACTGGGGACAGTATTCAATTTGAATTTGTGCTTGATATCACTTTTAGCTTCCATGTCTATATCTTAAGTACTTCACAACTATGAAGTCCAAGTTAGGCCAATCGTTAAAATCTATGCTTCCAATATCGGAGCATTTCCACACTAGGCGTTGGCTACCGGGTAGTATTTTCACTTCCATCTCAGGCAATGGTGACCGGGTCCTATTTTAACAAAACAACAGAGCTTGTTTACCTCAGTAAACAAAACACTGCTTCACTTCCCATAGTTCCCACGGGGGCTACCACAGTAATAAACATGCACTGGTCAACATGGGCTTCCAACAGTGTCTCCCCTATTTTAGCAGTCAGTGGAGGAGTTTGTTTGCCACGACAGAGAAGCGATGACTCCCTTGAGTTTGTCATAGAAAGAACAAACTTCACTGAGAAAATCCTTTGGTTCCGTGCGGATTAAATTACTATTTAAGGTCACTGGATTTAGAGCCATATTATGCACTCAACCAATTTTATTAAATTAAGTCATCCTTCACTACCTTCGACAATCAAAGTTCATGACTTCCAATTAAGGCGCTGGTTATACAATCCTATTTTGCTGGTCGACACGGAACGGCAAGGGATGGGGTATATTTGGGCGCTAATTTCATGTGCTTTTGTAAACTCATATAATACAAAACATGGGCGCTTAAATTTATTTGTACCTTCAACCAAGATGGTCCTTCAAAAGAAAACTGACCCAACACAAGTTTCACATAAATGTAAAATAAAAATGGGGAAGTCACACCTCCACTTTTTAATACTAGTTTGGCACTAGCTTCAACCCTCACTCCCTGAATGGTATCTTGTTAGACTATTATTAACCCTTTACCCAACGAATCGTCCGCATCCACCCGCGTAATATGCAAATTCAGCAGCTGAAAAAATATTATTTATCGAAAAATTTCAACAAAACCATATCATGTGACCCCTTTTTGGAACGAGCTCGTTCCAAAGAGGGGTCACATGATATGGTTTTGTTAAAATGTTTTGAAAAAATTAAAAAAATTATATTTAAAATAATAAATTTTCAAATCGTCTGCGTTTGTTAAAGGAATAAATGGGAAATGTGCGAGTCTTTTATATTCTAGGGCGGCTCAACAATTTGGTCCCACATCCCCATTGGGGCGGTAGGATTAAATTATAACAAGCTTATCAATAATTTAGCTTTCAATTTGTTACCTCACGGAAATCCTGAAAAGGAAGATGTGTTTTTTTTTTTCCTTATTTGTTATTATTCTCTTGTGTACCCGCATCGTAACAGTGGCAGTGAAGTCAAATTTAGCCAATACTTCATCAGACGACTTCCATACTTGACGTTAATTGTCGGCTTATATTTAATTTGTAAGTGAAACGAAAAAGTAAACAGGCACTGCTCTACATTTGGGATTTCCGAAGGTCACTGTTTATTGTGATAAACTTAATGTGATCTTGTTAAATAACCACAGTTGGAGGTCAGTAAAAAAATAGTCCAGTTTATTTTAATACCAGTACCGAACAGGTTTTCTCCAACAGCTAACAAGAGGATATCCATTTAACCCTTTTAACCTTTTGGGTCGTTTTTTTCCGGCCAGCGGCATGATAGGTCATAATTTAAATAGGTTGACTGCTTAGTGAAATATTAGTGTACTCCCAAATAATCAATATGGATACTGCCAACTGTTGGAATTGAACTGACATGGAAGATACTACAAGAGATCAAAGGGTTAAAAGTTGGTGTCAGAAATAGAGAATCAAGGTTTTGCTGTTATTCTATTTCTTACCCTAGCTCGTAATTCCACTGTGCGCCTTTTTGGGTATAGAGCTTAATGTTTTAGTTGCTCCCAAATCCACAAACGACTTTCCAATCAAGATTAGATTCCATTTCTTTTGTTAAATTAGTTCGGGCCGAAAATTCAGACTCACAAATCTTTCCCAAACGCGACAACCGTAACAGTTAAAAGCGCGTCAGACGGGGAAATACGGTTGATACGGATAGATACGGATGACCATCCGTATCTATCCGCAGACATCCGTATCTGACCGTAGACATCCGTATCATCCGTATCAATCCATGTGAAAACGTATCACGAAGCGCACAATATGAAAAAAGTTTTGAAAATTTCAAAACTTTTTTTCATCCGTGTGCGGATGGCCAATCCGCACAAAATCCGTATTAATCCGTATTAATCCGTATTGATCCGTATTAATACGTATCTCATCCGCATCAGATATGGATAAATACGGTAGAAAAGGAGTCTACCAACGCGAGGTTTGATAGCATAAAATACAGCATCGCAGTGTATCTATCCGTATTGATCCGTATCTCATCCGTATCTATGATTATCTATGCGTATCTATCCGTATCTCCTGCCGCAGGTTTTAGGTATGGCCACAGAGTGACACGCATACATCCGTATCTATCCGTATTTATCCGCAGACCATCCGTATCTCATCCGTATTATATGCCTATTTTCCCCCAAAACGTAGTATTTTCACGGTTCGGAGGGGGGGGGGGGGGTCGAGATTTATTATACGTATCTCCATCCGCAAGGCCATCCGTATCCCCGTCTGACGCGACTGTTACTGGCAAGCGATATTAACGTAAATACCTATTCAAATTTCGATTTTTGACTGAAACATCACTAATGGTTGAGAATTGTTTTTCAGAAAAAAATCGAATTAAATTTAGAATGGCCCAATTTATGAATCGTTTGTTGCTTTTCAGAAACAAAAATATATACTTTTTGTTGTTCAAGACTTTTTCCTAATAACGCCAACATTATCTAAGCAAATCTTGATTCTGGATTTCAGCTGATCTAATTAACTTTTTACGAATGGTCAATAAACTGGTGTAAGTGAATTTCGGATATTCCAGAAAGTCTAAATGATTTATGGATGAAGTTATCCAAATTTCACACGAGAAAAAGGATAGTACTTTCAGATCAATTCAATTAATAACAGACATGCATTAAAAACATTTGCAAACCAATATATTCTTTTTATGGGAAATGTCATTTTGTTGTTTATTGAAGTGGTCTTCTCCAGAGGAGGTGGTGGAGATATTTATCAAATTTGACCGCAACTGACCGAATCTGACAGCATTTTCAAAATCTCTTCCAACAGATAGTAGATACACTATTTATTTATTTATTAAGGTTTAACGACACTTTTACAGCCAAGGTTACATCATGTCGCTGAGATTTACTGGTGGATGAAGCCGGAGTACCCAGAGAACCACCGGGCAACGACGAGCAGCTGCCAGCTCCCCAACATCGTAACTCCGCACTGCAGCACAGACAGGGTTAGATTGGTTGAAGACATGCGCACCATCGACGCGCAGTACGCCTTAGTACACGGCGTCATCGTGCCCCCCATGTGGACAATCGAAGTTAAGTGCCTTGCCCAAGGACACAAAGCGGGAGTCCGAATCGATCGCTCAGACGGTCACCCATCCATGGACTAACCGGGCTCGACGTTGCTTAACTTCGGTGATCTGACGAGAACCGGTTACTGCAACGCCGCAACGCCGCAACGCAACCGCGCCCCAGTAGATACACTTTAATTATAGAAAATAGAACAAATGATTTTAAATTCTGAATTGAGCCCCTGCGCCTCAGAGTTGTTGTATCAGTGCCAATTAGATGGACTTTTATTATCAAACTTTCCATTTTAAATTAAAATGCGCATTTTTGCATTCAATAAATTAGAGATATTACTAAAATATACAGTTTTCTTGAGGTCAGCTTTAGTTAATACAATAACATTCGAGCAGTTCATCGTTAGGACGCTAACATTGTCCAAAGAATGGTGACAATTACAGGCATATCAGTTTTCTTATTTCCAAATATTATTGAGGTTTAAAATGAGGGAAATTCGAAGTGTGTGTGTGTGGGGGGGGGGGGGGGGGGGGGAGGGGGGGGGGGAGAAATCGGGAAAAAATTGCAGAGAGGCCACGGTTCAAAAAGATTTTCCCACCCTTCAGACACCGACCACCTACAATTTTTATTATTTTCGGACTATTTTTGGAGAACCCATGCTCTAAAATCTTAGAAAAAAACACAAAATGCAGACTTAGCTCTACCTAACCAACAATTGTTCCCTTTCTTAATATTTAACCCTTTGAACTTTAGTGGTATCATCCATGCCATTTCAATGGCAGCAATTAGAAGAGTCCATATTCATTATTTGGGGTAGGCCAATCAATATTTTTAACGTGCAGCCCTGAGGTTGCACGTTGAAAATATTTATTGGTCTACCCCACACATTTACTGAACAGCCACCCTATATAATGACGTTATGGCGTATCATGTTCCTGGCCGGAGAAACGGCTGCTCGGGTTCAAAGGGTTAAGACTGTTTCCCTGACTAGTCCAGCATTTTTATAAACCTCTGAGTCTGTAAGGGAGATAATTCTCAAGAGTTTGAATGGAAATAGTAAAATATTATCGAATGAGTCTGAAAAAGTCACTTAAGTCTGAGGTAATACATTCCCCGATGCCCAAGTTTGTACTAGACTATTTAGCAATTCTCCTTGATTCTACTAAAAATAAAATACTCTTCATTCCTCATTTTGGAGATAATAGGAATAGCAAATATTCACATTCCCCATTTCTGTTATGTGCACATGTGACATGAGAGACGTCACACTCAGTCTAAAGCTGGAGTTTTGAAGTTTATTGATTCATACTGCATAGCAGTCATATTTTTTCAGTTGGCCTCTTTCACTGGTAAACAATGTTCAGTTTATGTAACTATGCCTGGGGGTGCGGGATGTTTTTGTTTTATTGTTTTCCACAAATGGCATCCGGTGGTATGATTTTTGTTTATATAAACGTTTTGAAATTCTTCTGGTTTATTTTCTCCTTCATTTAATGTACAATTGTCAGATGGGATAAGGAAGCATATAGATGCAAGCCAATGCCTACACATCCATGAAACATTATAGCACACTAAATCAGACTGATTAAATCACAATTTCAATTAGTTCCAAGTTGATAAGATATTTGTAAATATTTGCCATGTAATTCAATTGCAAATTTGCCAAAGACATCTCTATAATCATGCAGACAGCAATAGCCGCGGGTGTCAACACGGAGTTCATATGGATTTGGACTTCCTTACACCCCTAATATGATAGTTTGTTTTAAATTCCTGGTTGGCCAAATAATAAAAAAAGGTTAAACAAGCACAGAACTTAGTGATTTTATGTGGAGGAAAAAATTTGCATTTTTTGTCAGTTCCGAATTTTTTCCAGCCTCGAACCACGCACCCACACCCCTCCTTGTTTCTGGAAATTACGAGCGACCTCCCCCTAGTTGTGAGAGTAATTTAAAGATTCCTCCCCTTCCCACACACTTTCGATTCATGAAAATTTGTTTAATTTTGAAGCCGAAACCAGTAATAATTATGTGTTTACGCATTACATTACTCAATCTGAAGGGCTATTTAACCTTTTACCTAACATGAACACCAGACGACACTTGCAAAAACAATTCTTGAATAACTAATTTTTTTAATTTTTTGTCTCAAAAGCATAGGTTATGACCCATCGTTGGAACGAGCCGGGCGAGCTCGTTCCAACGAGGGGTCATAACCTATGTTTTTGAAAAAAAAATAAAACAATAATGAAAATTAATTTGCGATTTTTAAGAATAGCCGGTTGGTTAAAGGGTTTACCTTATGTTGTGTGGATAGAATAATAGAATATTGTTTTTGTAGGCTGAATATTTCAACAGGGAAAAGACGACTAAATATCCGCCACTGCCGCTTAAGATGTGGCTGTAGTGATCTAAATAGGGATAAATTTCTCACAACCAAATTGCAGAATTTCCAGACTGCTCTTGTGGAAATCATGTTGAAGACACCGGACATTACTTTACAGACTACCCACTCTACTCCCGCGAAAGAACTTACCGTCTACACTATCAAGGTACAACGCCATCCCCAATAACCTTGACTTGCTATATGGAGACCTTGAACTCAAAACAAAAGACAACATCACTATCTTCAGCGGGTTTCTTGTTACATCATTATTTTAGAGATATGTGGTCTCTGTTGCGCACGCCTGGTTCCGAGGTGTTTAGTTCTCCCGAAATCTTTGGAGATTTATTTTCCGAACCATGAGGGCGGACATTTTGTTTTAAGGAAACGCTTTTTGCACTCGTCCAACAAGACGGGGGTAGTTATGGCTGTAAGAGTACTCTCTCCTGCTCGGAGGGTCTTTTTTGACGCCAATCCCCCCCCCCAACATTTTCCATCGAAATACCCAATACAGTCCTAAAAATGCTAAAATCGCCCCTTCAGGACCGCAAAGCTAAAGGTTCTTCCCTGTGTGTGGCCATGAAACAAACAAGTACCCGCTAACTGGCCATCCCATAAAGCTTTGGGATAGGCCTCGATCACCCGAAGTATCCTGAGAATTGTCCCAAATCGTCACGAGAACTACCACAACCGCAGGTTTCTGGAATCTCAAATCTATATTTCTATGTCCTTTCCCGCAAATATCCGTTAATAGTAATGAACTTCATCAGCACATGGACACATTGAAGCAACAGCCACATTACCAATGCACCTACATCGCTCCTTCGCACCTACGTGGAAGGGCTACAGCGCGCACAAACGACCCTCAAACCCGCACCCGGCGAGATGGCATTTTCGAAGGTAACGTCATGGATATTGGTGTCCTAGGTATATTACTATTTTCTTGAATTGGTATCAAATCAAGTCATGGCTGATATAGTAGCCATGACTAGATTTCCTGCCACACTCAAGAAAATGTGAAGCGAATGTGTGTGTGGGGGCGGGGGGAGCAACTTACTTCGTAAACCGCCCCAGCAATTGACAAAACATTTGTTTCAACATTTCGTGTGATGTAACTAATATCGGAATGTCACGAATTTATTTTGCGAGGATCAAGGTAGTTTATGGATACACCACGGGAATTTTAACCGGTGGTTAGAAATTGAGTAGCAACAAGACAAAGTCCAGTGAGTGTATGGTTAAAGAGACGAGGGCAATTTGAAATTTCTTACCTATTCTGTACAAATTTTAGCACTCGTTTTGTTGCAGAAATTGTCTGATAATTAATGCATAAAACACATGTCCAAAGTGGTATAGAACTGATCAGTAATTCCAAGTAAATAGCACATACAGACGAAATAAGTAGAAATGTAACAGATTTTGTTATTTCTTTAACGGATTCCACTGAAAATATGAGCTCGAATGCTACAATCACCCAATTCTGTCACTGCGTCCATTTAATAAGTCCACATGACGGGTCCTCCAAGAATCGGCTGTTAACTCGGGAAGCCAAAGCGTATTGGGCTTTCAAACCTCAAAATGGTCTGCAGAGAGGACCACAATCTGACAGTAATGTGTTTTGATGATTTTCGAAGCTTTTGTGAGTAATAACAATTAGGCCGGGCGTTGATTTGTCGCGGTTCTCTAGTGAGAAGGCCTTGGTTACCCCAGTACTCGCAACTGCCTCCCTATTCCCACGCTTCTTCTCTCCTCCCAACACTCGGAGACGAACTTCTTGATGACATCCCTTTCCCCATTCTTCCCAATACCTCCGATTAGCATATTAACCCTCTTTTTTGAGTCACTCACTAACATGTTCTTCATATCCCACTTCCAAATTATACTCCCAGTGAATCTTGTTCTTTTAGACTGGTATTCTGGGCATTCTAAAAGAAAGTGTCCCAGGGACTCTAGCATGCCTAAATTACACATTTGGCATCCTTTTCACTGTTTCCCAATTTTTCCCCTCACCTCATGGGACCGGGACCTCAGCTTGAACAACAGTGACACCCACAAAGGTGCCATCAAGGTACTCTTCAAAACCAGGCTTCTCTTTATCACGTAATCCACCAAAAGACCTCTGATTTGACACCCCCCCCCCCACCCCCCCCCCTCCCCTCGCCAATCAAGGTTACCATCCTCCATGACTCTTTCTCTGACAATTGTTTACCCTGGGTTGCCCCTACGACTAGGTCCTAGATCACCAATGAGAAGTTCTCTATTAACTCCCTCATTTGGCCCATCCACCCTATCTTGGTATTTGAGTTGAAAATACTCTGGAACATTACTTTACACCATCGTCTGTCGGGAAGATTTACCAAATAGTTAAGATAACCGAGTTTCATTAAGTCTATCCTGTCCTTGGTCCTCATCCACCCAAGCTCACCCCCGATTGCTTCTAGTGCTGTGGCATTACTCGACCCCGTCATCAATCGGCCTGCATCGTTCTGCATGTTTAGTTTAGGGGCACCACTTCCGTACCATATGTTATACTTGGAAGGCCCACCATTTCCAAAATGGTTTTCCCCACCAAAACCTTATTGAAACTGTTTCTCCCTATACGTTTTGTTTGGTTAAGGATTCGCCTCCCCTTCAGAATCAATTTATTTGTGTGGTTTTGGTTTTGCCTCTTCCTGTGATGTTTATATTTACGGCTGCCAAGCATAGACATTTGGAGAAAATGGGCTGTTCTTGGGCAACCATAACACCAAATGTGTACCTGCGAGATAAACATAACCTCCTTCATTGGAAGTGGAATTCACCGACGATCATTTTTGTAAGTAATGAACGTATTCACAAAGCCAAGCTTTAACCCGTTTAGGGCTGGTTAAAGAGCGATACCTCTCAAAAGGTTAAAAATTCATGTTATCCGAGGATTTCTCTATAAACATCTCGTAGATTTTCAAGAAAAAATGGCCATTCTCAGATCTTAGGGTGACATTACAAGTTGCATTTACAAAATATTCCTGTCAGCATTTGTTAACCCTATGCAGGTTCTCAAACATCCCAATGTTGATAAAATGGGCTGTGTTTGCGTACCCATAGCACCCGAAGTTGAGAGGAGAGATCAAAATAAGTGGAAGTAGAATTCACTGAGAATTATTTTTGGAAGTAATAAGAGTATTCCAAAAACAACACTTAACCCGTTTTGGGCTGGATAAACAATGATACCCATGAAAAGCTTAAAATTCATGTTCTCCCTGGATTTCCCTGAAAACATCTTGTAGATTTTAAAGAAAAAATGGCCATTCGCAATTCTTGGTGTGACATTACAAGTTGCATGAATTAATATTCCTATTAGCAGTTGTTAACCCTCTACAAGCTGCCAGTCATCAATATTTGGGATACATTTGATATAAAATGTACCATTTTCAAATAGACACAGCACTCAGTGGGTATGTGTCAAACAAACGTAACTCCTTTTATCGTCATTGACTTGTTGGACGACGATATTGACAATAACCCACTCCACCGTTAATGATGGTTTTTACCTAAACAATTTGTTTATCAAACTGAGTCATCTGAGATTACTATACTCACCTTTCTCATAACATCAATAAAGGAACTTCAGTGAGACAGTTAAAAACAATTCATCAAACACTGTGGGGTCATGAAAAATCATGGAATCTCATCGGGAAAAGCCATGATTCTCCAGAATCACAAAGTCTAGTTTTTTTTTTGTTTTTTTCCCACACATTTTGTCCGTACGATTCAGAAGCCATTTTCGAACCGATTTTCACGAAATTTCGCACACGCATAGAGGGGCACAAAATCTAAAAATGTACCAAAGCGGAATTTTCGATTTAACCCTTATTTCGTCAGAATTGGCAAAAAACTGTCAAAATTGGGGTTTATCGGCACTTTCTCGAAACACGTCTTGTAGATTTTTTTTAAACCTTCATCATTGATAGAACTGCCTGTGCCACGACCTTTGATACACATGACATATCTGGCGATGCATATGGTAACCCTCCACAGGCTGCCAAACATCGAAATTTTGATGAAATGGGCCGGTTTTAGGCCCCCAGAGAACCCAAACGATACCCGAGAGATAAACATAACTTCATTTATTGGAAGTGGAATTCACCGAGGATCATTTTTGTAAGTAATAAGGGTGTTCAAAAAACCAAGCGTTAACCCGTTTTGGGCTGGTTAAACAGCAATACCCCCATAAAGCTAAAAAATTCAGGTTTTCCGTGGATTTCTCTAAACGAGTCTTGTAGATTTTCAAGAAAAAATTGTCACTCCCAGGCCTTGATGTGACAATAGAAGTTGCATGGACAAAATACTGCGGTGAGCATTTGTTAACCCTCCACGGGCTGCTAAAATTCAAAATTGTGATAAAATGGGCTGTTTTTGAACGCCAACAGCACCCACTTGGTGTACCACCGAGAAAGGTTCCTTCTTTTATCGGATGCAAAATTGATGGGGAAACATTTTTGATAGTGGTAAGGGTATTCAAAAGTCGAAGTCTTAACCCATTTTGGGCTGGTTAAAGAGAGATACCCCTTAAAATCTTAAAATTCCCATTTTCTGTGGATTTCTCTGAAAGCAACTAGTAGGTTTTCAGGAAAAATTGACTATTCGCAGGTCCTTGTGTGACATTACAAGTTGCATGGACAACATATTCCGGTGAGCATTTATTAACCCTCTACAGGCTGCTATGCATCATAATTTTGTTGAAATAGGCCGTTTTCAGACGCACACAACACCCAATGCATACCCGAGAGATAAACATAATCTACTTTGTTGGAAGTAGAATTCACCGAGGACCAAATTTGTTAGTAATAAGGGTATTCAAAAAAACAAGCATTAACCCCTTTTGGGATGGTTAATAGCAATACCCATCAAAAGCTTAAAAAATCATGTTTTCCCTGAATTTCTTTAGAAACGTCTCGTAGGGTTTCAAGAGAAAATGGTCGTTGATAGGCCTTAGAGTCACATTACCAGTTGCATGGATAAAATATTCAGATAAGCATTTGTTAACCCTCCATGGGCTGCTAAATGTCAAAATTTCGTAAAAAATAGTCTGTTTTTGGACACCAACAACATCAAATGGGAATGCTGCACAGAAACATAACTTCTTTTACCGTACGCAAAACTGATAGGGAAAATTTTTAGTAAGTAGTAAGGGTATTCAAAAATTGAAGTCTTAACCCATTTTCTCCCGGTTAAGGGGATGTACCCCTTAAAAGCTTAAAATTCCCATTTTCTGTAGATTTCTCCAAAAAATCTGGTAAGTATTCAAGAGAAATTGACCATTTGCAGGTCTTGGAGTGACATTACAAGTTGCATGAACAAAAGATTCCGGTAAGCATTTGTTAACCCTCCAGAGGCAGCAAATTTTGAGAAAATGGGCTGTACTTGGCCACCCATTACACCCAATGTGTACCTGCGAGATGAACACAACCACCTTCATTGGAAGTGGGATTCAGCGAGGATCATTTTTGTAAGTAATGAAGGTATTCATAAAATCAAGCATTAACCCGTTTAGGGCTGGTTACAGGGTGATACCCCTCAAAAGGTTACAAATTCATGTTATGAGAGGATTTCTCTAAAAACATCATGTAGATTTTCAAGAAATATTGGCCATTCTCTGATCTTAGTGTGAATTACAAATTGCATGTACAAAATATTCCAGTAAGCATTTGTTAACCCTATGCTGGTTCTCAAACATCAAAATGTTGAAAAAGTGGGCTGTGTTTGCATACCCGCAGCACCCAAAGTTAAGAGGAGAAATCAACATAAGTGGAAGTAGAATTCACTGAGAATTATTTTTATAAGTAATAAGCGTATTAAAAAAACAACCCTTAACCCGTTTTGGGCTGGATAAACAATTATACCCATCAACAGCTTAAAATTCATGTTCTCCCTGGATTTCTCTGAAAACATCTTGTAGATTTTTAAGCAAAAATGGCCATTCACAGTTTTTGGTGTGAAATTACAAGCTTCAAGAAATGAATAAATATTCCTGTTAGCACTTGTTAACCCTTAACAAACTGTCAGAGATCAATATTTTGGATACATTTGAAATAAAACGGACCATTTTCAAATAGATACAGCACTCAGTGGGTATGTGTCAAACAAACATAACTCCTTTTGTCGGTCATTAACTTGTTGGACGACGATATTGATATTACCCCTCTCCACCGTTAATGTTGGTTTTTACCTGAACAATTTTTTTTTATCAAGCTGAGTCATTTGAGACTTCTATACTCACCTTTTCAATGACATCAGTGAAGGAACATCAGTGAGACAGTCAAAAGCAATTCATCATACACTGTGGGGTCATGACAAATCATGGAATCTCATCGGGAAAAGCCATGATTCTCCAGAATCATAAAGTCTAGTTTGTTCTTGAAAATCTGCAAGAACCACTTGAAGATATCCACAGAAAATGTGAACTTTAAATTCTTAAGCATGCCGTGTATATTCCCTGTATCAATTATCTCCTATTAGACCACAGTTGTTATGCATGATTGTGTCATTTTTTCACACCTTGTTGAGCTCACCTATCACCTGTCTGTTAATAGCAGAAGTAAATTTCTCTCCAATTGGTTTTTCCCCGTAGGATTAGTTTTATTTATTACAATGAAGATATCCATACATACAACGACAAACATGGTGTTATAGACTACAATAATTACATACGTAAATAGGAAGTGTTGTTTGTACATACGTGTAGATAACATATACCCTGGGACGGAGAAGGGGAGTACAGCCGTCTTACAAACTAGTATATATCTAGTCCCACTGCCGGGGAAATGTTGGCGCCATGCACCACTACATTTGATAACCGCCGTACATAGTAGTAAATATACCTGCCCCACTTCCCATGTTGGGGACCCCAACCTTTTATTGTAAGGTTCCTTATGCACAACATAGCGACAGTAAGATGGATATATACTGCCACGTCGTCACCCTGGGGCGGAGGAGGGGCAGTGTATAGCCGTTTTACAGACTAGTATATACCTGGACCCACTGTCGGAGAAATGCTATAGTGTCAACACTACTTGATATTATAAGCAACTGATCCCATTGTAGCTAACGTTATTTACTTCTTTCTTATCATGGAGTGGCGGGGCGCGGTGGCATTGTGGTAGCCGGTTCTCGTCAGATCACCGAACTTAAGCAATGTTGAGCCTGGTTAATCATTGGATGGGTGGCCGTCTGAGCGATCAATTCGGACTCCCATGCCGTGTCCTTGGGCAAGGCACTTAACTCTGATTGTCCATATGGGGGCATGATGCCGCCATGTACTAAGGCGTACTGCACGTCGACGGTACGCATGTCTTCAACCAATCTAACCCCGCCTGTGCTGCAGTTCGGAGTTACGATGTTGCGAAGCTGGCAGCTGCTCGACGTTGCTCGGTGATTCTCTCCAGGTACTGTGGCTTCCTCCACCCGTAGAACTGTCACGGTCATGATTAACCATTGTGCATAAGTATATGCCCTTAAACACCAATAAATAAATAATAAATGATATCATGCAGGGCAGTGTGGAATACGAGGTAAGGCGTACCTTTCAATGTGTGTTTGGTTGGATAAGGAGGCAGGGAGGAGGTGGTAACCTTGGTAATTTTGCTTGGATAAATCGACCGCTGTCGTGGGACACCGTGGAATTGACTGATGAAGCGGGACACAGTGAGAGTGGAACTTATGGGCGGTTATTCTTGATAATAAATAAATATACACTTACTTTTGAGTTCATACAAGGTGAGTATAGTAGTCTCAGATCAGAATGGCCAATATTTGTCTTGAAAACCTACGAGAGGCTTTTAGAGAAATCCTCGGAAAATATGATTTTTTAACCTTTTGAGGGGTATCGCTCTGCAACCAGCCCTAAACGGATTAATGCTTGGTTTTGTGAATACCTTCATTACTTACAAAAATGATCCTCAGTGAATTTCACGTCCAATGAGGAAGGTTATGTTTATCACGCAGGTTCACATTGGGTGTTATGGGTGCCCCAAAACAGCCCATTTCCTCAAAATGTCTATACTTTGCAGGCTCTGGAGGGTTAATAATTGCTTACCGGAATATTTTGTCCATGCAGCTTGTAATGTCACTCAAAGACCTGCAAATGCTCAATTTTTCTTGAAAACGTGCTAGATTTTTTTGAGAAATCCACAGAAAACGGAAATTTTAAGCTTTTGAGGGGTATATCTCCTTAACCAGTCGACAATGGGTTAAGACCTCGATTTTGGAATATCCTTACTACTTACAAAAATGTTTCTCTATCAGTTTTGCGTCCAGTAAAAGAAGTTACGTTTCTCTGTGGCATTTCCATTTGATGTTGTTAGTGTCCAAAAACAGACTATTTCTTCCAAATTTTTGACATTTAGCAGCCCATGGAGGGTTAACAAATACCTACCAGACTAATTTATACATGCAACTGGTAATGTGATACCAAGACCTATCAACGGCCATTTTCTCTTGAAAACCCTACAAGATGTTTGTAAAGAAATCCAGGGAAAACAATTTTTAAGCTTTCGATGGGTATCCCTGTTAACCTCCCCAATAGTGGTGAACGCTTGGTTTTTTGAATACCCTTATTACTTACAAAAATGATCCTCTGTGCATTCCACTTTCAACAAAGGTGATTATGTTTATCTCTCGTGCATACATTTGGTGCTGTGCGTGTTCGAAAACAGCCCATGTCAACAAAATTACGATGCTTGGCAGCTTGTAGATGGTAAATAAACGCTCACCGGAGTATTTTGTCCCTGCAACTTGTAATGTCACATAAAGACCTACGAATAGTCAATTTTTCTTGAAACCCTACAAGTTACTGTTAGGGAAATTCACAGAAAATGGGAATTTAAAGCTTTTAAGGGATATCTCTCTTAGCCTACCCAAAATGGGTTAAGACTTCGACTTTTCAATACCCTTACTACTTACAAAAATGTTTCTGTATAAATTGTACACTCGATAAAAGGAGGCGCTTTTCTTTGTGGTGTACCCATTGGGTGCTGTTGGTGTCCAAAAACAGCCCATTTTATCACAATTTTGACGTTGAGGAGCCCTGGGAGGGTTAACTAATGCTGATCGGAATATTTTGTCCATGCAACTTGTAATGTCACACCAAAACCTGCGAATAGCCGATTTTTTCTTGAAAACCTACAAGATGTTTTTAGAGAAATCCACAGAAAACGGGTATTTTAAGATTTTAATGGGTATCTCTATTTAACCAGTCCAAAATGGGTTAAGACGTCGAATTTTGAATACCCTTACCACTTTCAAAAATATTTTCCGATCAATTTTGCGTCCGTTAAATGAAGGCCACTTTTCTGTGGTATACCGTTTGGGTGCTGTTGGTGTCCAAATACAGCCCATTTTATCACAATTTTTACGTTTAGCAGCTCGGGGAGGGTTAACTAATGCTGACCGGAATATTTTGTCCATGCAACTTGTAATGTCACACCAAGACCTGGGAGTGACAAATATTTCCTGAAAATCTACAAGACTCGTCTTGAGAAATCCACGGGAAACATGAAGTTTTGAGCTTTTTGGGGGTATTGCTGTTTAACCAGGCAAAAACGGGTTAACGCTTGGTTTTCTGAACACCCTTATTACTTACAAAAATGATCCTCGGTGAATTCCACTTCCAATAAAAGAAGTTATGTGATCTATCGTGTATCGTTTGGGTGCCGTGGGGGCCCGAAACAGCCCATTTCATCAAAATTTCGATGTTTGGCAGCCTGTGGAGGGTTACCATATGCATCGCCTAATATGTCATGTGTATCAATGGTCGTGGCACAGGCAGTTCTAGCAATGATGAATGTTTAAAAAAAATCTACAAGACGTGTTTCGAGAAAGTGCCGATAAACCCCAATTTTGGCAGTTTTTTGCTAATTCTGACGAAATAAGGGTTAAATCAAAAATTCCGCTTCGGTACATTTTTAGATTTTGTGCCCCTCTATGCGTGTGCAAAATTTTGTGAAAATCGGTTGGAAAATGGCTTCTGAATCGTACGGACAAAATGTGTGAGACCACAGTTGTTATGCATTATTATGTCATTTTTTCATACCTTGTAGAGGTCACCTATCACATGTCTGTTTATAGCAGAAGTAAATTTCTCTCCAGTTGGTTTTTCCCTGTTGGATTAGTTTTATTTATTACAATGAAGATATCCATACATACAACGACAAACATGAAGTTATTACATTCATAAATAGGAAGTGTTGTTTGTACATATGTGTAGATAAAATATACCCTGGGACGGAGAAGGGGAGTATAGCCGTCTTACAAACTAGTATATATCTAGCCCCACTGCCGGGGAAATCTTGGCGCCATGCACCACTGCATTTGATAACCGCCTTACAGAGTAGTAAATATACCTGCCCCCCCCCCCCCCTTCCCATGTTGGGGACCCCCACCTTTTATTGTAAGGTTCCTTAGGCACAACATAGCGTCAGTAAGATGGATATATACTGCCACGTCGCCACCCTGGGGCGGAGGAGGGGCAGTGTATAGCCGTTTTACAGACTAGTATATACCTGGACCCACTGCCGGGGAAATGCTATAGTGTCAACACTATTTGATATTTTAAGTAACTGATCCCATAGCAGCTAACGTTATTTACTGCTTTCTTATCATGCAGTGGCGGGGCGCGGTGGCATTGTGGTAGCCGGTTCTCGTCAGATCACCGAAGTAAAGCGACGTTGAGCCTGGTTTATCATTGTATGGGTGGCCGTCTGAGCGATCAATTCGGACTCCCATGCTGTGTCCTTGGGCAAGGCACTTAACTCTGATTGTCCATATGGGGGCATGATGCCGCCTTGTACTAAGGCGTACTGCACGTCGACGGTACGCATGTCTTCAACCAATCTAACCCTGCCTGTGCTGCAGTTCGGAGTTACGATGTTGGGAAGCTGGCAGCTGCTCGTCGTTGCTCGGTGGTTCTCTCCAGGTACTGTGGCTTCCTCCACCCGTAAAACTGTCACGGTCATGATTAGCCATTGTGCATAAGTATATGCCCTTAAACACCAATAAATAAATAATAAATGATATCATGCAGGGTAGTGTGGAATACGAGGGGAGGCGTACCTTTCAATGTGTGTTTGGTTGGAGAAAGAGGCAGGGAGGATGTGGTAACCTTGGTAATTTTGTTTGGATAAATCGACCGCTGGCGTAGGACACCGTGGAATTGACCGATGAAGCGGGACACAGTGAGAGTGGAACTTATGGGCAGTTATTCTTGATAATAAATAACTATACACTTACGTTTGAGTTCATACAAGGTGAGTATAGTAGTCTCAAATGAGAATGGCCAATATTTGTCTTGAAAACCTATAAGAGGCTTTTAGAGAAATCCTCGGGAAATACGAATTTTTAACCTTTTGAGGGGTATCGCTCTGTAACCAGCCCTAAACGGATTAATGATTGGTTTTATGAATACCTTCATAACTTACAAAAATGATCCTCAGTGAATTTCACTTCCAATGAGTAAGGTTATGTTTATCACGCAGGTACACATTGGGTGTTATGGGTGCCCCAAAACAGCCCATTTTCTCAAAATGTCTATACTTTGCAGGCTCTGGGGGGTTAATAATTGCCTACCGGAATATTTTGTCCATGCAACTTGTAATGTCACTCAAAGACCTGCAAATGGTCAATTTTTCTTGAAAACGTGCTAGATTTTTTTGAGAAATCCACAGAAAACGGGAATTTTAAGCTTTTGAGGGGTATATCTCCTTAACTAGTCGACAATGGGTTAAGACCTCGATTTTTGAATATCCTTACTACTTACAAAAATGTTTCTCTATCAGTTTTGCGTCCAGTAAAAGAAGTTACGTTTCTCTGTGGCATTTCCATTTGATGTTGTTAGTGTCCAAAAACAGACTATTTCTTCCAAATTTTTGACATTTAGCAGCCCATGGAGGGTTAACAAATACCTACCAGAATAATTTATACATGCAACTGGTAATGTGATACCAAGACCTATCAACGGCCATTTTCTCTTGAAAACCCTACAAGATGTTTGTAAAGAAATCCAGGGAAAACAATTTTTAAGCTTTCGATGGGTATCCCTGTTAACTTCCCCAATAGTGGTGAACGCTTGGTTTTTTGAATACCCTTATTACTTACAAAAATGATCCTCTGTGCATTCCACTTTCAACAAAGGTGATTATGTTTATCTCTCGTGCATACATTTGGTGCTGTGCGTGTTCGAAAACAGCCCATGTCAACAAAATTACGATGCTTGGCAGCTTGTAGATGGTAAATAAACGCTCACCGGAGTATTTTGTCCCTGCAACTTGTAATGTCACATAAATACCTACGAATAGTCAATTTTTCTTGAAACCCTACAAGTTACTGTTAGGGAAATTCACAGAAAATGGGAATTTAAAGCTTTTAAGGGATATCTCTCTTAGCCTACCCAAAATGGGTTAAGACTTCGACTTTTCAATACCCTTACTACTTACAAAAATGTGTCTGTATAAATTGTACACTCGATAAAAGGAGGCGCTTTTCTTTGTGGTGTACCCATTGGGTGCTGTTGGTGTCCAAAAACAGCCCATTTTATCACAATTTTGACGTTGAGGAGCCCTGGGAGGGTTAACTAATGCTGATCGGAATATTTTGTCCATGCAACTTGTAATGTCACACCAAAACCTGCGAATAGCCGATTTTTTCTTGAAAACCTACAAGATGTTTTTAGAGAAATCCACAGAAAACGGGTATTTTAAGATTTTAATGGGTATCTCTATTTAACCAGTCCAAAATGGGTTAAGACGTCGAATTTTGAATACCCTTACCGCTTTCAAAAATATTTTCCGATCAATTTTGCGTCCGTTAAATGAAGGCCACTTTTTCTGTGGTATACCGTTTGGGTGCTGTTGGTGTCCAAATACAGCCCATTTTATCACAATTTTTACGTTTAGCAGCTCGGGGAGGGTTAACTAATGCTGACCGGAATATTTTGTCCATGCAACTTGTAATGTCACACCAAGACCTGGGAGTTACAAATATTTCCTGAAAATTTACAAGACTCGTCTTGAGAAATCCACGGGAAACATGAAGTTTTGAGCTTTTTGGGGGTATTGCTGTTTAACCAGGCAAAAATGGGTTAACGCTTGGTTTTCTGAACACCCTTATTACTTACAAAAATGATCCTCGGTGAATTCCACTTCCAATAAAAGAAGTTATGGGATCTATCGTGTATCGTTTGGGTGCCGTGGGGGCCCGAAAACAGCCCATTTCATCAAAATTTCGATGTTTGGCAGCCTGTGGAGGGTTACCATATGCATCGCCTAATATGTCATGTGTATCAATGGTCGTGGCACAGGCAGTTCTAGCAATGATGAATGTTTAAAAAAAATCTACAAGACGTGTTTCGAGAAAGTGCCGATAAACCCCAATTTTGGCAGTTTTTTGCCAATTCTGACGAAATAAGGGTTAAATCAAAAATTCCGCTTTGGTACATTTTTAGATTTTGTGCCCCTCTATGCGTGTGCAAAATTTTGTGAAAATCGGTTCGAAAATGGCTTCTGAATCGTACGGACAAAATGTGTGAGACCACAGTTGTTATGCATTATTACGTCATTTTTTCATACCTTAGAGGTCACCTATCACATGTCTGTTTATAGCAGATGTAAATTTCTCTCCAGTTGGTTTTTCCCTGTTGGATTAGTTTTATTTATTACAATGAAGATATCCATACATACAACGACAAACATGAAGTTATTACATTCATAAATAGGAAGTGTTGTTTGTACATATGTGTAGATAAAATATACCCTGGGACGGAGAAGGGGAGTATAGCCGTCTTACAAACTAGTATATATCTAGCCCCACTGCCGGGGAAATCTTGGCGCCATGCACCACTGCATTTGATAACCGCCTTACAGAGTAGTAAATATACCTGCCCCCCCCCCCCCCCTTCCCATGTTGGGGACCCCCACCTTCTATTGTAAGGTTCCTTAGGCACAACATAGCGTCAGTAAGATGGATATATACTGCCACGTCGCCACCCTGGGGCGGAGGAGGGGCAGTGTATAGCCGTTTTACAGACTAGTATATACCTGGACCCACTGTCGGGGAAATGCTATAGTGTCAACACTATTTGATATTTTAAGTAACTAATCCCATAGCAGCTAACGTTATTTACTGCTTTCTTATCATGCAGTGGCGGGGCGCGGTGGCATTGTGGTAGCCGGTTCTCGTCAGATCACCGAAGTAAAGCGACGTTTAGCCTGGTTTATCATTGTATGGGTGGCCGTCTGAGCGATCAATTCGGACTCCCATGCTGTGTCCTTGGGCAAGGCACTTAACTCTGATTGTCCATATGGGGGCATGATGCCACCTTGTACTAAGGCGTACTGCGCGTCGACGGTACGCATGTCTTCAACCAATCTAACCCTGCCTGTGCTGCAGTTCGGAGTTACGATGTTGGGAAGCTGGCAGCTGCTCGTCGTTGCTCGGTGGTTCTCTCCAGGTACTGTGGCTTCCTCCACCCGTAAAACTGTCACGGTCATGATTAGCCATTGTGCATAAGTATATGCCCTTAAACACCAATAAATAAATAATAAATGATATCATGCAGGGTAGTGTGGAATACGAGGGGAGGCGTACCTTTCAATGTGTGTTTGGTTGGAGAAAGAGGCAGGGAGGATGTGGTAACCTTGGTAATTTTGTTTGGATAAATCGACCGCTGGCGTAGGACACCGTGGAATTGACCGATGAAGCGGGACACAGTGAGAGTGGAACTTATGGGCAGTTATTCTTGATAATAAATAACTATACACTTACGTTTGAGTTCATACAAGGTGAGTATAGTAGTCTCAAATGAGAATGGCCAATATTTGTCTTGAAAACCTATGAGAGGCTTTTAGAGAAATCCTCGGGAAATACGAATTTTTAACCTTTTGAGGGGTATCGCTCTGTAACCAGCCCTAAACGGATTAATGATTGGTTTTATGAATACCTTCATTACTTACAAAAATGATCCTCAGTGAATTTCACTTCCAATGAGGAAGGTTATGTTTATCACGCAGGTACACATTGGGTGTTATGGGTGCCCCAAAACAGCCCATTTTCTCAAAATGTCTATACTTTGCAGGCTCTGGGGGGTTAATAATTGCTTACCGGAATATTTTGTCCATGCAACTTGTAATGTCACTCAAAGACCTGCAAATGGTCAATTTTTCTTGAAAACGTGCTAGATTTTTTTGAGAAATCCACAGAAAACGGGAATTTTAAGCTTTTGAGGGGTATATCTCCTTAACTAGTCGACAATGGGTTAAGACCTCGATTTTTGAATATCCTTACTACTTACAAAAATGTTTCTCTATCAGTTTTGCGTCCAGTAAAAGAAGTTACGTTTCTCTGTGGCATTTCCATTTGATGTTGTTAGTGTCCAAAAACAGACTATTTCTTCCAAATTTTTGACATTTAGCAGCCCATGGAGGGTTAACAAATACCTACCAGAATAATTTATCCATGCAACTGGTAATGTGATACCAAGACCTATCAACGGCCATTTTCTCTTGAAAACCCTACAAGATGTGTTTGTAAAGAAATCCAGGGAAAACAATTTTTAAGCTTTCGATGGGTATCCCTGTTAACCTCCCCAATAGGGGTGAACGCTTGGTTTTTTGAATACCCTTATTACTTACAAAAATGATCCTCTGTGCATTCCACTTTCAACAAAGGTGATTATGTTTATCTCTCGTGCATACATTTGGTGCAGTGCGTGTTCGAAAACAGCCCATGTCAACAAAATTACGATGCTTGGCAGCTTGTAGATGGTAAATAAACGCTCACCGGAGTATTTTGTCCCTGCAACTTGTAATGTCACATAAAGACCTACGAATAGTCAATTTTTCTTGAAACCCTACAAGTTACTGTTAGGGAAATTCACAGAAAATGGGAATTTAAAGCTTTTAAGGGATATCTCTCTTAGCCTACCCAAAATGGGTTAAGACTTCGACTTTTCAATACCCTTACTACTTACAAAAATGTTTCTGTATAAATTGTACACTCGATAAAAGGAGGCGCTTTTCTTTGTGGTGTACCCATTGGGTGCTGTTGGTGTCCAAAAACAGCCCATTTTATCACAATTTTGACGTTGAGGAGCCCTGGGAGGGTTAACTAATGCTGATCGGAATATTTTGCCCATGCAACTTGTAATGTCACACCAAAACCTGCGAATAGCCGATTTTTTCTTGAAAACCTACAAGATGTTTTTAGAGAAATCCACAGAAAACGGGTATTTTAAGATTTTAATGGGTATCTCTATTTAACCAGTCCAAAATGGGTTAAGACGTCGAATTTTGAATACCCTTACCACTTTCAAAAATATTTTCCGATCAATTTTGCGTCCGTTAAATGAAGGCCACTTTTTCTGTGGTATACCGTTTGGGTGCTGTTGGTGTCCAAATACAGCCCATTTTATCACAATTTTTACGTTTAGCAGCTCGGGGAGGGTTAACTAATGCTGACCGGAATATTTTGTCCATGCAACTTGTAATGTCACACCAAGACCTGGGAGTGACAAATATTTCCTGAAAATCTACAAGACTCGTCTTGAGAAATCCACGGGAAACATGAAGTTTTGAGCTTTTTGGGGGTATTGCTGTTTAACCATCAAAAACGGGTTAACGCTTGGTTTTCTGAACACCCTTATTACTTACAAAAATGATCCTCGGTGAATTCCACTTCCAATAAAAGAAGTTATGTGATCTATCGTGTATCGTTTGGGTGCCGTGGGGGCCCGAAAACAGCCCATTTCATCAAAATTTCGATGTTTGGCAGCCTGTGGAGGGTTACCATATGCATCGCCTAATATGTCATGTGTATCAATGGTCGTGGCACAGGCAGTTCTAGCAATGATGAATGTTTAAAAAAAATCTACAAGACGTGTTTCGAGAAAGTGCCGATAAACCCCAATTTTGGCAGTTTTTTGCCAATTCTGACGAAATAAGGGTTAAATCAAAAATTCCGCTTTGGTACATTTTTAGATTTTGTGCCCCTCTATGCGTGTGCAAAATTTTGTGAAAATCGGTTCGAAAATGGCTTCTGAATCGTACGGACAAAATGTGTGAGACCACAGTTGTTATGCATTATTATGTCACTTTTTCATACCTTGTAGAGGTCACCTATCACATGTCTGTTTATAGCAGAAGTAAATTTCTCTCCAGTTGGTTTTTCCCTGTTGGATTAGTTTTATTTATTACAATGAAGATATCCATACATACAACGACAAACATGAAGTTATTACATTCATAAATAGGAAGTGTTGTTTGTACATATGTGTAGATAAAATATACCCTGGGACGGAGAAGGGGAGTATAGCCGTCTTACAAACTAGTATATATCTAGCCCCACTGCCGGGGAAATCTTGGCGCCATGCACCACTGCATTTGATAACCGCCTTACAGAGTAGTAAATATACCTGCCCCCCTCCACCCTTCCCATGTTGGGGACCCCCACCTTTTTTTGTCAGTTCCGAATTTTTTCCAGCCTCGAACCACGCACCCACACCCCTCCTTGTTTCTGGAAATTACGAGCGACCTCCCCCTAGTTGTGAGAGTAATTTAAAGATTCCTCCCCTTCCCACACACTTTCGATTCATGAAAATTTGTTTAATTTTGAAGCCGAAACCAGTAATAATTATGTGTTTACGCATTACATTACTCAATCTGAAGGGCTATTTAACCTTTTACCTAACATGAACACCAGACGACACTTGCAAAAACAATTCTTGAATAACTAATTTTTTTAATTTTTTGTCTCAAAAGCATAGGTTATGACCCATCGTTGGAACGAGCCGGGCGAGCTCGTTCCAACGAGGGGTCATAACCTATGTTTTTGAAAAAAAAATAAAACAATAATGAAAATTAATTTGCGATTTTTAAGAATAGCCGGTTGGTTAAAGGGTTTACCTTATGTTGTGTGGATAGAATAATAGAATATTGTTTTTGTAGGCTGAATATTTCAACAGGGAAAAGACGACTAAATATCCGCCACTGCCGCTTAAGATGTGGCTGTAGTGATCTAAATAGGGATAAATTTCTCACAACCAAATTGCAGAATTTCCAGACTGCTCTTGTGGAAATCATGTTGAAGACACCGGACATTACTTTACAGACTACCCACTCTACTCCCGCGAAAGAACTTACCGTCTACACTATCAAGGTACAACGCCATCCCCAATAACCTTGACTTGCTATATGGAGACCTTGAACTCAAAACAAAAGACAACATCACTATCTTCAGCGGGTTTCTTGTTACATCATTATTTTAGAGATATGTGGTCTCTGTTGCGCACGCCTGGTTCCGAGGTGTTTAGTTCTCCCGAAATCTCTGGAGATTTATTTTCCGAACCATGAGGGCGGACATTTTGTTTTAAGGAAACGCTTTTTGCACTCGTCCAACAAGACGGGGGTAGTTATGGCTGTAAGAGTACTCTCTCCTGCTCGGAGGGTCTTTTTTGACGCCAATCCCCCCCCCCAACATTTTCCATCGAAATACCCAATACAGTCCTAAAAATGCTAAAATCGCCCCTTCAGGACCGCAAAGCTAAAGGTTCTTCCCTGTGTGTGGCCATGAAACAAACAAGTACCCGCTAACTGGCCATCCCATAAAGCTTTGGGATAGGCCTCGATCACCCGAAGTATCCTGAGAATTGTCCCAAATCGTCACGAGAACTACCACAACCGCAGGTTTCTGGAATCTCAAATCTATATTTCTATGTCCTTTCCCGCAAATATCCGTTAATAGTAATGAACTTCATCAGCACATGGACACATTGAAGCAACAGCCACATTACCAATGCACCTACATCGCTCCTTCGCACCTACGTGGAAGGGCTACAGCGCGCACAAACGACCCTCAAACCCGCACCCGGTGAGATGGCATTTTCGAAGGTAACGTCATGGATATTGGTGTCCTAGGTATATTACTATTTTCTTGAATTGGTATCAAATCAAGTCATGGCTGATATAGTAGCCATGACTAGATTTCCTGCCACACTCAAGAAAATGTGAAGCGAATGTGTGTGTGGGGGCGGGGGGAGCAACTTACTTCGTAAACCGCCCCAGCAATTGACAAAACATTTGTTTCAACATTTCGTGTGATGTAACTAATATCGGAATGTCACGAATTTATTTTGCGAGGATCAAGGTAGTTTATGGATACACCACGGGAATTTTAACCGGTGGTTAGAAATTGAGTAGCAACAAGACAAAGTCCAGTGAGTGTATGGTTAAAGAGACGAGGGCAATTTGAAATTTCTTACCTATTCTGTACAAATTTTAGCACTCGTTTTGTTGCAGAAATTGTCTGATAATTAATGCATAAAACACATGTCCAAAGTGGTATAGAACTGATCAGTAATTCCAAGTAAATAGCACATACAGACGAAATAAGTAGAAATGTAACAGATTTTGTTATTTCTTTAACGGATTCCACTGAAAATATGAGCTCGAATGCTACAATCACCCAATTCTGTCACTGCGTCCATTTAATAAGTCCACATGACGGGTCCTCCAAGAATCGGCTGTTAACTCGGGAAGCCAAAGCGTATTGGGCTTTCAAACCTCAAAATGGTCTGCAGAGAGGACCACAATCTGACAGTAATGTGTTTTGATGATTTTCGAAGCTTTTGTGAGTAATAACAATTAGGCCGGGCGTTGATTTGTCGCGGTTCTCTAGTGAGAAGGCCTTGGTTACCCCAGTACTCGCAACTGCCTCCCTATTCCCACGCTTCTTCTCTCCTCCCAACACTCGGAGACGAACTTCTTGATGACATCCCTTTCCCCATTCTTCCCAATACCTCCGATTAGCATATTAACCCTCTTTTTTGAGTCACTCACTAACATGTTCTTCATATCCCACTTCCAAATTATACTCCCAGTGAATCTTGTTCTTTTAGACTGGTATTCTGGGCATTCTAAAAGAAAGTGTCCCAGGGACTCTAGCATGCCTAAATTACACATTTGGCATCCTTTTCACTGTTTCCCAATTTTCCCCCTCACCTCATGGGACCGGGACCTCAGCTTGAACAACAGTGACACCCACAAAGGTGCCATCAAGGTACTCTTCAAAACCAGGCTTCTCTTTATCACGTAATCCACCAAAAGACCTCTGATTTGACACCCCCACCCCCCCCTTCCCTCGCCAATCAAGGTTACCATCCTCCATGACTCTTTCTCTGACAATTGTTTACCCTGGGTTGCCCCTACGACTAGGTCCTAGATCACCAATGAGAAGTTCTCTATTAACTCCCTCATTTGGCCCATCCACCCTATCTTGGTATTTGAGTTGAAAATACTCTGGAACATTACTTTACACCATCGTCTGTCGGGAAGATTTACCAAATAGTTAAGATAACCGAGTTTCATTAAGTCTATCCTGTCCTTGGTCCTCATCCACCCAAGCTCACCCCCGATTGCTTCTAGTGCTGTGGCATTACTCGACCCCGTCATCAATCGGCCTGCATCGTTCTGCATGTTTAGTTTAGGGGCACCACTTCCGTACCATATGTTATACTTGGAAGGCCCACCATTTCCAAAATGGTTTTCCCCACCAAAACCTTATTGAAACTGTTTCTCCCTATACGTTTTGTTTGGTTAAGGATTCGCCTCCCCTTCAGAATCAATTTATTTGTGTGGTTTTGGTTTTGCCTCTTCCTGTGATGTTTATATTTACGGCTGCCAAGCATAGACATTTGGAGAAAATGGGCTGTTCTTGGGCAACCATAACACCAAATGTGTACCTGCGAGATAAACATAACCTCCTTCATTGGAAGTGGAATTCACCGACGATCATTTTTGTAAGTAATGAACGTATTCACAAAGCCAAGCTTTAACCCGTTTAGGGCTGGTTAAAGAGCGATACCTCTCAAAAGGTTAAAAATTCATGTTATCCGAGGATTTCTCTATAAACATCTCGTAGATTTTCAAGAAAAAATGGCCATTCTCAGATCTTAGGGTGACATTACAAGTTGCATTTACAAAATATTCCTGTCAGCATTTGTTAACCCTATGCAGGTTCTCAAACATCCCAATGTTGATAAAATGGGCTGTGTTTGCGTACCCATAGCACCCGAAGTTGAGAGGAGAGATCAAAATAAGTGGAAGTAGAATTCACTGAGAATTATTTTTGGAAGTAATAAGAGTATTCCAAAAACAACACTTAACCCGTTTTGGGCTGGATAAACAATGATACCCATGAAAAGCTTAAAATTCATGTTCTCCCTGGATTTCCCTGAAAACATCTTGTAGATTTTAAAGAAAAAATGGCCATTCGCAATTCTTGGTGTGACATTACAAGTTGCATGAATTAATATTCCTATTAGCAGTTGTTAACCCTCTACAAGCTGCCAGTCATCAATATTTGGGATACATTTGATATAAAATGTACCATTTTCAAATAGACACAGCACTCAGTGGGTATGTGTCAAACAAACGTAACTCCTTTTATCGTCATTGACTTGTTGGACGACGATATTGACAATAACCCACTCCACCGTTAATGATGGTTTTTACCTAAACAATTTGTTTATCAAACTGAGTCATCTGAGATTACTATACTCACCTTTCTCATAACATCAATAAAGGAACTTCAGTGAGACAGTTAAAAACAATTCATCAAACACTGTGGGGTCATGAAAAATCATGGAATCTCATCGGGAAAAGCCATGATTCTCCAGAATCATAAAGTCTAGTTTTTTTTTTGTTTTTTTCCCACACATTTTGTCCGTACGATTCAGAAGCCATTTTCGAACCGATTTTCACGAAATTTCGCACACGCATAGAGGGGCACAAAATCTAAAAATGTACCAAAGCGGAATTTTCGATTTAACCCTTATTTCGTCAGAATTGGCAAAAAACTGTCAAAATTGGGGTTTATCGGCACTTTCTCGAAACACGTCTTGTAGATTTTTTTTAAACCTTCATCATTGATAGAACTGCCTGTGCCACGACCTTTGATACACATGACATATCTGGCGATGCATATGGTAACCCTCCACAGGCTGCCAAACATCGAAATTTTGATGAAATGGGCCGGTTTTAGGCCCCCAGAGAACCCAAACGATACCCGAGAGATAAACATAACTTCATTTATTGGAAGTGGAATTCACCGAGGATCATTTTTGTAAGTAATAAGGGTGTTCAAAAAACCAAGCGTTAACCCGTTTTGGGCTGGTTAAACAGCAATACCCCCATAAAGCTAAAAAATTCAGGTTTTCCGTGGATTTCTCTAAACGAGTCTTGTAGATTTTCAAGAAAAAATTGTCACTCCCAGGCCTTGATGTGACAATAGAAGTTGCATGGACAAAATACTGCGGTGAGCATTTGTTAACCCTCCACGGGCTGCTAAAATTCAAAATTGTGATAAAATGGGCTGTTTTTGAACGCCAACAGCACCCACTTGGTGTACCACCGAGAAAGGTTCCTTCTTTTATCGGATGCAAAATTGATGGGGAAACATTTTTGATAGTGGTAAGGGTATTCAAAAGTCGAAGTCTTAACCCATTTTGGGCTGGTTAAAGAGAGATACCCCTTAAAATCTTAAAATTCCCATTTTCTGTGGATTTCTCTGAAAGCAACTAGTAGGTTTTCAGGAAAAATTGACTATTCGCAGGTCCTTGTGTGACATTACAAGTTGCATGGACAACATATTCCGGTGAGCATTTATTAACCCTCTACAGGCTGCTATGCATCATAATTTTGTTGAAATAGGCCGTTTTCAGACGCACACAACACCCAATGCATACCCGAGAGATAAACATAATCTACTTTGTTGGAAGTAGAATTCACCGAGGACCAAATTTGTTAGTAATAAGGGTATTCAAAAAAACAAGCATTAACCCCTTTTGGGATGGTTAATAGCAATACCCATCAAAAGCTTAAAAAATCATGTTTTCCCTGAATTTCTTTAGAAACGTCTCGTAGGGTTTCAAGAGAAAATGGTCGTTGATAGGCCTTAGAGTCACATTACCAGTTGCATGGATAAAATATTCAGATAAGCATTTGTTAACCCTCCATGGGCTGCTAAATGTCAAAATTTCGTAAAAAATAGTCTGTTTTTGGACACCAACAACATCAAATGGGAATGCTGCACAGAAACATAACTTCTTTTACCGTACGCAAAACTGATAGGGAAAATTTTTAGTAAGTAGTAAGGGTATTCAAAAATTGAAGTCTTAACCCATTTTCTCCCGGTTAAGGGGATGTACCCCTTAAAAGCTTAAAATTCCCATTTTCTGTAGATTTCTCCAAAAAATCTGGTAAGTATTCAAGAGAAATTGACCATTTGCAGGTCTTGGAGTGACATTACAAGTTGCATGAACAAAAGATTCCGGTAAGCATTTGTTAACCCTCCAGAGGCAGCAAATTTTGAGAAAATGGGCTGTACTTGGCCACCCATTACACCCAATGTGTACCTGCGAGATGAACACAACCACCTTCATTGGAAGTGGGATTCAGCGAGGATCATTTTTGTAAGTAATGAAGGTATTCATAAAATCAAGCATTAACCCGTTTAGGGCTGGTTACAGGGTGATACCCCTCAAAAGGTTACAAATTCATGTTATGAGAGGATTTCTCTAAAAACATCATGTAGATTTTCAAGAAATATTGGCCATTCTCTGATCTTAGTGTGAATTACAAATTGCATGTACAAAATATTCCAGTAAGCATTTGTTAACCCTATGCTGGTTCTCAAACATCAAAATGTTGAAAAAGTGGGCTGTGTTTGCATACCCGCAGCACCCAAAGTTAAGAGGAGAAATCAACATAAGTGGAAGTAGAATTCACTGAGAATTATTTTTATAAGTAATAAGCGTATTAAAAAAACAACCCTTAACCCGTTTTGGGCTGGATAAACAATTATACCCATCAACAGCTTAAAATTCATGTTCTCCCTGGATTTCTCTGAAAACATCTTGTAGATTTTTAAGCAAAAATGGCCATTCACAGTTTTTGGTGTGAAATTACAAGCTTCAAGAAATGAATAAATATTCCTGTTAGCACTTGTTAACCCTTAACAAACTGTCAGAGATCAATATTTTGGATACATTTGAAATAAAACGGACCATTTTCAAATAGATACAGCACTCAGTGGGTATGTGTCAAACAAACATAACTCCTTTTGTCGGTCATTAACTTGTTGGACGACGATATTGATATTACCCCTCTCCACCGTTAATGTTGGTTTTTACCTAAACAATTTTTTTTTTATCAAGCTGAGTCATTTGAGACTTCTATACTCACCTTTTCAATGACATCAGTGAAGGAACTTCAGTGAGACAGTCAAAAGCAATTCATCATACACTGTGGGGTCATGACAAATCATGGAATCTCATCGGGAAAAGCCATGATTCTCCAGAATCATAAAGTCTAGTTTGTTCTTGAAAATCTGCAAGAACCACTTGAAGATATCCACAGAAAATGTGAACTTTAAATTCTTAAGCATGCCGTGTATATTCCCTGTATCAATTATCTCCTATTAGACCACAGTTGTTATGCATGATTGTGTCATTTTTTCACACCTTGTAGAGCTCACCTATCACCTGTCTGTTAATAGCAGAAGTAAATTTCTCTCCAATTGGTTTTTCCCCGTAGGATTAGTTTTATTTATTACAATGAAGATATCCATACATACAACGACAAACATGGTGTTATAGACTACAATAATTACATACGTAAATAGGAAGTGTTGTTTGTACATACGTGTAGATAACATATACCCTGGGACGGAGAAGGGGAGTACAGCCGTCTTACAAACTAGTATATATCTAGTCCCACTGCCGGGGAAATGTTGGCGCCATGCACCACTACATTTGATAACCGCCGTACAGAGTAGTAAATATACCTGCCCCACTTCCCATGTTGGGGACCCCAACCTTTTATTGTAAGGTTCCTTATGCACAACATAGCGACAGTAAGATGGATATATACTGCCACGTCGTCACCCTGGGGCGGAGGAGGGGCAGTGTATAGCCGTTTTACAGACTAGTATATACCTGGACCCACTGTCGGAGAAATGCTATAGTGTCAACACTACTTGATATTATAAGCAACTGATCCCATTGTAGCTAACGTTATTTACTTCTTTCTTATCATGGAGTGGCGGGGCGCGGTGGCATTGTGGTAGCCGGTTCTCGTCAGATCACCGAACTTAAGCAATGTTGAGCCTGGTTAATCATTGGATGGGTGGCCGTCTGAGCGATCAATTCGGACTCCCATGCCGTGTCCTTGGGCAAGGCACTTAACTCTGATTGTCCATATGGGGGCATGATGCCGCCATGTACTAAGGCGTACTGCACGTCGACGGTACGCATGTCTTCAACCAATCTAACCCCGCCTGTGCTGCAGTTCGGAGTTACGATGTTGCGAAGCTGGCAGCTGCTCGACGTTGCTCGGTGATTCTCTCCAGGTACTGTGGCTTCCTCCACCCGTAGAACTGTCACGGTCATGATTAACCATTGTGCATAAGTATATGCCCTTAAACACCAATAAATAAATAATAAATGATATCATGCAGGGCAGTGTGGAATACGAGGTAAGGCGTACCTTTCAATGTGTGTTTGGTTGGATAAGGAGGCAGGGAGGAGGTGGTAACCTTGGTAATTTTGCTTGGATAAATTGACCGCTGTCGTGGGACACCGTGGAATTGACTGATGAAGCGGGACACAGTGAGAGTGGAACTTATGGGCGGTTATTCTTGATAATAAATAAATATACACTTACTTTTGAGTTCATACAAGGTGAGTATAGTAGTCTCAGATCAGAATGGCCAATATTTGTCTTGAAAACCTACGAGAGGCTTTTAGAGAAATCCTCGGAAAATATGATTTTTTAACCTTTTGAGGGGTATCGCTCTGCAACCAGCCCTAAACGGATTAATGCTTGGTTTTGTGAATACCTTCATTACTTACAAAAATGATCCTCAGTGAATTTCACGTCCAATGAGGAAGGTTATGTTTATCACGCAGGTTCACATTGGGTGTTATGGGTGCCCCAAAACAGCCCATTTCCTCAAAATGTCTATACTTTGCAGGCTCTGGAGGGTTAATAATTGCTTACCGGAATATTTTGTCCATGCAGCTTGTAATGTCACTCAAAGACCTGCAAATGCTCAATTTTTCTTGAAAACGTGCTAGATTTTTTTGAGAAATCCACAGAAAACGGAAATTTTAAGCTTTTGAGGGGTATATCTCCTTAACCAGTCGACAATGGGTTAAGACCTCGATTTTGGAATATCCTTACTACTTACAAAAATGTTTCTCTATCAGTTTTGCGTCCAGTAAAAGAAGTTACGTTTCTCTGTGGCATTTCCATTTGATGTTGTTAGTGTCCAAAAACAGACTATTTCTTCCAAATTTTTTACATTTAGCAGCCCATGGAGGGTTAACAAATACCTACCAGACTAATTTATACATGCAACTGGTAATGTGATACCAAGACCTATCAACGGCCATTTTCTCTTGAAAACCCTACAAGATGTTTGTAAAGAAATCCAGGGAAAACAATTTTTAAGCTTTCGATGGGTATCCCTGTTAACCTCCCCAATAGTGGTGAACGCTTGGTTTTTTGAATACTCTTATTACTTACAAAAATGATCCTCTGTGCATTCCACTTTCAACAAAGGTGATTATGTTTATCTCTCGTGCATACATTTGGTGCTGTGCGTGTTCGAAAACAGCCCATGTCAACAAAATTACGATGCTTGGCAGCTTGTAGATGGTAAATAAACGCTCACCGGAGTATTTTGTCCCTGCAACTTGTAATGTCACATAAAGACCTACGAATAGTCAATTTTTCTTGAAACCCTACAAGTTACTGTTAGGGAAATTCACAGAAAATGGGAATTTAAAGCTTTTAAGGGATATCTCTCTTAGCCTACCCAAAATGGGTTAAGACTCCGACTTTTCAATACCCTTACTACTTACAAAAATATTTCTGTATAAATTGTACACTCGATAAAAGGAGGCGCTTTTCTTTGTGGTGTACCCATTGGGTGCTGTTGGTGTCCAAAAACAGCCCATTTTATCACAATTTTGACGTTGAGGAGCCCTGGGAGGGTTAACTAAGGCTGATCGGAATATTTTGTCCATGCAACTTGTAATGTCACACCAAAACCTGCGAATAGCCGATTTTTTCTTGAAAACCTACAAGATGTTTTTAGAGAAATCCACAGAAAACGGGTATTTTAAGATTTTAATGGGTATCTCTATTTAACCAGTCCAAAATGGGTTAAGACGTCGAATTTTGAATACCCTTACCACTTTCAAAAATATTTTCCGATCAATTTTGCGTCCGTTAAATGAAGGCCACTTTTTCTGTGGTATACCGTTTGGGTGCTGTTGGTGTCCAAATACAGCCCATTTTATCACAATTTTTACGTTTAGCAGCTCGGGGAGGGTTAACTAATGCTGACCGGAATATTTTGTCCATGCAGCTTGTAATGTCACACCAAGACCTGGGAGTGACAAATATTTCCTGAAAATCTACAAGACTCGTCTTGAGAAATCCACGGGAAACATGAAGTTTTGAGCTTTTTGGGGGTATTGCTGTTTAACCAGGCAAAAACGGGTTAACGCTTGGTTTTCTGAACACCCTTATTACTTACAAAAATGATCCCCGGTGAATTCCACTTCCAATAAAAGAAGTTATGTGATCTATCGTGTATCGTTTGGGTGCCGTGGGGGCCCGAAACAGCCCATTTCATCAAAATTTCGATGTTTGGCAGCCTGTGGAGGGTTACCATATGCATCGCCTAATATGTCATGTGTATCAATGGTCGTGGCACAGGCAGTTCTAGCAATGATGAATGTTTAAAAAAAATCTACAAGACGTGTTTCGAGAAAGTGCCGATAAACCCCAATTTTGGCAGTTTTTTGCTAATTCTGACGAAATAAGGGTTAAATCAAAAATTCCGCTTTGGTACATTTTTAGATTTTGTGCCCCTCTATGCGTGTGCAAAATTTTGTGAAAATCGGTTGGAAAATGGCTTCTGAATCGTACGGACAAAATGTGTGAGACCACAGTTGTTATGCATTATTATGTCATTTTTTCATACCTTGTAGAGGTCACCTATCACATGTCTGTTTATAGCAGAAGTAAATTTCTCTCCAGTTGGTTTTTCCCTGTTGGATTAGTTTTATTTATTACAATGAAGATATCCATACATACAACGACAAACATGAAGTTATTACATTCATAAATAGGAAGTGTTGTTTGTACATATGTGTAGATAAAATATACCCTGGGACGGAGAAGGGGAGTATAGCCGTCTTACAAACTAGTATATATCTAGCCCCACTGCCGGGGAAATCTTGGCGCCATGCACCACTGCATTTGATAACCGCCTTACAGAGTAGTAAATATACCTGCCCCCCCCCCTTCCCATGTTGGGGACCCCCACCTTTTATTGTAAGGTTCCTTAGGCACAACATAGCGTCAGTAAGATGGATATATACTGCCACGTCGCCACCCTGGGGCGGAGGAGGGGCAGTGTATAGCCGTTTTACAGACTAGTATATACCTGGACCCACTGTCGGGGAAATGCTATAGTGTCAACACTATTTGATATTTTAAGTAACTGATCCCATAGCAGCTAACGTTATTTACTGCTTTCTTATCATGCAGTGGCGGGGCGCGGTGGCATTGTGGTAGCCGGTTCTCGTCAGATCACCGAAGTAAAGCGACGTTGAGCCTGGTTTATCATTGTATGGGTGGCCGTCTGAGCGATCAATTCGGACTCCCATGCTGTGTCCTTGGGCAAGGCACTTAACTCTGATTGTCCATATGGGGGCATGATGCCGCCTTGTACTAAGGCGTACTGCACGTCGACGGTACGCATGTCTTCAACCAATCTAACCCTGCCTGTGCTGCAGTTCGGAGTTACGATGTTGGGAAGCTGGCAGCTGCTCGTCGTTGCTCGGTGGTTCTCTCCAGGTACTGTGGCTTCCTCCACCCGTAAAACTGTCACGGTCATGATTAGCCATTGTGCATAAGTATATGCCCTTAAACACCAATAAATAAATAATAAATGATATCATGCAGGGTAGTGTGGAATACGAGGGGAGGCGTACCTTTCAATGTGTGTTTGGTTGGAGAAAGAGGCAGGGAGGATGTGGTAACCTTGGTAATTTTGTTTGGATAAATCGACCGCTGGCGTAGGACACCGTGGAATTGACCGATGAAGCGGGACACAGTGAGAGTGGAACTTATGGGCAGTTATTCTTGATAATAAATAACTATACACTTACGTTTGAGTTCATACAAGGTGAGTATAGTAGTCTCAAATGAGAATGGCCAATATTTGTCTTGAAAACCTATAAGAGGCTTTTAGAGAAATCCTCGGGAAATACGAATTTTTAACCTTTTGAGGGGTATCGCTCTGTAACCAGCCCTAAACGGATTAATGATTGGTTTTATGAATACCTTCATAACTTACAAAAATGATCCTCAGTGAATTTCACTTCCAATGAGTAAGGTTATGTTTATCACGCAGGTACACATTGGGTGTTATGGGTGCCCCAAAACAGCCCATTTTCTCAAAATGTCTATACTTTGCAGGCTCTGGGGGGTTAATAATTGCTTACCGGAATATTTTGTCCATGCAACTTGTAATGTCACTCAAAGACCTGCAAATGGTCAATTTTTCTTGAAAACGTGCTAGATTTTTTTGAGAAATCCACAGAAAACGGGAATTTTAAGCTTTTGAGGGGTATATCTCCTTAACTAGTCGACAATGGGTTAAGACCTCGATTTTTGAATATCCTTACTACTTACAAAAATGTTTCTCTATCAGTTTTGCGTCCAGTAAAAGAAGTTACGTTTCTCTGTGGCATTTCCATTTGATGTTGTTAGTGTCCAAAAACAGACTATTTCTTCCAAATTTTTGACATTTAGCAGCCCATGGAGGGTTAACAAATACCTACCAGAATAATTTATACATGCAACTGGTAATGTGATACCAAGACCTATCAACGGCCATTTTCTCTTGAAAACCCTACAAGATGTTTGTAAAGAAATCCAGGGAAAACAATTTTTAAGCTTTCGATGGGTATCCCTGTTAACTTCCCCAATAGTGGTGAACGCTTGGTTTTTTGAATACCCTTATTACTTACAAAAATGATCCTCTGTGCATTCCACTTTCAACAAAGGTGATTATGTTTATCTCTCGTGCATACATTTGGTGCTGTGCGTGTTCGAAAACAGCCCATGTCAACAAAATTACGATGCTTGGCAGCTTGTAGATGGTAAATAAACGCTCACCGGAGTATTTTGTCCCTGCAACTTGTAATGTCACATAAAGACCTACGAATAGTCAATTTTTCTTGAAACCCTACAAGTTACTGTTAGGGAAATTCACAGAAAATGGGAATTTAAAGCTTTTAAGGGATATCTCTCTTAGCCTACCCAAAATGGGTTAAGACTTCGACTTTTCAATACCCTTACTACTTACAAAAATGTTTCTGTATAAATTGTACACTCGATAAAAGGAGGCGCTTTTCTTTGTGGTGTACCCATTGGGTGCTGTTGGTGTCCAAAAACAGCCCATTTTATCACAATTTTGACGTTGAGGAGCCCTGGGAGGGTTAACTAATGCTGATCGGAATATTTTGTCCATGCAACTTGTAATGTCACACCAAAACCTGCGAATAGCCGATTTTTTCTTGAAAACCTACAAGATGTTTTTAGAGAAATCCACAGAAAACGGGTATTTTAAGATTTTAATGGGTATCTCTATTTAACCAGTCCAAAATGGGTTAAGACGTCGAATTTTGAATACCCTTACCACTTTCAAAAATATTTTCCGATCAATTTTGCGTCCGTTAAATGAAGGCCACTTTTTCTGTGGTATACCGTTTGGGTGCTGTTGGTGTCCAAATACAGCCCATTTTATCACAATTTTTACGTTTAGCAGCTCGGGGAGGGTTAACTAATGCTGACCGGAATATTTTGTCCATGCAACTTGTAATGTCACACCAAGACCTGGGAGTGACAAATATTTCCTGAAAATCTACAAGACTCGTCTTGAGAAATCCACGGGAAACATGAAGTTTTGAGCTTTTTGGGGGTATTGCTGTTTAACCAGGCAAAAACGGGTTAACGCTTGGTTTTCTGAACACCCTTATTACTTACAAAAATGATCCTCGGTGAATTCCACTTCCAATAAAAGAAGTTATGTGATCTATCGTGTATCGTTTGGGTGCCGTGGGGGCCCGAAAACAGCCCATTTCATCAAAATTTCGATGTTTGGCAGCCTGTGGAGGGTTACCATATGCATCGCCTAATATGTCATGTGTATCAATGGTCGTGGCACAGGCAGTTCTAGCAATGATGAATGTTTAAAAAAAATCTACAAGACGTGTTTCGAGAAAGTGCCGATAAACCCCAATTTTGGCAGTTTTTTGCCAATTCTGACGAAATAAGGGTTAAATCAAAAATTCCGCTTCGGTACATTTTTAGATTTTGTGCCCCTCTATGCGTGTGCAAAATTTTGTGAAAATCGGTTCGAAAATGGCTTCTGAATCGTACGGACAAAATGTGTGAGACCACAGTTGTTATGCATTATTACGTCATTTTTTCATACCTTAGAGGTCACCTATCACATGTCTGTTTATAGCAGATGTAAAGTTCTCTCCAGTTGGTTTTTCCCTGTTGGATTAGTTTTATTTATTACAATGAAGATATCCATACATACAACGACAAACATGAAGTTATTACATTCATAAATAGGAAGTGTTGTTTGTACATATGTGTAGATAAAATATACCCTGGGACGGAGAAGGGGAGTATAGCCGTCTTACAAACTAGTATATATGTAGCCCCACTGCCGGGGAGATCTTGGCGCCATGCACCACTGCATTTGATAACCGCCTTACAGAGTAGTAAATATACCTGCCCCCCCCCTTCCCATGTTGGGGACCCCCACCTTCTATTGTAAGGTTCCTTAGGCACAACATAGCGTCAGTAAGATGGATATATACTGCCACGTCGCCACCCTGGGGCGGAGGAGGGGCAGTGTATAGCCGTTTTACAGACTAGTATATACCTGGACCCACTGTCGGGGAAATGCTATAGTGTCAACACTATTTGATATTTTAAGTAACTAATCCCATAGCAGCTAACGTTATTTACTGCTTTCTTATCATGCAGTGGCGGGGCGCGGTGGCATTGTGGTAGCCGGTTCTCGTCAGATCACCGAAGTAAAGCGACGTTTAGCCTGGTTTATCATTGTATGGGTGGCCGTCTGAGCGATCAATTCGGACTCCCATGCTGTGTCCTTGGGCAAGGCACTTAACTCTGATTGTCCATATGGGGGCATGATGCCACCTTGTACTAAGGCGTACTGCGCGTCGACGGTACGCATGTCTTCAACCAATCTAACCCTGCCTGTGCTGCAGTTCGGAGTTACGATGTTGGGAAGCTGGCAGCTGCTCGTCGTTGCTCGGTGGTTCTCTCCAGGTACTGTGGCTTCCTCCACCCGTAAAACTGTCACGGTCATGATTAGCCATTGTGCATAAGTATATGCCCTTAAACACCAATAAATAAATAATAAATGATATCATGCAGGGTAGTGTGGAATACGAGGGGAGGCGTACCTTTCAATGTGTGTTTGGTTGGAGAAAGAGGCAGGGAGGATGTGGTAACCTTGGTAATTTTGTTTGGATAAATCGACAGCTGGCGTAGGACACCGTGGAATTGACCGATGAAGCGGGACACAGTGAGAGTGGAACTTATGGGCAGTTATTCTTGATAATAAATAACTATACACTTACGTTTGAGTTCATACAAGGTGAGTATAGTAGTCTCAAATGAGAATGGCCAATATTTGTCTTGAAAACCTATGAGAGGCTTTTAGAGAAATCCTCGGGAAATACGAATTTTTAACCTTTTGAGGGGTATCGCTCTGTAACCAGCCCTAAACGGATTAATGATTGGTTTTATGAATACCTTCATTACTTACAAAAATGATCCTCAGTGAATTTCACTTCCAATGAGGAAGGTTATGTTTATCACGCAGGTACACATTGGGTGTTATGGGTGCCCCAAAGCAGCCCATTTTCTCAAAATGTCTATACTTTGCAGGCTCTGGGGGGTTAATAATTGCTTACCGGAATATTTTGTCCATGCAACTTGTAATGTCACTCAAAGACCTGCAAATGGTCAATTTTTCTTGAAAACGTGCTAGATTTTTTTGAGAAATCCACAGAAAACGGGAATTTTAAGCTTTTGAGGGGTATATCTCCTTAACTAGTCGACAATGGGTTAAGACCTCGATTTTTGAATATCCTTACTACTTACAAAAATGTTTCTCTATCAGTTTTGCGTCCAGTAAAAGAAGTTACGTTTCTCTGTGGCATTTCCATTTGATGTTGTTAGTGTCCAAAAACAGACTATTTCTTCCAAATTTTTGACATTTAGCAGCCCATGGAGGGTTAACAAATACCTACCAGAATAATTTATCCATGCAACTGGTAATGTGATACCAAGACCTATCAACGGCCATTTTCTCTTGAAAACCCTACAAGATGTTTGTAAAGAAATCCAGGGAAAACAATTTTTAAGCTTTCGATGGGTATCCCTGTTAACCTCCCCAATAGGGGTGAACGCTTGGTTTTTTGAATACCCTTATTACTTACAAAAATGATCCTCTGTGCATTCCACTTTCAACAAAGGTGATTATGTTTATCTCTCGTGCATACATTTGGTGCAGTGCGTGTTCGAAAACAGCCCATGTCAACAAAATTACGATGCTTGGCAGCTTGTAGATGGTAAATAAACGCTCACCGGAGTATTTTGTCCCTGCAACTTGTAATGTCACATAAAGACCTACGAATAGTCAATTTTTCTTGAAACCCTACAAGTTACTGTTAGGGAAATTCACAGAAAATGGGAATTTAAAGCTTTTAAGGGATATCTCTCTTAGCCTACCCAAAATGGGTTAAGACTTCGACTTTTCAATACCCTTACTACTTACAAAAATGTTTCTGTATAAATTGTACACTCGATAAAGGGAGGCGCTTTTCTTTGTGGTGTACCCATTGGGTGCTGTTGGTGTCCAAAAACAGCCCATTTTATCACAATTTTGACGTTGAGGAGCCCTGGGAGGGTTAACTAATGCTGATCGGAATATTTTGTCCATGCAACTTGTAATGTCACACCAAAACCTGCGAATAGCCGATTTTTTCTTGAAAACCTACAAGATGTTTTTAGAGAAATCCACAGAAAACGGGTATTTTAAGATTTTAATGGGTATCTCTATTTAACCAGTCCAAAATGGGTTAAGACGTCGAATTTTGAATACCCTTACCACTTTCAAAAATATTTTCCGATCAATTTTGCGTCCGTTAAATGAAGGCCACTTTTTCTGTGGTATACCGTTTGGGTGCTGTTGGTGTCCAAATACAGCCCATTTTATCACAATTTTTACGTTTAGCAGCTCGGGGAGGGTTAACTAATGCTGACCGGAATATTTTGTCCATGCAACTTGTAATGTCACACCAAGACCTGGGAGTGACAAATATTTCCTGAAAATCTACAAGACTCGTCTTGAGAAATCCACGGGAAACATGAAGTTTTGAGCTTTTTGGGGGTATTGCTGTTTAACCATCAAAAACGGGTTAACGCTTGGTTTTCTGAACACCCTTATTACTTACAAAAATGATCCTCGGTGAATTCCACTTCCAATAAAAGAAGTTATGTGATCTATCGTGTATCGTTTGGGTGCCGTGGGGGCCCGAAAACAGCCCATTTCATCAAAATTTCGATGTTTGGCAGCCTGTGGAGGGTTACCATATGCATCGCCTAATATGTCATGTGTATCAATGGTCGTGGCACAGGCAGTTCTAGCAATGATGAATGTTTAAAAAAAATCTACAAGACGTGTTTCGAGAAAGTGCCGATAAACCCCAATTTTGGCAGTTTTTTGCCAATTCTGACGAAATAAGGGTTAAATCAAAAATTCCGCTTTGGTACATTTTTAGATTTTGTGCCCCTCTATGCGTGTGCAAAATTTTGTGAAAATCGGTTGGAAAATGGCTTCTGAATCGTACGGACAAAATGTGTGAGACCACAGTTGTTATGCATTATTATGTCATTTTTTCATACCTTGTAGAGGTCACCTATCACATGTCTGTTTATAGCAGAAGTAAATTTCTCTCCAGTTGGTTTTTCCCTGTTGGATTAGTTTTATTTATTACAATGAAGATATCCATACATACAACGACAAACATGAAGTTATTACATTCATAAATAGGAAGTGTTGTTTGTACATATGTGTAGATAAAATATACCCTGGGACGGAGAAGGGGAGTATAGCCGTCTTACAAACTAGTATATATCTAGCCCCACTGCCGGGGAAATCTTGGCGCCATGCACCACTGCATTTGATAACCGCCTTACAGAGTAGTAAATATACCTGCCCCCCCCCCACCCTTCCCATGTTGGGGACCCCCACCTTTTATTGTAAGGTTCCTTAGGCACAACATAGCGTCAGTAAGATGGATATATACTGCCACGTCGCCACCCTGGGGCGGAGGAGGGGCAGTGTATAGCCGTTTTACAGACTAGTATATACCTGGACCCACTGTCGGGGAAATGCTATAGTGTCAACACTATTTGATATTTTAAGTAACTGATCCCATAGCAGCTAACGTTATTTACTGCTTTCTTATCATGCAGTGGCGGGGCGCGGTGGCATTGTGGTAGCCGGTTCTCGTCAGATCACCGAAGTAAAGCGACGTTGAGCCTGGTTTATCATTGTATGGGTGGCCGTCTGAGCGATCAATTCGGACTCCCATGCTGTGTCCTTGGGCAAGGCACTTAACTCTGATTGTCCATATGGGGGCATGATGCCGCCTTGTACTAAGGCGTACTGCACGTCGACGGTACGCATGTCTTCAACCAATCTAACCCTGCCTGTGCTGCAGTTCGGAGTTACGATGTTGGGAAGCTGGCAGCTGCTCGTCGTTGCTCGGTGGTTCTCTCCAGGTACTGTGGCTTCCTCCACCCGTAAAACTGTCACGGTCATGATTAGCCATTGTGCATAAGTATATGCCCTTAAACACCAATAAATAAATAATAAATGATATCATGCAGGGTAGTGTGGAATACGAGGGGAGGCGTACCTTTCAATGTGTGTTTGGTTGGAGAAAGAGGCAGGGAGGATGTGGTAACCTTGGTAATTTTGTTTGGATAAATCGACCGCTGGCGTAGGACACCGTGGAATTGACCGATGAAGCGGGACACAGTGAGAGTGGAACTTATGGGCAGTTATTCTTGATAATAAATAACTATACACTTACGTTTGAGTTCATACAAGGTGAGTATAGTAGTCTCAAATGAGAATGGCCAATATTTGTCTTGAAAACCTATGAGAGGCTTTTAGAGAAATCCTCGGGAAATACGAATTTTTAACCTTTTGAGGGGTATCGCTCTGTAACCAGCCCTAAACGGATTAATGATTGGTTTTATGAATACCTTCATTACTTACAAAAATGATCCTCAGTGAATTTCACTTCCAATGAGGAAGGTTATGTTTATCACCCAGGTACACATTGGGTGTTATGGGTGCCCCAAAGCAGCCCATTTTCTCAAAATGTCTATACTTTGCAGGCTCTGGGGGGTTAATAATTGCTTACCGGAATATTTTGTCCATGCAACTTGTAATGTCACTCAAAGACCTGCAAATGGTCAATTTTTCTTGAAAACGTGCTAGATTTTTTTGAGAAATCCACAGAAAACGGGAATTTTAAGCTTTTGAGGGGTATATCTCCTTAACTAGTCGACAATGGGTTAAGACCTCGATTTTTGAATATCCTTACTACTTACAAAAATGTTTCTCTATCAGTTTTGCGTCCAGTAAAAGAAGTTACGTTTCTCTGTGGCATTTCCATTTGATGTTGTTAGTGTCCAAAAACAGACTATTTCTTCCAAATTTTTGACATTTAGCAGCCCATGGAGGGTTAACAAATACCTACCAGAATAATTTATCCATGCAACTGGTAATGTGATACCAAGACCTATCAACGGCCATTTTCTCTTGAAAACCCTACAAGATGTTTGTAAAGAAATCCAGGGAAAACAATTTTTAAGCTTTCGATGGGTATCCCTGTTAACCTCCCCAATAGGGGTGAACGCTTGGTTTTTTGAATACCCTTATTACTTACAAAAATGATCCTCTGTGCATTCCACTTTCAACAAAGGTGATTATGTTTATCTCTCGTGCATACATTTGGTGCAGTGCGTGTTCGAAAACAGCCCATGTCAACAAAATTACGATGCTTGGCAGCTTGTAGATGGTAAATAAACGCTCACCGGAGTATTTTGTCCCTGCAACTTGTAATGTCACATAAAGACCTACGAATAGTCAATTTTTCTTGAAACCCTACAAGTTACTGTTAGGGAAATTCACAGAAAATGGGAATTTAAAGCTTTTAAGGGATATCTCTCTTAGCCTACCCAAAATGGGTTAAGACTTCGACTTTTCAATACCCTTACTACTTACAAAAATGTTTCTGTATAAATTGTACACTCGATAAAGGGAGGCGCTTTTCTTTGTGGTGTACCCATTGGGTGCTGTTGGTGTCCAAAAACAGCCCATTTTATCACAATTTTGACGTTGAGGAGCCCTGGGAGGGTTAACTAATGCTGATCGGAATATTTTGTCCATGCAACTTGTAATGTCACACCAAAACCTGCGAATAGCCGATTTTTTCTTGAAAACCTACAAGATGTTTTTAGAGAAATCCACAGAAAACGGGTATTTTAAGATTTTAATGGGTATCTCTATTTAACCAGTCCAAAATGGGTTAAGACGTCGAATTTTGAATACCCTTACCACTTTCAAAAATATTTTCCGATCAATTTTGCGTCCGTTAAATGAAGGCCACTTTTTCTGTGGTATACCGTTTGGGTGCTGTTGGTGTCCAAATACAGCCCATTTTATCACAATTTTTACGTTTAGCAGCTCGGGGAGGGTTAACTAATGCTGACCGGAATATTTTGTCCATGCAACTTGTAATGTCACACCAAGACCTGGGAGTGACAAATATTTCCTGAAAATCTACAAGACTCGTCTTGAGAAATCCACGGGAAACATGAAGTTTTGAGCTTTTTGGGGGTATTGCTGTTTAACCATCAAAAACGGGTTAACGCTTGGTTTTCTGAACACCCTTATTACTTACAAAAATGATCCTCGGTGAATTCCACTTCCAATAAAAGAAGTTATGTGATCTATCGTGTATCGTTTGGGTGCCGTGGGGGCCCGAAAACAGCCCATTTCATCAAAATTTCGATGTTTGGCAGCCTGTGGAGGGTTACCATATGCATCGCCTAATATGTCATGTGTATCAATGGTCGTGGCACAGGCAGTTCTAGCAATGATGAATGTTTAAAAAAAATCTACAAGACGTGTTTCGAGAAAGTGCCGATAAACCCCAATTTTGGCAGTTTTTTGCCAATTCTGACGAAATAAGGGTTAAATCAAAAATTCCGCTTTGGTACATTTTTAGATTTTGTGCCCCTCTATGCGTGTGCAAAATTTTGTGAAAATCGGTTGGAAAATGGCTTCTGAATCGTACGGACAAAATGTGTGAGACCACAGTTGTTATGCATTATTATGTCATTTTTTCATACCTTGTAGAGGTCACCTATCACATGTCTGTTTATAGCAGAAGTAAATTTCTCTCCAGTTGGTTTTTCCCTGTTGGATTAGTTTTATTTATTACAATGAAGATATCCATACATACAACGACAAACATGAAGTTATTACATTCATAAATAGGAAGTGTTGTTTGTACATATGTGTAGATAAAATATACCCTGGGACGGAGAAGGGGAGTATAGCCGTCTTACAAACTAGTATATATCTAGCCCCACTGCCGGGGAAATCTTGGCGCCATGCACCACTGCATTTGATAACCGCCTTACAGAGTAGTAAATATACCTGCCCCCCCCCCCACCCTTCCCATGTTGGGGACCCCCACCTTTTATTGTAAGGTTCCTTAGGCACAACATAGCGTCAGTAAGATGGATATATACTGCCACGTCGCCACCCTGGGGCGGAGGAGGGGCAGTGTATAGCCGTTTTACAGACTAGTATATACCTGGACCCACTGTCGGGGAAATGCTATAGTGTCAACACTATTTGATATTTTAAGTAACTGATCCCATAGCAGCTAACGTTATTTACTGCTTTCTTATCATGCAGTGGCGGGGCGCGGTGGCATTGTGGTAGCCGGTTCTCGTCAGATCACCGAAGTAAAGCGACGTTGAGCCTGGTTTATCATTGTATGGGTGGCCGTCTGAGCGATCAATTCGGACTCCCATGCTGTGTCCTTGGGCAAGGCACTTAACTCTGATTGTCCATATGGGGGCATGATGCCGCCTTGTACTAAGGCGTACTGCACGTCGACGGTACGCATGTCTTCAACCAATCTAACCCTGCCTGTGCTGCAGTTCGGAGTTACGATGTTGGGAAGCTGGCAGCTGCTCGTCGTTGCTCGGTGGTTCTCTCCAGGTACTGTGGCTTCCTCCACCCGTAAAACTGTCACGGTCATGATTAGCCATTGTGCATAAGTATATGCCCTTAAACACCAATAAATAAATAATAAATGATATCATGCAGGGTAGTGTGGAATACGAGGGGAGGCGTACCTTTCAATGTGTGTTTGGTTGGAGAAAGAGGCAGGGAGGATGTGGTAACCTTGGTAATTTTGTTTGGATAAATCGACCGCTGGCGTAGGACACCGTGGAATTGACCGATGAAGCGGGACACAGTGAGAGTGGAACTTATGGGCAGTTATTCTTGATAATAAATAACTATACACTTACGTTTGAGTTCATACAAGGTGAGTATAGTAGTCTCAAATGAGAATGGCCAATATTTGTCTTGAAAACCTATAAGAGGCTTTTAGAGAAATCCTCGGGAAATACGAATTTTTAACCTTTTGAGGGGTATCGCTCTGTAACCAGCCCTAAACGGATTAATGATTGGTTTTATGAATACCTTCATAACTTACAAAAATGATCCTCAGTGAATTTCACTTCCAATGAGTAAGGTTATGTTTATCACGCAGGTACACATTGGGTGTTATGGGTGCCCCAAAACAGCCCATTTTCTCAAAATGTCTATACTTTGCAGGCTCTGGGGGGTTAATAATTGCTTACCGGAATATTTTGTCCATGCAACTTGTAATGTCACTCAAAGACCTGCAAATGGTCAATTTTTCTTGAAAACGTGCTAGATTTTTTTGAGAAATCCACAGAAAACGGGAATTTTAAGCTTTTGAGGGGTATATCTCCTTAACTAGTCGACAATGGGTTAAGACCTCGATTTTTGAATATCCTTACTACTTACAAAAATGTTTCTCTATCAGTTTTGCGTCCAGTAAAAGAAGTTACGTTTCTCTGTGGCATTTCCATTTGATGTTGTTAGTGTCCAAAAACAGACTATTTCTTCCAAATTTTTGACATTTAGCAGCCCATGGAGGGTTAACAAATACCTACCAGAATAATTTATACATGCAACTGGTAATGTGATACCAAGACCTATCAACGGCCATTTTCTCTTGAAAACCCTACAAGATGTTTGTAAAGAAATCCAGGGAAAACAATTTTTAAGCTTTCGATGGGTATCCCTGTTAACTTCCCCAATAGTGGTGAACGCTTGGTTTTTTGAATACCCTTATTACTTACAAAAATGATCCTCTGTGCATTCCACTTTCAACAAAGGTGATTATGTTTATCTCTCGTGCATACATTTGGTGCTGTGCGTGTTCGAAAACAGCCCATGTCAACAAAATTACGATGCTTGGCAGCTTGTAGATGGTAAATAAACGCTCACCGGAGTATTTTGTCCCTGCAACTTGTAATGTCACATAAAGACCTACGAATAGTCAATTTTTCTTGAAACCCTACAAGTTACTGTTAGGGAAATTCACAGAAAATGGGAATTTAAAGCTTTTAAGGGATATCTCTCTTAGCCTACCCAAAATGGGTTAAGACTTCGACTTTTCAATACCCTTACTACTTACAAAAATGTTTCTGTATAAATTGTACACTCGATAAAAGGAGGCGCTTTTCTTTGTGGTGTACCCATTGGGTGCTGTTGGTGTCCAAAAACAGCCCATTTTATCACAATTTTGACGTTGAGGAGCCCTGGGAGGGTTAACTAATGCTGATCGGAATATTTTGTCCATGCAACTTGTAATGTCACACCAAAACCTGCGAATAGCCGATTTTTTCTTGAAAACCTACAAGATGTTTTTAGAGAAATCCACAGAAAACGGGTATTTTAAGATTTTAATGGGTATCTCTATTTAACCAGTCCAAAATGGGTTAAGACGTCGAATTTTGAATACCCTTACCACTTTCAAAAATATTTTCCGATCAATTTTGCGTCCGTTAAATGAAGGCCACTTTTTCTGTGGTATACCGTTTGGGTGCTGTTGGTGTCCAAATACAGCCCATTTTATCACAATTTTTACGTTTAGCAGCTCGGGGAGGGTTAACTAATGCTGACCGGAATATTTTGTCCATGCAACTTGTAATGTCACACCAAGACCTGGGAGTGACAAATATTTCCTGAAAATCTACAAGACTCGTCTTGAGAAATCCACGGGAAACATGAAGTTTTGAGCTTTTTGGGGGTATTGCTGTTTAACCAGGCAAAAACGGGTTAACGCTTGGTTTTCTGAACACCCTTATTACTTACAAAAATGATCCTCGGTGAATTCCACTTCCAATAAAAGAAGTTATGTGATCTATCGTGTATCGTTTGGGTGCCGTGGGGGCCCGAAAACAGCCCATTTCATCAAAATTTCGATGTTTGGCAGCCTGTGGAGGGTTACCATATGCATCGCCTAATATGTCATGTGTATCAATGGTCGTGGCACAGGCAGTTCTAGCAATGATGAATGTTTAAAAAAAATCTACAAGACGTGTTTCGAGAAAGTGCCGATAAACCCCAATTTTGGCAGTTTTTTGCCAATTCTGACGAAATAAGGGTTAAATCAAAAATTCCGCTTCGGTACATTTTTAGATTTTGTGCCCCTCTATGCGTGTGCAAAATTTTGTGAAAATCGGTTCGAAAATGGCTTCTGAATCGTACGGACAAAATGTGTGAGACCACAGTTGTTATGCATTATTACGTCATTTTTTCATACCTTAGAGGTCACCTATCACATGTCTGTTTATAGCAGATGTAAAGTTCTCTCCAGTTGGTTTTTCCCTGTTGGATTAGTTTTATTTATTACAATGAAGATATCCATACATACAACGACAAACATGAAGTTATTACATTCATAAATAGGAAGTGTTGTTTGTACATATGTGTAGATAAAATATACCCTGGGACGGAGAAGGGGAGTATAGCCGTCTTACAAACTAGTATATATGTAGCCCCACTGCCGGGGAGATCTTGGCGCCATGCACCACTGCATTTGATAACCGCCTTACAGAGTAGTAAATATACCTGCCCCCCCCCCCCTTCCCATGTTGGGGACCCCCACCTTCTATTGTAAGGTTCCTTAGGCACAACATAGCGTCAGTAAGATGGATATATACTGCCACGTCGCCACCCTGGGGCGGAGGAGGGGCAGTGTATAGCCGTTTTACAGACTAGTATATACCTGGACCCACTGTCGGGGAAATGCTATAGTGTCAACACTATTTGATATTTTAAGTAACTAATCCCATAGCAGCTAACGTTATTTACTGCTTTCTTATCATGCAGTGGCGGGGCGCGGTGGCATTGTGGTAGCCGGTTCTCGTCAGATCACCGAAGTAAAGCGACGTTTAGCCTGGTTTATCATTGTATGGGTGGCCGTCTGAGCGATCAATTCGGACTCCCATGCTGTGTCCTTGGGCAAGGCACTTAACTCTGATTGTCCATATGGGGGCATGATGCCACCTTGTACTAAGGCGTACTGCGCGTCGACGGTACGCATGTCTTCAACCAATCTAACCCTGCCTGTGCTGCAGTTCGGAGTTACGATGTTGGGAAGCTGGCAGCTGCTCGTCGTTGCTCGGTGGTTCTCTCCAGGTACTGTGGCTTCCTCCACCCGTAAAACTGTCACGGTCATGATTAGCCATTGTGCATAAGTATATGCCCTTAAACACCAATAAATAAATAATAAATGATATCATGCAGGGTAGTGTGGAATACGAGGGGAGGCGTACCTTTCAATGTGTGTTTGGTTGGAGAAAGAGGCAGGGAGGATGTGGTAACCTTGGTAATTTTGTTTGGATAAATCGACAGCTGGCGTAGGACACCGTGGAATTGACCGATGAAGCGGGACACAGTGAGAGTGGAACTTATGGGCAGTTATTCTTGATAATAAATAACTATACACTTACGTTTGAGTTCATACAAGGTGAGTATAGTAGTCTCAAATGAGAATGGCCAATATTTGTCTTGAAAACCTATGAGAGGCTTTTAGAGAAATCCTCGGGAAATACGAATTTTTAACCTTTTGAGGGGTATCGCTCTGTAACCAGCCCTAAACGGATTAATGATTGGTTTTATGAATACCTTCATTACTTACAAAAATGATCCTCAGTGAATTTCACTTCCAATGAGGAAGGTTATGTTTATCACGCAGGTACACATTGGGTGTTATGGGTGCCCCAAAGCAGCCCATTTTCTCAAAATGTCTATACTTTGCAGGCTCTGGGGGGTTAATAATTGCTTACCGGAATATTTTGTCCATGCAACTTGTAATGTCACTCAAAGACCTGCAAATGGTCAATTTTTCTTGAAAACGTGCTAGATTTTTTTGAGAAATCCACAGAAAACGGGAATTTTAAGCTTTTGAGGGGTATATCTCCTTAACTAGTCGACAATGGGTTAAGACCTCGATTTTTGAATATCCTTACTACTTACAAAAATGTTTCTCTATCAGTTTTGCGTCCAGTAAAAGAAGTTACGTTTCTCTGTGGCATTTCCATTTGATGTTGTTAGTGTCCAAAAACAGACTATTTCTTCCAAATTTTTGACATTTAGCAGCCCATGGAGGGTTAACAAATACCTACCAGAATAATTTATCCATGCAACTGGTAATGTGATACCAAGACCTATCAACGGCCATTTTCTCTTGAAAACCCTACAAGATGTTTGTAAAGAAATCCAGGGAAAACAATTTTTAAGCTTTCGATGGGTATCCCTGTTAACCTCCCCAATAGGGGTGAACGCTTGGTTTTTTGAATACCCTTATTACTTACAAAAATGATCCTCTGTGCATTCCACTTTCAACAAAGGTGATTATGTTTATCTCTCGTGCATACATTTGGTGCAGTGCGTGTTCGAAAACAGCCCATGTCAACAAAATTACGATGCTTGGCAGCTTGTAGATGGTAAATAAACGCTCACCGGAGTATTTTGTCCCTGCAACTTGTAATGTCACATAAAGACCTACGAATAGTCAATTTTTCTTGAAACCCTACAAGTTACTGTTAGGGAAATTCACAGAAAATGGGAATTTAAAGCTTTTAAGGGATATCTCTCTTAGCCTACCCAAAATGGGTTAAGACTTCGACTTTTCAATACCCTTACTACTTACAAAAATGTTTCTGTATAAATTGTACACTCGATAAAGGGAGGCGCTTTTCTTTGTGGTGTACCCATTGGGTGCTGTTGGTGTCCAAAAACAGCCCATTTTATCACAATTTTGACGTTGAGGAGCCCTGGGAGGGTTAACTAATGCTGATCGGAATATTTTGTCCATGCAACTTGTAATGTCACACCAAAACCTGCGAATAGCCGATTTTTTCTTGAAAACCTACAAGATGTTTTTAGAGAAATCCACAGAAAACGGGTATTTTAAGATTTTAATGGGTATCTCTATTTAACCAGTCCAAAATGGGTTAAGACGTCGAATTTTGAATACCCTTACCACTTTCAAAAATATTTTCCGATCAATTTTGCGTCCGTTAAATGAAGGCCACTTTTTCTGTGGTATACCGTTTGGGTGCTGTTGGTGTCCAAATACAGCCCATTTTATCACAATTTTTACGTTTAGCAGCTCGGGGAGGGTTAACTAATGCTGACCGGAATATTTTGTCCATGCAACTTGTAATGTCACACCAAGACCTGGGAGTGACAAATATTTCCTGAAAATCTACAAGACTCGTCTTGAGAAATCCACGGGAAACATGAAGTTTTGAGCTTTTTGGGGGTATTGCTGTTTAACCATCAAAAACGGGTTAACGCTTGGTTTTCTGAACACCCTTATTACTTACAAAAATGATCCTCGGTGAATTCCACTTCCAATAAAAGAAGTTATGTGATCTATCGTGTATCGTTTGGGTGCCGTGGGGGCCCGAAAACAGCCCATTTCATCAAAATTTCGATGTTTGGCAGCCTGTGGAGGGTTACCATATGCATCGCCTAATATGTCATGTGTATCAATGGTCGTGGCACAGGCAGTTCTAGCAATGATGAATGTTTAAAAAAAATCTACAAGACGTGTTTCGAGAAAGTGCCGATAAACCCCAATTTTGGCAGTTTTTTGCCAATTCTGACGAAATAAGGGTTAAATCAAAAATTCCGCTTTGGTACATTTTTAGATTTTGTGCCCCTCTATGCGTGTGCAAAATTTTGTGAAAATCGGTTGGAAAATGGCTTCTGAATCGTACGGACAAAATGTGTGAGACCACAGTTGTTATGCATTATTATGTCATTTTTTCATACCTTGTAGAGGTCACCTATCACATGTCTGTTTATAGCAGAAGTAAATTTCTCTCCAGTTGGTTTTTCCCTGTTGGATTAGTTTTATTTATTACAATGAAGATATCCATACATACAACGACAAACATGAAGTTATTACATTCATAAATAGGAAGTGTTGTTTGTACATATGTGTAGATAAAATATACCCTGGGACGGAGAAGGGGAGTATAGCCGTCTTACAAACTAGTATATATCTAGCCCCACTGCCGGGGAAATCTTGGCGCCATGCACCACTGCATTTGATAACCGCCTTACAGAGTAGTAAATATACCTGCCCCCCCCCCACCCTTCCCATGTTGGGGACCCCCACCTTTTATTGTAAGGTTCCTTAGGCACAACATAGCGTCAGTAAGATGGATATATACTGCCACGTCGCCACCCTGGGGCGGAGGAGGGGCAGTGTATAGCCGTTTTACAGACTAGTATATACCTGGACCCACTGTCGGGGAAATGCTATAGTGTCAACACTATTTGATATTTTAAGTAACTGATCCCATAGCAGCTAACGTTATTTACTGCTTTCTTATCATGCAGTGGCGGGGCGCGGTGGCATTGTGGTAGCCGGTTCTCGTCAGATCACCGAAGTAAAGCGACGTTGAGCCTGGTTTATCATTGTATGGGTGGCCGTCTGAGCGATCAATTCGGACTCCCATGCTGTGTCCTTGGGCAAGGCACTTAACTCTGATTGTCCATATGGGGGCATGATGCCGCCTTGTACTAAGGCGTACTGCACGTCGACGGTACGCATGTCTTCAACCAATCTAACCCTGCCTGTGCTGCAGTTCGGAGTTACGATGTTGGGAAGCTGGCAGCTGCTCGTCGTTGCTCGGTGGTTCTCTCCAGGTACTGTGGCTTCCTCCACCCGTAAAACTGTCACGGTCATGATTAGCCATTGTGCATAAGTATATGCCCTTAAACACCAATAAATAAATAATAAATGATATCATGCAGGGTAGTGTGGAATACGAGGGGAGGCGTACCTTTCAATGTGTGTTTGGTTGGAGAAAGAGGCAGGGAGGATGTGGTAACCTTGGTAATTTTGTTTGGATAAATCGACCGCTGGCGTAGGACACCGTGGAATTGACCGATGAAGCGGGACACAGTGAGAGTGGAACTTATGGGCAGTTATTCTTGATAATAAATAACTATACACTTACGTTTGAGTTCATACAAGGTGAGTATAGTAGTCTCAAATGAGAATGGCCAATATTTGTCTTGAAAACCTATGAGAGGCTTTTAGAGAAATCCTCGGGAAATACGAATTTTTAACCTTTTGAGGGGTATCGCTCTGTAACCAGCCCTAAACGGATTAATGATTGGTTTTATGAATACCTTCATTACTTACAAAAATGATCCTCAGTGAATTTCACTTCCAATGAGGAAGGTTATGTTTATCACGCAGGTACACATTGGGTGTTATGGGTGCCCCAAAACAGCCCATTTTCTCAAAATGTCTATACTTTGCAGGCTCTGGGGGGTTAATAATTGCTTACCGGAATATTTTGTCCATGCAACTTGTAATGTCACTCAAAGACCTGCAAATGGTCAATTTTTCTTGAAAACGTGCTAGATTTTTTTGAGAAATCCACAGAAAACGGGAATTTTAAGCTTTTGAGGGGTATATCTCCTTAACTAGTCGACAATGGGTTAAGACCTCGATTTTTGAATATCCTTACTACTTACAAAAATGTTTCTCTATCAGGTTTGCGTCCAGTAAAAGAAGTTACGTTTCTCTGTGGCATTTCCATTTGATGTTGTCAGTGTCCAAAAACAGACTATTTCTTCAAAATTTTTGACATTTAGCAGCCCATGGAGGGTTAACAAATACCTACCAGAATAATGTATGCAAATGGTAATGTGATACCAAGACCTATCAACGGCCATTTTCTCTTGAAACCCTACAAGATGTTTGTAAAGAAATCCAGGGAAAACAATTTTTAAGCTTTCGATGGGTATCCCTGTTAACCTCCCCAACAGGGGTTAACGCTTGGTTTTTTGAATACACTTATTACTTACAAAAATGGTCCTCTGTGAATTCCACTTCCAACAAAGGTGATTATGTTTATCTCTCGTGTGTACTTTGGATGCTGTGCGTGTCCGAAAACAGCCTATGTCAACAAAATTACGATGCTTGGCAGTTTGTAGATGGTTAATAAACGCTCACCGGAGTATTTTGTCCCTGCAACTTGTAATGTCACATAAAGACCTACGAATAGTCAATTTTTCTTGAACCCCTACAAGTTACTGTTAGGGAAATTCACAGAAAATGGGAATTTAAAGCTTTTAAGGGATATCTCTCTTAGCCTACCCAAAATGGGTTAAGACTTCGACTTTTGAATACCCTTACTACTTACAAAAATGTTTCTGTATAAATTGTACACTCGATAAAAGGAGGCGCTTTTCTTTGTGGTGTACCCATTGGGTGCTGTTGGTGTCCAAAAACAGCCCATTTTATCACAATTTTGACGTTGGGGAGCCCTGGGAGGGTTAACTAATGCTGAACGGAATATTTTGTCCATGCAACTTGTAATGTCGCACCAAAACCTGCGAACAGCCGATTTTTTCTTGAAAACCTACAAGATGTTTTTAGAGAAATCCACAGAAAATGGGTATTTTAAGATTTTAACCAGTCCAAAATGGGTTAAGACGTCGAATCTTGAATACCCTTACCACTTTCAAAAATATTTTCCGATCAATTTTGCGTCCGATAAATGAAGGCCACTTTCTCTGTGGTATACCGTTTGGGTGCTGTTGGCGTCCAAAAACAGCCCATTTTATCACAATTTTGATTTTTAGCAGCCCGTGGAGGGTTAACAAATGCTCACCGCAGTATTTTGTCCATGCAATTTCTATTGTCACATCAAGGCCTGGGAGTGACAATTTTTTCTTGAAAATCTACAAGACTCGTTTAGAGAAATCCACGGAAAACACGAACTTTTGAGCATTATGGGGGTATTGCTGTTTAACCAGCTCAAAATGGGTTAACACTTGGTTTTCTGAACACCCTTATTACTGACAAAAATGATCCTCGGTGAATTCCACTCCCAATAAAGGAAGTTATGTTTATCTCTCGTGTATTGTTTGGGTGTAGTGGGGGCCTGAAACCGGCCTATTTCATCAAAACTTCGATGTTTGGCAGCCTGTGGAGGGTTACCATATGCATCGCCTGATATGTAGTGTGTACCAAAGGGTGTGTCACAGACAGGTCTAGCAATGACGAATGTATAAAAAAATCTACAAGACGTGTTTCGAGAAAGTGCCGATAAACCCCAATTTTGGCAGTTTTTTGCCAATTTTGACGAAATAAGGGTTAAATCGAAAATTCCGCTTTGGTACATTTTTAGATTTTGTGCCCCTCTATGCGTGTGCAAAATTTCGTGAAAATCGGTTCGAAAATGGCTTCTGAATCGTACGGACAAAATGTGTGGAAAAAAAAAAACAAAAAAACAAAAAAAAAAAAAAAAAAACAAAAAAAAATAATAATCCGTAAACAACAATAGTCTTTTCCAGAGGGAAAAGCCTAAAAAAAAACAATTACCACAAGCAATGACCTTCTACTTAGTGCATTTGTGCATTAACATCTTCCTTTGGCATGCCTCAGAGGGCACATTCATTATCAGGTTGTTTTGAAACTTTCTATGCTTATGCAGGGTGCCAAAGATAGGAGCTATTGATTTTCTTTTCATTTCCATCAAAAACCGTTGCTGTTAGCAACAATCTTTGAATTTATTGCATTTGTGCATCAACATTCTTTGACATGGCCTACAGGCCACATTTATCATAGGATTATTTTTGAACTCGGTGTGCTCATTAGGCAAGACCTTTAGATAAGAGCTATTGATTAGCATTCATTTCGGTGAAAAAAGTTCCCATTTACAATAACCTCTGAACATACTGCATTTGTGTATCAACATTCTTCCTTTAGCCAGTCTTACTGTTTACATTTAAAAATTGCGTGGATTACTCTGACGTTGTGCACACACAATGCTGTTATGTTGAAATTTCATCAAATAACATCGGTACCAATAATCTTCAATTTTGCCGTTTCATTTATAACTTACCAGGTTCAAGTTTGTCAAGTTGAGCTACAGTGTCATTGACACCTTCATGTAGTTAGCTAAAGCTGGTTTCTTAGATGACAGCTAATTAGGTTTGAGCTGATGGTGGCTGGTGGGGTGGGGTGGGGGAGCACTAGTTATTGTTGTGCTGAATAATCATATTTCTCAGAGCATATTGTCGAGAACAACACCACCACCACTCTGCCAGATATATGCTCCTATTATTCCATTAAGTACCAGGTTGAGTTTTTTTTATAGAATGTACTTGTTTAGGCTGTGTACCACATCCTACCCATGTCTGTTGAAAGTGCAATTACATCCCATTAAAACAAACAAATGTCTGACTTCACATTATTATAGGACTACATGACCCATTTCCCTCAATTCCATCCTACTGACAGCACACAGCCAAATCACCACTACCTGTGACTAACATAAGCCTTTCCCTTATCCAATAACCCCCCCCCCCTAAATTTAGGGTTCCTGGATTGAAAAGTGCTCAGCATGATTAGAATACAGTTTACACTGAGTATATTTTTGTTATTGTGGATACATCCTTTTAATCTGTTGTTCCAGGCCAGTATGGGGTATCTATCCCACCTCAGCCACACTCACATACTCAGTCTCCTTGTCAAAATTAACACACTGGACATTATAAGGATGCATATATTCCCTGACACCCTGACAAATTTTTTACCTATTTATCCAAACATTTAGAAAGATTTCGGGTATTTTGGTTCGACTGTTGTGTGTCCATCAGTAACCAAACCCTGCACAAAAATGGAAGCTGTGAACATGCAATCTGACCAAATTCAGAGATGATGTTAATAAACCATGCTTTTAAATTATTTCTGCAAATAGTGTGAATCTATTAGTCAATGTCAGCTATTTGGAGAACTCAGTGGCAGTAGGATACAAATAGTATTTTGACAGTAGGGGTGGAGGGTTGGGAATCAAATATCAAATTAGGCAACTAATTTCTACACCTTTTAACACAATAAATGGGTATGTTTTGGCCATTTTCTGACAAATTGTTTTGAGGCTAAGGTTGAGAATCCCACTCCCCTCCCTGTGTCTAACTCAGAGTTCAATGATCTGCTTCCTATTAATTTTTTTTCTTCTTGCAGCATCAAGAAGGATTAACTGACAGTGTTGGATTGCTTCAGAGTTCTTCAAGTACCTGTTGATCAATGGTAAAAGTAGCAAATTACACCACGAAAAACGTGTTTTCCCCAGTTTAAAGTGCATTTCCTCTTTAGAATGCCATTATACACCTCATTTGCATTTAATTCAATACATCTGAAGTAAGATATTTGTAGCAAATCATCTTTTGAATGTATTATGACTTAAATTTGTCCCATGATAAAGCCTTGGTTGCTGATATGGCATTAAGCACCAATAAATAATTAAATTTGTCTGACTCAGATGAATAGTTTGTCTGAAGTTTGTCAACTTGCAATTTATTGCAACTGTCATCACACGAAAAAACAGACATCACATCAAATTCAATTAGTGGAATAGAATTAAATTCAGTGGGGGCGTAGTGGCTCAGTGGTTATGGCTTGGACTTCAAAATGAAAGGTTCACAGGTTCAATCCCCACCAGGGGTTACTGCGTTGTGTCCTTGGGCAAGGCACTTCATCCCTATTGCCCATGTGGGGGTACAGTGGCACTGTGTACTAAGCCATACAGCACATCGATGATGCACTTATCTTCAACCAATGCTAACCCTGCTTGTGCAGAATTAGCACATAGAGGAGTCTGACAGTTGCCTGCCATTGCTTAGTGGTAGTCTCTGGGTATTTCGGCTTTAGAATTTTTAGAACCAGTATGGTAACCATTTGAGGGGCGTGAATAAGTGTCTCTTTCATAGCCATAGAATTCAAGACTGGATGAAATCTATCTCATACACACAGAAGTAATGAGCTCACAATAAAACAAAAATAGGATGTACTTAATTGAATGGGGTGTTGTCAAGAAGTAAAAGCATAATGCAAGTAGACGGACAAAAAAAGTATCGTGACCATTTGACTGCCATAAACTTGTGTGTCTTCCATAGCCACAGAATTGAGTGTCAAATGAAATCTGCATTATACACACATAACTAGTGAGCTCATAATAAAAAAGATAGAAATGAATTGAGGGAAAGAGGCGTTATGAAGAAGTAATAACATGATGCAAGTGGCAGATAAAAAATTAGAATTTTTAGAAACAGTTTAGTGATCATTTGACTGCCATATACTTGTGTCTCTTTAAAAGCCATAGACTTCAAGATTGGGTGAAATGTATCTTATACACACATATGAAATGAGCTCATAATCAAACTAAAATTAAGAAAGAATTGATGAAATGGGGTACTGTCAAGAAGCAATAGCATGATGGAAGTAGCAGACAACAATTTTTTGGAAACCAAGTGGTGACCATTTGACTGCCATAAACTTGTATATCTTTCATAGCCATAGAATGCAAGATCGGAAGAAATCTTTCTCATACACACATAAGTAAAGTAATGAGCTCAGAATCAAACAAAAAGTAGGAAAGAAATGGTGGAATAGAGAGTTATAAACAGTAATAGCATGATGCAGGTAGCAGACAAAAAGTTAGAATCTTTAACCCATGTATGGTGGTCATTTGACTGCCATATACTTGTGTCTCCTTCATGGTCAAAGAATTGAAAGTCAGATAAAATCTGTCTTATACACACATAGGTAGTGAGCTTATAATGATACAAACATTGGAATGAATTTATGGAATGAGGTGTTATGAAGAAGTGATAGCATGATGCAAGCAGAAGACAAAAATTAACAATTTTTAAACCAAGTATGGTGACCAAAATTATAGAAGATTTAGAACCACTTCAGTGACCATTTGACTGCCATATACTTGTGTCTCTTTCATAGCCATAGAAATGAATGTCAGATAAAATCTGCATTATACACATGAACGTAATGAGCTCATAATGAAACAAAAATAGGAAAGAATGGACTGAATGAGGCAAGTAGCAGACAAGAATTTATAATTTTTCAAACCAAGTATGGTGACCATTTGATTGCCATATACTTGTGTCTCTTTCATGGCCTTAGAATTGAAAGTCAGATAAATTTCGTCTCATACATATATAAGTAGTGAGCTCATAATCAAACAAAATAGGAATGAATTATTGGAATGAGATGTTATTAAATAGTAATGGCATGGTGCAAATAGCGAACAAGGATTTTCAAATTTTGAAACCATTATTTTGCCTATTTGACTGCTATAAACTTGTGTCTCTTTCAAAGCCATAGAATTCAAGATCGAGTGAAATCAAACTTATATGCAAATAAGTAGTGAGCTCATAATGAAACAAAAATAGAAATAATTTGATGGAATGAGCTGTTATTAAATAGTAATAGCATGGTGCAAGTAGCAGACAAAACTTTAGATTTTTTAACCCAAGTGGGGTGACCATTTGCCTGCCATATACTTGTGTCTCCTGAAAGTCAGATAAAATCTGTCTTATACGCACATACGTAGTGGGCTTATAATGAAACAAACTATTGGAATGAATTAATGGAATGAGGTGTTATGAAGAAGTAATAGTATGATACAAGTAGCAGACAAAAATATACAACTTTCAAAGCCAGTTTAGTGGACATTTCACTGTCATATACTTGGGTCTCTTTCATAGCCATAGAATTAAAAATCGGTTGAAATGTATCTTTTACATATATAAGTAGTGAGCTGATAATGAAACAAAAATAGAAATGATTTGATGGAATGAGGTGTTATTAAATAGTAATAGCATGATTAAAGTAGCAAACAAAATTTAGATTTTTTAACCCAAGTGGAGTGACCATTTGACTGCCATATACTTGTGTCTCCTTCATGGCCATAGAACTGAGAGTCAGATAAAATCTGTCTTGTACACACGTAAGTATTAGGCTTATAATGAAACAATGTATTTGAATGAATTAATGGAGTGAGGTGTTATGAAGAAGTAATAGTATGATACAAGTAGCAGACAAAAATATACAACTTACAAAGCAAGTTTAGTGACCATTTCACTGTCATATACTTGTGTCTCTTTCATAGCCAAAGAATTCAAAATTGGCTGAAATGTATCTTTCACTAATATAAGTTGTGAGCTCATAATGAAACAAAAATGGAAATGATTTGAAGGAATGAGTGTTATTATATAGTAAAAGGATGGTGCAAGTAGGAGACAAATATTTAGATTTTTTAAACCAAGTGGAGTGACCATTTCACTGCCATATACTTGTGTCTCCTTCATAGCCATAGAATTGAAAGACAGATCAAATCCATCTTATACACACATATGTCGTTAACTCATAATCAAACAAAAATAGGAACAAATTAAAGGAATGGGGTATTATTATAAAGTAATAGCATGAGGCAAGTAGCAGAGAAAAATTTAGAATTTTTGGAACCAGCATTGCGACCAATTGACTGCCATAAACTTGTGTCTCTTTCATAGTCATAGAACAGAAAGTCAGATAAAATCTATCTTATACAAAGATATGTTGTTAGGTCATAATCAAACAAAAAGTAGGAACAAAATGGTGGAATGATGAGTTATCAACAATAATAGCATGATGCAAGCAGCAGACAAAAAAACAGAATTTTCACACTGAGTATGGTCACCATTTGACTACCATTTACTTGTATCTCCTTTATGGCCATAGAATTGAAAGTCAGATGAAGTCTGTCTTTTATACCCATAAGTAGTGAGTTTATAATGAAACAAACTATTGGAATGAATTAATGGAATGAGGAGTTATTAAAAAGTAATAGCATGATGCAAGTAGTAGACAACCATTCAGATTTTTTAACCCAAGTGTGGGTGACCATTTGACTGCCCTATACCTGTATCTCTTTCATGCCCATAGAATTGAAAGTCAGATAAAATCTGTCTTATAGACACATTAGTAGTGAGCTTATAATGGAACAAACTATTGCAATGAATTAATGGAATGAGGTGTTATGAAGAAGTAATAGCATGATACAAGTAGCATACAAAAATATACAACTTTCAAAGTCAGTTTAGTGACCATTTCACTGCCATGTACTTGTGTCTCTTTCATGACCATGGAATTCAAAATCGGCTGAAATGTTTCTTTTACAAATATAAGTAGTGAGCTCATAATGAAACAAAAATGGAATTGATTTGATGGAATGAGGTATTATTAAATAGTAATAGCATGGTGCAAGTAGCAGACAAAAATTTAGATTTTGTAAACCTAGTGGCGTGACCATTTCACTTTCATATACTTGTGTCTCCTTCATAGCCATGGAATTGAAAGACAGATCAAATCCATCTTATACACACAAATGTCGTCAGCTCATAATCCAACAAAAATAAGAACAAATTGAACGAATGAAGTATTATTAAAAAGTAATAGCATGATGCAAGTAGCAGATAAAAATGTAGAATTTTTGGAACCAGGATGGTGACCATTTGACTGCCATAAACTTGTGTCTCTTTCGTAGCCATAGCACTGAAAGTCAGATAAAATCTATCTTATACACTGCAGATATGTCGTTTGCTCATAATCAAACAAAAGGTTGAAGAGAAATGGTGGAATGAAGAGTTATCAACAGTAATAGCATGATGCAAGTAGTAGACAAAAATACAGAATTTTCAAACTGAGTATGGTGACCATTTGACTGCCATTTACTTGTGTCTCCTCCAGGGCCATAGAATTGAAAGTTAGTAGAAATCTGTCTTTTCTACCCATAAGTAATGAGTTGATAATGAAAGAAACTATTGTTATGACTTAATAAATGGAATGAGGTGTTATTAAAACGTAATAGGACGCTGCAAGTAGCAGACAAAATTTTTTGTTTTTTAACCCAAGTGGGGTGACCATTTGACTGCCATATACTTGTGTCTCCTTCATGGCCATAGAACTGAAAGTCAGATAAAATCTGTCTTATACACACATAAGTATTAGGTTTATAATGGAACAATCTGTTGGAATGAATTAATGGAATGAGGCGTTATTAAATAGTAATAGCATGGTGCAAGTAGCAGACAAAAACTTAGATTTTTTAAAGCAAGTGGTGTGACCATTTGATTGCCATATTCTTGTGTCTCCTTCATGGCCATAGAACTGAAAGTCAGATAAAATCTGCAATATATACATACATATAAGTAATGAGCTCATAATCAAACAAAAATAGAAATGAATTGATTGAGTGAAATGTTATTCAAAAGTAATAGCATGAGGCGAGTAGCAGACAAGAACTTATGATTTTTAGCTCAACTTTGGCGAAGCCAAATTTGAGGTATTGTTATGGACCGTCGTCCGTCCGTCCGTCCGTCTGTCTGTCGCGCCGCCAACACGGCTCGGGCTAGAGGCCATATTTATGAACCGATCTTTACGAAACTTTTTGGGTACCTTTGTTATCACCGTGGGACGAGAACGAGTGTTTTGGGGTGCAGTCCGAAATTCAAGATGGCCGCCAGCAGCCATTTTGTACCAAAATCAGTGCAATCAGTTTTTTGTACAGAACTTCTGTATGAAAGTTCTGATTTGAATAATTTTTTTGCAGGAATGTTTAGTAACATGGGATACATCACATATAATACGGGTTTTTTTCTCGTGCAGAAATTATGCAAATTAAATGAACTTTGATATATTCAGAGCTACTTATACACTGTGAGTGCACATGTCAATACGGCTAGGGCTGGAGGCTGTGTTTATGAACCGATCTTCACGAAACTGCTTGGGTACCTTTGTTATCACCTTGGGACGAGAACGAGTGTTTTGGGGTGCAGTCCGAAATTCAAGATGGCTGCCGGCGGCCATTTTGTACCAAAATTAGTGCAATCAGTTTTTTTGTACAGAACTTCTGTACGAAAGTTCAGATTTGAATAAATTTTTGTATGAATGTTTAGTGACATGGAATACATCACATATCATACGGGTTTTTCTCTCAAGCAGAAATTATGCAAATTAGATGAACTTTGATTTATTCAGTGCTACTTATACACAGTAAGTGAACGTGTCAATACGGCTCGGGCTAGAGGCAGTATTTATGAACCGATCTTCAAAAAACTTCTTGGGTACCTTTGTTATCACCTTGGGACGAGAAGGAGTGTTTCTGGGTGCGATCCAAAATACAAGATGGCTGCCAGTGGCCATTTTGTACTGAAATTAGGTCCAATCAGTTTTGTGTACACAACTTCTTTACGACGCAGGCTAGATGCCGTATTTATGACCCGATCTTTACGAAACTTCTTGGGTACCTTTGTTATCACTGTGGGACGAGAACGAAAGTTTTTGGGTGCGGTACAAAATTCAAGATGGCTACCAGCAGCCATTTTGTACCAAAATTAGTGCAATCAGTTTTTTTTGTACAGAACTTCTGTATGACAGTTCTGATTTGAATAAATTTTTGTAGGAATGTTTAGTAACATGGAATACATCACATATAATACAGGTTTTTTTCTCGTGCAGAAATTATGCAAATTAAACTTTGATTTGTTCAGTGCTACTTACACACAGTAAGTGCACATGTCAATACGGCTCGGGCTAGAGTCTATATTTATGAACTGATCTTCACGAAACTTCTTGGGGTACCTTTGTTATCACCTTGTGACAGGAACGAGTGTTTTGTGTTTTGGAGTGCCTTTGTTATCACTGTGCTAGGAGAACAAATATTTTTGGGTTCAGTCAGACCCACTCTGGGACTCAAAGATTTCTATTCTAGTTTAGCATCTAACTGTCACCCAACCTTTACAATACTTTACCTATATATTTGTTAAGGCAACGGTCAGCAGACCGTTAAAATACTTTACATGTACCTTTGTTATCAGGTTATTACCTAGATGTTTGTCATTGCTGTGTCACACACTATACATGTACATGTTGAGCTACAGTGTCATTGACACTTTCATTAAAACTAAGTTTGACGACCTTTTGACTGCCATATACTTGTGTCTCTTTCATAGCCATAGAATTGAATTTCAGATAAAATTTGTCTCATACATACATAAGTAGTGAGCTCATAATCAAACGAAAATAGGAATGAATTATTGGAATGAGGTGTTGATGTTATTAAATAGTAATGGCATGGTGCAAGTAGCAAACAAGGATTTTCAATTTTTGAAACGAATATTTTGTCTATTTAACTGCAACTTGTGTCTCTTTCAAAGCCATAGAATTCAAGATCAGGTGAAATCAAACTTATATGCAAAAAAGTAGTGAGATCATAGTGAAATAAAAATAGGAAAAATAGGAATGAATTGATGAAATGAGGTGTTATTAAAATGTAATAGCAATATGCAAGTAGCAGACAAAATTTTGATTTTTCAACCCAAGTAGGGTGACCATTTCCCTGCCATATACTTGTGTCTCCTTCACAGCCACAGAATTGAAAGGCATATAAAATCTATCGTATACACACATGTCGTTAGCTCATAATCAAACAAAAATAGGAACAAATTGAACGAATGAGGTGTTATTATATCGTAATTGCATGATGCAAGTAGCAGACAAAAATTTAGAACTTTTGGAACCAGCATTGTGACCATTTGACTGCCATAAACTTGTGTCTCTTTCATAGCCATAGAACTGAAAGTCAGATAAAATCTATCTTTTACAAAGATATGTTGTTAGGTCATAATCAAACAAAAAGAAGGAAAGAAATGGGGGAATGAAGAGTTATCAACAGTAATAGCATGATGCAAGCAGCAGACAAAATATATAATTTTCACACTGAGTATGGTGACCATTTGACTGTCATTTACTTGTGTCTCCTTTATGGCCATAGAATTTAAAGTCAGGTGAAATCTGTCTTTTATACCCATAAGTAATGAGTTTATAATGAAACAAACTATTGGAATGAATTAATGGAATGAGGTGTTATTAAACATTAATAGCATGATGCAAGTAGTAGACAAAAATTTAGATTGGGTGACCATTTGATTGAGGTGTTATTAAATAGTAATAGCATAGTACAAGTAGCATACAAAAACTTAGATTATTTAAACCAAGTGGGGTGACCATTTGACTGCCATGTACTTATGTCTCTTTCATAGCCATAGAATTGAATTTCAGATAAAATTTGTCTCATACATACATAAGTAGTGAGCTCATAATCAAACAAAAATAGGAATGAATTATTGGAATGAGATGTTATTAAGTAGTAATGGCATGGTGCAAGTAGCAAACATGGATTTTCGATTTTTGAAACCAGTATTTGGCTTATTTGACTGCTATAAACTTGTGTCTCTTTCATAGTCAAAGAATTCAAGATCAGGTGAAATATAACTTACATGCATATAAGTAGCGAGCTCATAATGAAACAAAAATAGGAATGAATTGACAGAATGATGAGTTATTAATAGGTAGTACCATGATGCAAGTAGCAGACAAAAATTTAGATTTTTTTAAACCAAGTGGGGTGACCATTTAACTGTCATTTACTTGTGTCTCCTTCATGGTCATAGAATTGAAAGTCAGTTGAAATCTGTCTTTTCTACCCATAAGTAGTGAGTTTATAATGAAACAAACTATTGTAATGACTTAATGGAACGAGATGTTATTAAAAAGTAATAGGAAGATGCAAGTAGCAGACAAAAATTTAGATTTTTTAACCCTAATGGGGTGACCATTTGCCTGCCATATACCTAAGTCTCCTTCATGGCCATGGAATTGAAAGCCAGATAAAATCTGTCTGATACACACATTAGTAGTGAGCTTATAATGAAACAAACTATTGGAATGATTAATAGAATGGGGTGTTATGAAGAAATAATAGTATGATACAAGAAGGAGACAAAAATATACAACTTCAAAGCTAGTTTAGTGACCATTTCACTGCCATATACTTGTGTCTCTTTCATGGCCATAGAATTCAAAATCAGATGAAATGCAGCTCTTACATATATAATTAGTGAGCTCAAAATGAAACACAAATAGAAATGATTTGATGGAATGCGGTGTTATAAGATAGTAATAGTATGGTGCAAGTAGCAGACAAAACCTTAGATTTTTTCTTGAACCAAGTGGGGTGACCATTTGACTGCCATATACTTGACTCTTTCATAGCCAGGGAAATGAATGTCAGATAAAATCTGCTTTATACACATATAAGTAATGAGCTCATAATGAAACAAGAATATGAAAGAATCGATTGAATGAGATGTTATTCAAAAGTAACAAAATGAGGCAAGTAGCAGACAAGAATTTATAATTTTCACACTGAGTATGGTGACCATTTGACTGCCATATACTTGTGTCTCTCTCCTGGCCATAGAATTGAAAGTCAGATAAAATTTGTCTCATACATATATAAGTAGTGAGCACATAATCCATCAAAAATAGGAATGAATTATTGGAATGAGATGTTATTAAATAGTAATGGCATGGTGCAAGTAGCAAAAAAGGATTTTCTCTTTTGGAAACCAATATTTTGCCTATTTGACTGCTATAAACATGTGTCTCTTTCAAAGCCATAGAATTCAAGATTAGGTGAAATCAAACTTATATGCAAATATGTAGTGAGCTGATAATGAAACAAAAATAGGAATGAACTGATGGAATGAGATGTTATTTAAAAGTAATAGCATGATGCAAGCAGCAGACAAAAATTGAGATTTTTTAACCCAAGTGGAGTGACCATTTGCCTGCCACATACTTGTGTCACCTTCATGGCCATAGAACTGAAAGTCAGATAAAATCTGTCTTATACACACATACGTAGTGGGCTTATAATGAAACAAACTATTGGAATGATTAATAGAATGGGGTGTTATGAAGAAATAATAGTATGATACAAGAAGGAGACAAAAATATACAACTTCAAAGCTAGTTTAGTGACCATTTCATATCCTTGGGTCTCTTTCATAGCCATAGAATTAAAAATTGGCTGAAATGTATCTTTTCTATACTATATTTAGAATGTCTGTATGTACATACATACATGGCAGTGAAATATGGTTTCATGTATGTATGTATGTATGTATGTATGTATGTATGTATGTATGTATGTATGTATGTATGTATGTATGTATGTATGTATGTATGTATGTATGTATGTATGTATGTGTGTGTGTGTGTGTGTGTGTGTGTGTGTGTGTGTGTGTGTGTGTGTGTGTGTGTGTGTGTGTGTGTGTGTGTGTGTGTGTGTGTTGTGTGTGTGTGTGTGTGTGTGTGTGTGTGTGTATGTATGTATGTATGTATGTATGTATGTATGTATGTATGTATGTATGTATGTATGTATGAGGTTAAAAAATCGCACTGGCACAGACATTTCATACTGAAACGTTTTTTTTCTTTTAATATGCCGCCGAAAAATTGTTTTCGTTTACTGAACCCTGATGGGTTTCAAACATGACAAAAAAATTACACAAAATTGATTTAAACTAAGTGATGAGCTTAGGAACTGGTTAAACTGACTGGCAATAATTGATGTTATTCGTTGATGGGCTCTAATTTAGTCCTTACAAGGATGTTACGCAAGCTTTTGTTTTTCTTATAGGCGATGACAGGTCGAAGATTCAAAGGTTCATTTAATTTAGCATTGGTAAAATTGAATTCATCTTTTAACATTTTTGCTATTTCGATATTCATTCTGTTGTACGTTAAAGTGAAAGGAATGATGGACCTCCTTTCGCATTCGCCCTCTGATATGTTCATACCAAATGGCCAGAGGGTTTGAAGCGTATTGATCCAGAAAGCTTCACGTTTTTTTCTAAATTCATCCGTTTCTTCTAGTGTGTCTTTAATTGGTGGTTGTTCAGTTGGGTGGATTTCGAAATCGTCCAAAGAATGGCCAGGAAGGTTAAAATGTTGTGCTACTGGGGCATCAGCATTATGTTTTATATCCTGTTTGTGTCTAGTAGCACGTTCTCGGAAAGGATTTTGACTTTGACCAACATACTGTTTCCGACATCGCTTACAAGTGATAAGGTAAATAATGTTTGGTGAATCACAATGGAGGGGGTTACGGATCTGATAATGATTTTTCGTTTGTTCGGAGGAAAATTCCTCTTTCTGATCAGACATAAATGTATGCTGTCTACAACGAGGCTTTTTGCAATTAAATACCGCGCCACTACTATTTTGCAACGGTCGGTTGTGTTCAATCTTCAGTGGTTCGAAATCGGTAGTTTCAGCTGGATTTTCGAGCTTTTTCAGGGTTTGGGATTTCAGGCTACGCAAAAGGCGCAGCGAGTACCCTCTCGATCTGAGGGCGCCAAATAGAGTAGAACAAGCCTCATTGAAATTTATCTTATCACTTGAATTGCGGTGGAAACGAATGAGCTGTGATTTGATGATACCTTTAAATGTATGTTGAGGATGAAATGATTTTGTGTGCAACAATTGATGTGAATCAGTTGGTTTAAAATATACTTTATAATCTAAATGACCGGACGCCTGAAATTACTTGCCTTTATACACGGTCACATCGAGAAAATCAACAGAATTTTCACTGATAGTAGCTTTCAATTTAACATTTGGATCGTGATTGTTCAAAATTTCTAAAAATTCATCTTCTTTTGAATGTTCCCAAATAATAAAGATGTCATCTAAATATCTGAGATATACGAGAGGATGCTTTGCACATTTGCTTAAGGCATTCTCCTCCCATTCCGCTACATAAATGCTTGCAAAATTAGGACTGAATCTTTTACCCATAGGACAACCCATTATTTGTAGAAAATATTCTCCATTGAATTGAAAGTCATTAACTTTTAAGCTCAGCTCTAAAAGATCCAAAATTTGTTCATCCGGGCGTTTCGCATCCGGATATTTTTCAAATGCATTTTTAACTGATTTAACACCTTTATCAATATCAATATTCGTATACATACTGTCGATATCCAAAGTAGCCAGAATTGCATTTTTCGATATTTTCAATTTCGAAATTTTTGACAGGAAATCCTGTGTATTTTTTAGATAGCTCGGATGTCTATTTGCTATAGGTTTCAGATGATAATCAATTAATTCCGAGATCGCATAAGATTCCGAATTACAATCTGATACAATTGGCCTCCCGGGTGGAGTTAAGTCATCCGTCCATGAAGAACGGTCCTTGTGGATCTTTGGTAGGATATAAAATTGTCTTGTTTGAGCACTGAGCTTAGCTGTTAAATATTTCAATTGTTTTTTGGTAATGTGACCTTCGTCGAGGAGAAATTTTAAGATCTTATTGAATTTTTCGATATTACTAGGCCAAATAAGTGAATCTATTTTCTTATAATGTTTAGTATTGCTGAGTTGTCTCATGGCTTCCTTTATATAATTATCCCGAGATAGAACAACTACCGACCCACCTTTGTCGGCTGGTTTAATTACTAATTTCTTATTTTTTCGGAGTTTCGTGAGGGCTCTCCGTTCACCAGCTGTTAAATTGTCTTTATCGGAGAGCATGTTCATGCTGAACACCTTTTGGATGATTCGTTTGCGAGCCTCAATAATTTCGGGATCTACTCCACTATCTGGAGGTGACCAACCAGATGATTCTGTAAAAGGAAGTTTCCGACCGCTGGAGTTTCTAAAGCGGTCGGCTAATTTCATTTGCCTAAGAAAATTACAGTTGTATGATGGTAAATTTGTTTGGTTATCAGTTTTAGGCTTTGGTGTTGGTACAAAAGTTAAACCGCGATCTAAAAGAGATTTCTCTTGGGTTGTTAGGTCATTGGTGCCAGACAGGTTAACCACATTAGTTCCTAATCCAACATCTGTTAGGCGGCTGTTACCTTTGCCTTTACTTAGTTTAAATTTAGGTAGTTCAACCAGTGATCGTACATAATATTGGCGGTTCTCGTGGTCCAATGTATTTAATCCTGAGCAACATCAAACTTCGCGTCATCAATTTTTGGTATCACGTTAACGTCCTTCACTTTCCGAATGGTTTCGTTGATGATGCTCAGGGTTCTCCTCTCAGCCTGAGGGAGTTTTTGCGAAAAGTTTAGTTCAGCGAAATAAATTTTTGCTGATCTAAACTTGACCCTGATATCGCTAAGCATATTCCGCAACTGCTTAACTACGAGATCAGAATTATCGTTTCGAGAATTCACGCCAATATTTAATAATATTTTTTGGGGACTGGACTGGCCCCTGTGCCCTTTAAACATAGAGCGCAGATGATTGAATTTGGCGCCGGGGTAACACTCCACCTGGATGTCCGGATGGGGATTTCGATCAATGCGTCCTAAATTTGAACTTCCAATCATAAGGATGTTTTTACAAACATCGGGGAGGCGCCAATTCCTTTTGTCAAAATTAACTCCGCTTTTATGCCGAAACTGGGAGAATTTAGAATCAAATGAGCGGCCCGAGTTGCGGCTCGGTGATTTGACTTTCTCTGAGTACGATATACCTGGTTGAACCACACTAGAGGCAGGAGAAGGGGGAGAAGAAACAGAAATAGGAGAGGAAACAGAAGGAGGAGGAGGAGTTCTAGTGAGAGCACTAGGAGAACCAGAGAAGAAAGGCTGAGGAGGAGTAGGAGGTAGAGGAGCAAGACGAGGCGAGACAGCGTTACTCAATTTGCGAGCATCTTCAGTCACAATATGGACCGGAGATGTTTGCAAATTGAGGCGCTTACTCTGAGAGAAAGAAGAAGTAGAAGGAAAAGAAGAGGGAGAAGTGCTTTGCCTTGATCTTTTCTTATTTTGCTTTTCGCGTTGGGGTAGAGGGACAACACGGGCCGGAGTTTGCTTGCTCCCTCCCTCCCGTATTGTTCCTTACTCCAGACGCTGGGCGAAGTTCCGAAATGTAAGACTCATAGGCCGAAATAGTCTTATCTGTCAACTTATTTTTAAAGTTCTTTTTAGCCCAGATCAAGGCACGCGCCGAAGCGCTGTTGAAGTCTATTTTTTCGAGTCCAGGAGGTGGTCGCATAGCCAAAGTTATCTTAGACTTCAACTGGTTTAAATTTACCTTATAATGCTCAACTAAAGCATTTAACGTTTGATTGGCCCATCCCACACTAATCTGTCGAAAAACAAAAAAAATGTGTGGGGTGGGAAGAGCTGGCTTTAGAAAGCCACCTAACTCATCTACTTTCTTCTCCAGCTGTTTCGGGAAATCCCGATTTGCCAAATGGTGCTCTAATAGCCCAATGTGGTGCAAACATTGAAGCACCTGAAACAAAGCCTTGACCAGCCTTGAATAAGCCTGGAACGATTGTTCCTGGCCAGTTCCGGACTGGGCAACTCTCTGCCTCAGATGCCTCTGCCCTTTTCTTGCCATTGTTAAAGAAAGTAGTTGAATTAAGTATAAATAAAATATAAAAGTGATGAAATAAATAAAATTGGAAAATTAGATATTACCTATTAAATCAGCGGCTGGCCAAAGAGTTATTATTGGTTGCAGTCTTCAGCAAAGGTAGAAAATAATCCGTCTGTCTCGACGCGTTTCGCTTAGTTTGGCTTTTTCAAAGAGACTTTGAGGAAAATGATTCCAACTTTGGGAGGGCATGCATGGTATATATCCATATGTGGGCTGGGGGTGTTTTTCACAGCTCAGTACATAATTAAACTCGGTAACAAGCTGACAAATGTCACTCATCTAATTAATTCTTTTCAATCTGAGATGTCCCAAGTTTGTTTTTCACAACTCAGTTTGTGTCGTCCAAACAAATTAGATGAAACCCTATTGATTGGCTTCCATTGAATTTTAATCAGTCAGTGAGTGGTTTGCTTTACTGACCCAATGAAGCCCTATTGGTTGGCTTTGATTTAAGTAAAACCAATCGGGAGCGGTTTGCTTTACTGGCTTCAGAAGAATGTGAAAATAATATGAAAAAATGGTTTGATAAAATATATTGAGACTAAAGAAATAAATGAAAAAATAACGCCAAAGATCATGATGCCTCACGAATGTTATCAGTTGGAACGAATATCCTCCGACGGAGGTTTATGACGGAAAATATTTTACACCACGTAGAAATTGTGTGTTTTACCTTCTGAACCTCTACATTGTGTGAAAGGTATGAAAAATTAAAAATAAAAATAAAAATAATAATTTAAATAAATGAATCAACCAAATAAATAAATAAATAAATAAATAAATAAATAAATAAATAAATAAATAAAAATTAATAAAAAATTAAAAATAATCAATAAATAAATATATAAATAAATAAATAAATAAATAATAATTTTATTTAGGAAATACATACACATGATTGAAATCAGAACCTATTTTGTTTTTGGGCATATATGAACTCTGGCACTCGCCTGTGTGTGTTTGAGGTTAAAAAGTCGCACTGGCACAGACATTTCATACTGAAACGTTTTTTTTCTTTTAATATGCCGCCGAAAAATTGTTTTCATTTACTGAACCCTGATGGGTTTCAAACATGACAAAAAAATTACACAAAATTGATTTAAACTAAGTGATGAGCTTAGGAACTGGTTAAACTGACTGGCAATAATTGATGTTATTAGTTGATGGGCTCTAATTTAGTCCTTACAAGGATGTTACGCAAGCTTTTGTTTTTCTTATAGGCGATGACAGGTCGAAGATTCAAAGGTTCATTTAATTTAGCATTGGTAAAATTGAATTCATCTTTTAACATTTTTGCTATTTCGATATTCATTCTGTTGTACGTTAAAGTGAAAGGAATGATGGACCTCCTTTCGCATTCGCCCTCTGATATGTTCATACCAAATGGCCAGAGGGTTTGAAGCGTATTGATCCAAAAAGCTTCACGTTTTTTTCTAAATTCATCCGTTTCTTCTAGTGTGTCTTTAATTGGTGGTTGTTCAATTGGGTGGATTTCTGTGTGAGTGCACATGTCAATACAGCTAGGGCTGGAGGCTGTGTTTATGAACCGATCTTCACGAAACTGCTTTGGTACCTTTGTTATCACCTTGGGACGAGAACGAGTGTTTTGGGGTGCAGTCCGAAATTCAAGATGGCTGTCGGCGGCCATTTTGTACCAAAATTAGTGCAATCAGTTTTTTGTACAGAACGTCTGTACGAAAGTTCAGATTTGAATAAATTTTTGTATGAATGTTTAGTAACATGGAATACATCACATATCATACGGGTTTTTCTCTCAAGCAGAAATTATGCAAATTAGATGAACTTTGATTTATTCAGTGCTACCTATACACAGTAAGTGAACGTGTCAATACGGCTCGGGCTAGAGGCAGTATTTATGAACCGATCTTCAAAAAACTTCTTGGGTACCTTTGTTATCACCTTGGGACGAGAAGGAGTGTTTCTGGGTGCGATCCAAAATGCAAGATGGCTGCCAGTGGCCATTTTGTACTGAAATTAGGTCCAATCAGTTTTGTGTACACAACTTCTTTACGGCGCAGGCTAGATGCCGTATTTATGACCCGATCTTTACGAAACTTCTTGGGTACCTTTGTTATCACCGTGGGACGAGAAGGAAAGTTTTTGGGTGCGGTACGAAATTCAAGATGGCTACCAGCAGCCATTTTGTACCAAAATTAGTGCAATTAGTTTTTTGTACAGAACTTCTGTATGACAGTTCTGATTTGAATAAATTTTTGTAGGAATGTTTAGTAACATGGAATACATCACATATAATACAGGTTTTTTTCTCGTGCAGAAATTATGCAAATTAGATGAACTTTGATTTGTTCAGTGCTACTTACACACAGTAAGTGCACATGTCAATACGGCTCGGGCTAGAGTCTGTATTTATGAACTGATCTTCACGAAACTTCTTGGGGTACCTTTGTTATCACCTTGTGACAGGAGCGAGTGTTTTGAGTGTTTTAGTTTAAACAGTATTTATTCAATAATTGACATGTGTATACATTTCACAATAACATTTGACTAACAAAAAATGAACAACACTAGATACAAAAAGTATACACAAAACAAGAAAGCATATTGTTGTGTATTAGAGGGATTCGACAGAAAGCTAAAGCTTATGTGGGTCGTCTCCCTGTCAACGTATAACTTACTCCTGTAGGTGGTACAGATGAATGGAAGAGCCCAAACGTCGTTGCATGAAGGCCGATAACCTCCCTTTATTGTAAATTTACTACGTTAGTTGCTACGATTGGAGATCAAGCGGGTTAAGGGTCACATCAGAATAGATAGGGAGCGGAGGAAGGCGCCTCGACTGCCAGGCAACGACGGGTGGGATTGTTTAAACTTCAATGTGAAATGAAGGGAAAAACAGAAGAAAGAATAGACGCACTGATAGATCGAAAGAAGAGGAAAGGAACTAATATGATGCAATCAGCTTGAATACATGATACATAGAGATTATCACCATTATGCGGATGCAAAGGAGCATGGGACCTCCACTGACAGCACACGACGAGTCGAGGACCAGTCGCGATTTATCTCCAGAGGCCGGTACAAGACTCCGACGCATACTTTGCACATGCAACAGATGATAATGATGTATTTATCAGGCAATATCTTGGGAATAAGTCTGAGTTAATACAGACCAAGTACATGTTGAATGTATGTTAAGTAAAATTTACACACAAGAGAATCGTAAGTAGGCAACTTATTAACTTCTAGTTCATTTAGTAGCGAATTAGGTGAAGTAAACTTCAAGGCGCTAGAAGTTGGAAAGCGCGAGAGGGCATTCCACAACAGGCGTTAGACTTTCCCACTCGGAATGGGGGTGGGAACGTAGTGTTGGGTTTCAACTATTGGAATCGCTTGCTTGATAAAATGAAGTCATGTACAACTTCGAAAATAAGGCAGTTTTCATCGTTATTCAAGAATTCTGAGCCAAATAGAAGCGTGGGCGTATCTGCTACACATGGGAGTAGATTAATCGTATAATTACGAGCGTTTGAGAACAAAGGACAATGAAAGAAAAAGTGATCAGTAGTTTCACGTTCACCACACTGGCAGAAGGGACTGGGTGATAGGTGATTATCGAAACGGTGGGAATTAAGACTGCTACAGTGCAACCGCAGCCTACAATGGTATATTTGAGCCCTGCAAGATTTTGCATTACTATAGAACTTTGGTGGTCTTTGGTTGCCATTACTGAGAAACGTTTTAAAGTTAATCAATGACGAGTTCTCACGGACAGGTAACGGTAACTTATTCCACTGGTCCGTAACGCTGGGGATGAAAGAAGACTGATACAATTGCGTTCGGCAAAAAGGAACTCGGTGGTTTTCACTGGATTGAAGACTGCGTGATGAATTCGTCAAGGAGATAAGTGGTGGAACTTTGTTGGAAATGTATGGAGGTGACATGTGATGATACATTTTGAAGAACTGAATTAGTTTATGTTTGTGGCGTCTTTCTTGCAAGGATTCCCACCGGGTTTCCGAATATAATAACGATTTACTGACACTAACTGTTGCTCCGGTGATGATTCTTGCTGCTGCAATTTGTATTTTTTCGAGTTCCGCGACATTTGTCACAGAACAATTATCCCAGACAGTGTCTGCGTATTCAAGAAGTGGCCTAATAAAGGCGAAATATATTTTTTCCAGGACACTGCGATCGAGGTTAAATTTATGTCTCCTCAACAAGTCTAGGCGAGACCAGGCTTTGGAGCAAATGTGGTCAATGTGATTGTTCCATGTGCATGTATTATTTAGTATGAGTCCTAAGTGTTTATGGTCAGAAACTTCCGATACTTGTGAGCCACCTAAATACAAGGGTGGGTGAGAGTTAGGATTGCTTTTACGCGATATACACATACTTTCAGTTTTGTTGGGATTGAACTCGACCAACCATGTTTTGGCCCAATGCTCGATTGTAGCCAAATCGTTATTAATTATGACCGCGGCTTGCTCTGGGTTTTCAATGATTAGATATAATGACGTATCGTCAGCAAAGAGGCGAATACTGCTGAGTAAGTCGCTAGTTATATAGTTTATGTATATCAAGAACAGTAAAGGTCCAAGTATAGACCCCTGGGGTACACCGGCATTGATTGGTCTCCATGACGACGACTCAGAGGCTATCACAACTCGCTGCGACCTATCCGAGAGATACGATTTTAGAAATAGAAGTAGTTCGCCTGAAACGCCAATACTCTCCAGTTTGTGAATAAGACCAGCATGCCATACCTTATCAAACGCCTTACTGACATCACAGAAAACCACCCTAACTTCTTTGCCTTCATCAAGCGCACGACAGAATTCGTCATAAATGTCAGTCAGTTGGAGGACAGTTGAATCGCTTGGTACAAAACTTGACTGAAATTGACTGAGGATATTATTTTCACTCAAAAACTGCCACAGGCGTTTGAAGACACATTTTTCAAATAATTTTCCAACACAGCTAATCAACGATATCGGGCGATAATTAGTGACTGAGTTTGAGGGCTTTTTTTTTGAATTGGGGAGACATTTGCTTTTTTCCATAATGAAGGAAAGTACGAATTATTCAGTAAAATGTTGAATAAAATTGAGAGTGGTTCGCAGAGAGAGGATTTACATTCTTTTAGAAGACGCGGGCTTATTTGATCGGGACCAGATGCCTTGGACACCTTTATCGACTTCATTGCGGCGTATACTTCACTGCAATGTAGGGTAATACTCTCAATACGCTGGAAAACATGGGATGGTGGATCTGGTAAGAAAGCATTCGAGTCGTCAACTGTCGAAATAGAACAGAAGTATTCATTGAACACTTCAGCTTTCTCAACACTTGAAGAATATATTTTGTTTAGATGAATCAGGGTGGGAATTCCTGATGCATTACCGCTACCGATTAGTGTTTTTAGGGTCTTCCATCACAGAGATGCTGGTGTTTCATTGCTTCTCAATGTGGATTGGATTTTTGCAAGATGCTGGGCTTTGGCCTTCCTGATGGCCGATACAACCTCATTCCTTTTAAGTTTATATTTGGCCCAGTCGTGTGGGAAATTGGTACGTTTAGCAATGCGATACAGACGTTTTCTCTGTCTCATTAGTAGTCTTATTTCATTATGCATCCATTTCGGTTGATCCATTCTGGAAGCAATAAATTTGTTGGGTATATGTTTGGATGCAGTATCGAGTATTTTGTCAGTGAAATTTGTAACTATGGTATCGAGACATAAAGTATCGAGGATAGAATTCCAGTCGGTGTCAGAGAAAGCCTCGTTCAGCGCATTATAATTACCCTGAGAATAAAGCCATATCCTTCGCCTAAAAGAAGGTGAGTTTGATTTCAAAAATTCGACTTCGATTGAAATTGGGCAGTGATAGCGGGTCATGTCTGGAATAATTGGTTCGAGGACTTCACATGATTTCACGTTGATTGTGTTACTTACAGCAAATAGATCTAGCAATGAAGCAGATGTTTCAGTAAAACAAGTTGGTTCACTCACAAGTTGTCTGAGGTTAAAGTAATTGATTATTTCCGAAAGGCTACTTCTTGAAGAAATCATTTGGTTGTCGTTGAAATCACCCGTGATAATTAAGTCACCAACTGACGTGTCTCTAGCTTTTTCGACGGATGCTGATATGGCATCCCATGTATCTGGAGGACTGTTGGGTGGACGGTAGAATACTCCTAATAATAACGATCTACTCCGTTTTGTAAATACTTCAGCCCATATACACTCCGCATTCGGTGTATCAAGATCCGACCTGTGTCGAAACGAAATACCCTCTTTAAAATAAATGGCAACCCCACCTCCCCTTGAAGAGCGATCGAATCGCAATGGTTCATGGAGTTGGACATCGGATGAGGTGTCATTGTTATGAAGCCATGTCTCACTCAAGGCCACAATATAAAATGGTGCAAATTCACATTGTACAATATCCAGTTTAGGTTTGAGACTTTGAATGTTGAGATGAACAATTTTTAGAGTATTCTGATTGTGATCTGAATTAAGAGAATTTGGACCAGGGTTACTTTCAATGTCACCGGACAATAATAAGCATATGGTTAGAAAGAAGAAAAACGACGATAATAGGAAAGAAGTAGTTGCTACTTTTAATAATGACAAAGCCTTCGAAGCATTCAAAGAACTGTAGCGATGTGGAATTAGTTCAGTAGAATTTACAGAGTGGGGGTCAATAAGCACATTGGATTTCCCAATGAACAGAGCAAACATGACAGTGAAGCTTTCATGCAGATCGACACCACTGAGACGCAAGAACAAGTAAATTAAGATGCATGTAGATCTATCTTTCGCCAGGCAGTGCCTTAAGCTGCTAGAATAAACTGCATGGTTATAATTCCCTATCCGGGCACGGTATAGTTCAAGTGAGCACATGGGATATAATTGTAATATCGGATGCAAAATGTATTCAAGCTGGCATAAAAACAAATGATATAGTCTAGAGTAAAGAGTGTTGAAGTTTCAGACGTGACAGAAAAAGACACAAGAGACACTAAAAGAGAGATGAAGATGATAAAATATATACAAAATAACTAAAGTGTTGAAAAAGCAGTAGAGTTTCTAGGCTGCTTAAAAAGTCGAAAATTATCTTTTTACACGTAGTGGACTATCAGTATAAAGTGATTAGTAGAGGGGGGACTCTATCACCAATGTTTGGGGCACACTTGAGCCGGTGTATTGACTTCTACGTTTTCTCATTTCGCAGCAAGGACTGCTCATGGGAAGTGCGAGTTTCGCAAGATTCATCAAGAATTGTGTACCATTGATACAAGACCGTGGCACTCACAAGACAAAAGACAAGCCCTTCCTGCCACGAAAGCGTCGAAAGTTGGCAGGAAGAAACTTATATTATACATTGCAATGGTAGGGAGGAGGGGGACCCACCCCTAATAATAGGTCCGTCTTGCAACAAATGCGTTAACCCGGATACGAGGGATACACATATATATATATATATATATTGAGGTATATATATATATATATATATATATATATATATATATATATATATATATATATATATATATATATATATATATATATATTTATATATATATATATATATATATTAAATATGGTTCATCAAACTTTCACTGTTTTGAATTACTTTTGCCCAAAGCGATACCTGCAATACCGCCTTCGCGAGATACTGTGACGTACCAATGTGACGCCATTATCGGAATTTAGGGAAATAGGAGATAAAGTTTCGATTGTGTCACGACATAGTCGCGATCCGATCGAGACACCATGTCCCATTTTCCAACTTTAACAATTTAATTTTACAATAAAATTTTGTAAAGAATACTACAAGATTTTTGATTAAGACCTGTTGAGGTTAAATCCCTGCACAATCTTGAATTTTTCTATAAATCAGCCATGAATAACATGGATAGTAGGGTACAAATTCGGTAAGAATACAAACGTATGGCCCAGCTCCTGCTGCGGGATTGAAGGAAGAAGAGCGGGTAAAGAATTGCCACAGTGTCACAACGCCTTAAAATTAATACGCCTTAAAATTAAACAATGATTTGAGCCAGTCTGATAGCAATCGCGATCAAGTCAACTTCACAGCATAAAATAAGAAATCGGAGATGTAACCTCGATCGGATCACGACACAGTGATCGCAGAATGATTGGACGTACATAAGATGACATGTGATCGCAGAATGATTGGAAAAATGCTCACTACTTTGGATTACACAGCTTACTTTGGACTGACCAAGACGCAGACATATGTGATGCGGTTACAGGAATGCATACCCGAGTGTGTGAGTATGTGTGTATCAAGCAAAGAATGCGGACAGATACATGTAGTCTCGATCAGATCGCGACACAGTCGCCACCCGGTCGAAATTATCTGTCAGTAATTGCGTTCACACCATTGCATAAATAGAGCGGGGGTGGATGACATGTGATCGCAGAATGATTGGAAAAATGCTCACTACTTTAGATTACACAGCTTACTTTGGACTGACCAAGACGCAGACATATGTGATGCGGTTACACGAATGCATACCCGAGTGTGTGAGTATGTGTGTATCAAGCAAAGAATGCGGACAGATAGTCTCGATCAGATCGCGACACAGTCGCCACCCGGTCGAAATTATCTGTCAGCAATTGCGTTCACGCCATTGCATAAATAGAGCGGGGGTGGATGACATGTGATCGCAGAATGATTGGAAAAATGCTCACTACTTTGGAATACACAGCTTACTTTGGACCGACCAAGACGCAGACACATGTGATGCGGTTACACGACTGCATACCCGAGTGTGTAAGTGTGTGTGTGTGTCAAGCAAAGAATGCGGACAGATAATCTCGATCGAATCGCGACACAGTCGTCACCCGGGCGAAATTATCTGTCAGCAATTGCGTTCACACCATTGCATAAATAGAGCAAAGGGTGGGGTGGGGGAAATATTATTGGCTTATCAAGCGATACTGCATAATTGAAAATGAGATAAGTGGGATAGAACAATTCACGTGTACGTACATAAGATGACGTGATCGCAGGATGATTGGAAAAATGCTCATCACTTTGGATTAGTCGATATTTCTACACAATCAAATTTTGTAGAGAACACTACAAAATTGTTGACTGAGACCAATTGAGGTCAAATCTTTGTAAAATCCTGAATTTCGTCTCTGATTCAGCCACGGATAACATAGATATTACATGAATAAAGCGGTGGGGGGGGGGGGGGGGGGGGGCAATATTATTGGCTCGTCAAGTGATACTGCATAAACGAGTGTTTTGTGTTTTGGAGTGCCTTTGTTATCACTGTGCTAGGAGAACAAATATTTTTGGGTTCAGTCTGACCCACTCTGGGACTCAAAGATTTCTTTTCTAGTTTAGCATCTAACTGTCACCCAACCTTTACAATACTTTACCTATATATTTGTTAAGGCAACGGTCAGCATTTATGTACAGACCGTTAAAATACTTTACATGTACCTTTGTTATCAGGTCATTACCTAGATGTTTGTCATTGCTGTGTCACACACTATACATGTACATGTCTTAAACAAGTTGAGCTACAGTGTCATTGACACTTTCATTAAAACTAAGTTTGACGACCTTTTGACTGCCATATACTTGTGTCTCTTTCATAGCCATAGAATTGAATTTCAGATAAAATTTGTCTCATACATACATAAGTAGTGAGCTCATAATCAAACGAAAATAGGAATGAATTATTGGAATGAGGTGTTGATGTTATTAAATAGTAATGGCATGGTGCAAGTAGCAAACAAGGATTTTCAATTTTTGAAACGAATATTTTGTCTATTTAACTGCAACTTGTGTCTCTTTCAAAGCCATAGAATTCAAGATCAGGTGAAATCAAACTTATATGCAAAAAAGTAGTGAGATCATAGTGAAATAAAAATAGGAATGAATTGATGAAATGAGGTGTTATTAAAATGTAATAGCAATATGCAAGTAGCAGACAAAATTTTGATTTTTCAACCCAAGTAGGGTGACCATTTCCCTGCCATATACTTGTGTCTCCTTCACAGCCACAGAATTGAAAGGCATATAAAATCTATCGTATACACATGTCGTTAGCTCCTAATCAAACAAAAATAGGAACAAATTGAACGAATGAGGTGTTATTATATCGTAATTGCATGATGCAAGTAGCAGACAAAAATTTAGAACTCTTGGAACCAGCACTGTGACCATTTGACTGCCATAAACTTGTGTCTCTTTCATAGCCATAGAACTGAAAGTCAGATAAAATCTATCTTTTACAAAGATATGTTGTTAGGTCATAATCAAACAAAAAGAAGGAAAGAAATGGGGGAATGAAGAGTTATCAACAGTAATAGCATGATGCAAGCAGCAGACAAAATATATAATTTTCACACTGAGTATGGTGACCATTTGACTGTCATTTACTTGTGTCTCCTTTATGGCCATAGAATTTAAAGTCAGGTGAAATCTGTCTTTTATACCCATAAGTAATGAGTTTATAATGAAACAAACTATTGGAATGAATTAATGGAATGAGGTGTTATTAAACATTAATAGCATGATGCAAGTAGTAGACAAAAATTTAGATGTTTTAACTCATGTGTGGGTGACTATTTGATTGAGGTGTTATTAAATAGTAATAGCATAGTACAAGTAGCATACAAAAACTTAGATTATTTAAACCAAGTGGGGTGACCATTTGACTGCCATGTACTTATGTCTCTTTCATAGCCATAGAATTGAATTTCAGATAAAATTTGTCTCATACATACATAAGTAGTGAGCTCATAATCAAACAAAAATAGGAATGAATTATTGGAATGAGATGTTATTAAGTAGTAATGGCATGGTGCAAGTAGCAAACATGGATTTTCGATTTTTGAAACCAATATTTGGCTTATTTGACTGCTATAAACTTGTGTCTCTTTCATAGTCAAAGAATTCAAGATCAGGTGAAATATAACTTACATGCATATAAGTAGCGAGCTCATAATGAAACAAAAATAGGAATGAATTGACAGAATGATGAGTTATTAATAGGTAGTACCATGATGCAAGTAGCAGACAAAAATTTAGATTTTTTTAAACCAAGTGGGGTGACCATTTAACTGTCATTTACTTGTGTCTCCTTCATGGTCATAGAATTGAAAGTCAGTTGAAATCTGTCTTTTCTACCCATAAGTAGTGAGTTTATAATGAAACAAACTATTGTAATGACTTAATGGAACGAGATGTTATTAAAAAGTAATAGGAAGATGCAAGTAGCAGACAAAAATTTAGATTTTTTAACCCTAATGGGGTGACCATTTGCCTGCCATATACCTAAGTCTCCTTCATGGCCATGGAATTGAAAGCCAGATAAAATCTGTCTTATACACACATTAGTAGTGAGCTTATAATGAAACAAACTATTGGAATGATTAATAGAATGGGGTGTTATGAAGAAATAATAGTATGATACAAGAAGGAGACAAAAATATACAACTTCAAAGCTAGTTTAGTGACCATTTCACTGCCATATACTTGTGTCTCTTTCATGGCCATAGAATTCAAAATCAGATGAAATGTAGCTCTTCATATATAATTAGTGAGCTCAAAATGAAACACAAATAGAAATGATTTGATGGAATGAGGTGTTATAAGATAGTAATAGCATGGTGCAAGTAGCAGACAAAACCTTAGATTTTTTCTTGAACCAAGTGGGGTGACCATTTGACTGCCATATACTTGACTCTTTCATAGCCATGGAAATGAATGTCAGATAAAATCTGCTTTATACACATATAAGTAATGAGCTCATGATGAAACAAGAATATGAAAGAATCGATTGAATGAGATGTTATTCAAAAGTAACAAAATGAGGCAAGTAGCAGACAAGAATTTATAATTTTCACACTGAGTATGGTGACCATTTGACTGCCATATACTTGTGTCTCTCTCCTGGCCATAGAATTGAAAGTCAGATAAAATTTGTCTCATACATATATAAGTAGTGAGCACATAATCCAACAAAAATAGGAATGAATTATTGGAATGAGATGTTATTAAATAGTAATGGCATGGTGCAAGTAGCAAAAAAGGATTTTCTCTTTTGGAAACCAATATTTTGCCTATTTGACTGCTATAAACATGTGTCTCTTTCAAAGCCATAGAATTCAAGATTAGGTGAAATCAAACTTATATGCAAATATGTAGTGAGCTGATAATGAAACAAAAATAGGAATGAACTGATGGAATGAGATGTTATTTAAAAGTAATAGCATGATGCAAGCAGCAGACAAAAATTGAGATTTTTTAACCCAAGTGGAGTGACCATTTGCCTGCCACATACTTGTGTCACCTTCATGGCCATAGAACTGAAAGTCAGATAAAATCTGTCTTATACACACATACGTAGTGGGCTTATAATGAAACAAACTATTGGAACGAATTAATGGAATGAGGCTGAAATGTATCTTCTCTATACTATATTTTAGAATGTCTGTATGTACATACATACATGGTAGTGAAATATGGTTTCATGTATGTATGTATGTATGTATGTATGTGTGTGTGTGTGTGTGTGTGTGTGTGTGTGTGTGTGTGTGTGTGCGTGCGTGCGTGCGTGCGTGCGTGCGTGCGTGCGTGCGAGAGTGCGTGCGTGCGTGCGTGCGTGCGTGCGTGCGTGCGTGCGTGCGTGCGTGCGTGCGTGCGTGCGTGCGTGCGTGCGTGCGTGCGTGCGTGCGTGCGTGCGTGCGTGCGTGCGTGCGTGCGTATGTATGTATGTATGTATTGTATGTATGTATGTATGTAGGATGAAATGATTTAGTGTGCAACAATTGATGTGAATCAGTTGGTTTAAAATATACTTTATAATCTAAATGACCGGACGCCTGAAATTGCTTGCCTTTATACACGGTTACATCGAGAAAATCAACAGAATTTTCACTGATAGTAGCTTTCAATTTAATATTTGGATCGTGATTGTTCAAAATTTCTAAAAATTCATCAAAATCTTCTTTTGAATGTTCCCAAATAATAAAAATGTCATCTAAATATCTGAGATATACGAGAGGATGCTTTGCACATTTGCTTAAGGCATTTTCCTCCCATTCCGCTACATAAATGCTTGCAAAATTAGGACTGAATCTTTTACCCATAGGACAACCCATTATTTGTAGAAAATATTCTCCATTGAATTGAAAGTCATTACCTTTTAAGCTCAGCTCTAAAAGATCCAAAATTTGTTCATCCGGGCGTTTCGCATCCGGATATTTTTCAAATGCATTTTCAACTGATTTAACACCTTTATCAATATCAATGTTCGTATACATACTGTCGATATCCAAAGTAGCCAGAATTGCATTTTTTGATATTTTCAATTTCGAAATTTGTGACAGGAAATCCTGTGTGTTTTTTAGATAGCTCGGATGTCTATTTGCTATAGAGTGGTAGGAAAGGGGGGCCAGAGAAGCAGGTAGATAGGGGTGTAAAGTCCAAAGGCAGTGGGGAGTGCAGCACCAGAAACAGATTTGATGTGCTCGATTCGGAAGAGACAGAGGAGGAGATGGAGGTAGTTGCAACAGATAGTAGCTTGGGGTCTAGGCCAGGAAAAAGGAGGAGGGATCCGGGGGAAGACCAGGGGAGTAGTCCAGGTAGCTCAGGGCCTGGAAAGAGACGGAGGGACAAGGATAGGAGTAATCCTAGGTCAAAGATACCGATACCGATATTGATTCCGAGTGGGGCTGTTGGAGAGGAAGAGGACGCTGTAAACAATAGGAGACTAGAGGAGATAAATAGGGCGAGGTCCAAAAGTAAGTTGGTGGTTGCGGGAAGTAGCATAGTTCGGGGGATCGACAAGGATGTCTGTGGTCCGGACAGTAAAAATAGAACAGTTCTGTGCTTTCCGGGAGCTAAAGTGGAGGACCTGAGGGATAGAGTGGACGGTATTGTAGCTGGGTCGGGGCCTGATCCGGTAGTGGTATTACATGTGGGGACCAATAACATCAGGGAGAGGAAATCAGTTCGTTTGGTGGACACATACAAGGACCTAATTAGTGGAAGAGGGGGTGGGGTGCAGGGGGAATGATGGCCTTCTCTTATGAGGACCGCGACAAATCAGCGGCTGGCCAAAGAGTTATTATTATTAGTAAGCTACTTAGCAGGAATGCTCGGATCATCGTTTCAGGGGTGCTCCCCGTTATGGGTGGTGGGAATGAGAGGAACTCGCGGATTATGGCACTAAACGAGGAGCTGGAAGAGCACTGCAAAGACTTGGGAGTACATTTCATTGACCACTGGGATTCATTCTGGGGACAAGGAGAGTTGTATGGGCGAGACGGATTGCATTTAAGTAGGATGGGTACAGACCTGTTGGGCCAAAAAATCTTACAGGTGGCTGGGCCTTTTTTGGAGAAAAGGGGGGTAGGGGACCACAGCCGGTAACCCAGAGTGGCACAAATGCTGGGAACATAGGAAGAACAACAAACATGCACAATACAGGGACATACCAGGGTTATAATAATGTGCCAGTGATGACAAAAAAACAAAGATTCATTAAGTTTGGGTACTGCAACATCCAGGGTCTGCACAAGAAAGTAAGCGAAATATCAACAATGATATCAACAATGATGGACGAAGGAGACTTCGATATAATGGGTCTAAGTGAGACGTGGATACGACGGGATGAGCGGGTTGATCAGATGAAGGGTTGCGTGTGGATAGGAGCTGGGCGAACTGAGGGTCAGAAACGGGGTGGGGGTGTTGGCATCTACGCTAAAGAGGAATTACAGCCCTCATTGATTACAGATCTCACAGAAGCAAGGACTCAGATTCCAGTATCCAACGAAATAGTCTGGGCAAAAATCAAGTTAGGAAGCAGGAGTGTTGCCGTTGGTGTTGTATACTTAGCAGTGGAGGGAAGTAAGCCCGAGTGGAATGATTCAATATATACAACTCTTAGATCGAATATCACAGAGCTTGGGAGCAGAGGGTTCAGTATTGTCCTAATGGGGGACTTCAATGGGCACATCGGGGATAAGGAGGAGGGCATACAGGGAGGTGATAGGAAAATTAACACGAATGGGAGGAAGATGTTGGACCTATCAAAAGAGCTTGGTTTAAAGATCCTGAACAGGGATGCGAAATGTAAGGGTAAATGGACCTGGGAGAGGAACGATAAGAAAACAATAATTGATTATATACTCACTGACATTAGCGTATGGAGGGAGGTTATAGATGTAGAAATAGATGACGAGGGAAAAAATGACTTGGGTAGTGATCACAACCTGATAACAGTTAAGATTATGGGCAAAAAGACGAATAGAGACAGAAATACCTTCAAGGAAGTTTGGGGACTAAAACAAGGAGCCGACTGGAAGCAGTTTCGGGAAAAACTAAAACCAAATCTTGAATGTATACCTAGGGATGCAAATGTCCAGAGTATTTCAGATGGCATAGTAAATAGCCTAACAGAGGCAGGGAAGGAGTGTATAGGAAGGGTGAGGGTCCCAACGAGAGAGCTTGGATACAGGGTTAACGGGGGACTGAAAAAGGCTATAAAAGAAAGGAAGGTAAAATGCGCTGCTTACAGAAGAAGTAGGAAGCTTAAAGGGGTGGATAACAATGACACGAGACTAATGAAAGGAGAATATGAACTGGCACGGAAAAAGGTGAATGAGATAAAGAATAATAATAGGAAGGAGCGCAATTGCAGTCTTGCCAGAACAATAAAGAAAACGGGGGGTTCGAGCTCAAACGTATTTTGGAACTGGGTAAATAAACGGGGGAAAAGTAGTGTGCAGAGTATCAAAGTGGATGGGGAAAGTACAGAAGATAAAGGCCGTATCGCTTCAGAGTTAGTCAAGCACTGGGAAAAGATAAACGATAGGCGACGGGGCAGTGGGTCCCCACCAAAAAGAAATACACTGGTGGAGGAGAACCTATCCAATCGTGTATGTAGCGAAATAACGGCAGAAGAAGTGCGGAACGTGGTCTCGAAATTAAAAAATGGTAAAGCGGGAGGGACTGATGAAATTCCGAACGAATTCCTCAAAAATGGAGGGGAGGCACTTATTGAAGTCCTGACAAACCTTTTCAACCTGGCTCTGCGAAAGCAAGAGGTCCCCAGAGAGTGGAGGGAAAGTAAGGTGTCGTTCATACACAAAAAGGGGGATAAGGAAGTTCTAGATAACTATAGGGGGATATCAGTTAGTAGTAACATCGGAAAAGTATTCTGTAAGGTCATATACGGTAGACTAGAGGAAGTTATTGAAGAGAAAGGTTTTTTAGGAGAAATTCAAAATGGTTTCAGGAAAGGACGAAGAGTCACTGATCACCTATTTACACTCACCCAACTGATAGAATCAACAAAGGCTGAAAAGAAAAAGATGTTTCTGGCATTTCTAGATGTGAAAAAAGCGTACGACCGAGTGTGGAGGGAAGGTATGTGGCGAAAGCTCGAGGGCATCGGACTGGGGGGTGACTTTGTGGGAATCATGAAAGCACTGTATACAGATGTGCAAAGCCAACTCAGTCTAGGGAGTATCACTACAAAACGAGTCCCTATGGATATAGGCCTCAAGCAGGGGTGTATCTTTTCACCGATTTTGTTTGCATTGTATGTTAAAGATTTAGGGGACGAACTAATTCAGAGTGCGGAGGGGGTAAATGTTGGAGACATAAAGATACCAGGCTTATTCTTTGCGGACGACATGGTGTTAATGTCTAGAACTGAACAGGGGCTAGAGAAACTGCTGGAAATTGTTGGTAGATATGGGAACACTTGGCGGCTCGAACTAAATGAAAATAAAAGCAAGGTAATACCCGTTGGACGCAAGGTAGATATGACAAAGAGATGGAGAGTGGGGGAGTTCTCAATCCCCGAAGGGGAAAGCAAACAAATCACTGTAGGAGAAACGGGAGAGTATGAGTATCTAGGGGTAAGCATAAATATAACGGGAAGAGGGGTGTACAGAAATTACTCAGCCAAACTGATTCTGAAGGGGAAAAGAATTCTGAACCAACTAAAACTTTTAGGGAAAAATAGTTTCAACAAGGTCTTTGTGGGGAAAACACTGTGGGAGAGGGTGGGTTTACCAAGTATAACGTATGGCACGGACGTGATTCCATTAAACCAAACCGTTATTAAGAAGTTGGAAAATACTCAAAATGATGCCGGCAGATGGATAACAGGGTCGAGTAATGCTGCAGCTTTGGAAGCAGTAAGGGGGGAGCTTGGGTGGATGAAAATCAAGGACAGGGTAGATTTGGGAAAACTGTGTTACTTTAACTACTTGAGAAACCTGCCTGACAACCGGTGGTGCAAATTGATGCTCGATACCATTTGGAATTCTAATATAGAAACGGGGTGGTCAAAACATGTGAGGGAACTAATGGACAATTACTCTATAGAGGTCACAAACATAGAAGTAGGAATGAAAGAAGGCAAAAGGTTTGTCAAAGAGAGAGTCATGGAAGATTGCAATCGAAACTGGCGAGCAGGGGTTAGCGTGAAAAGATCACTGCAGGGGTTACAATATAAAGAAAAGCCAGCTTTTGAGAAGCACCTAGATGGCACCTTTGGAGGGTCACTGCTGTTCAAACTGAGATCAAGATCACTGGAGCTTCGGGGAAAAATTGGGAGAGATGGGGAAAAGGGATGCCAAATGTGCCACTCTGGAGTAGTGGAGACCCTGGAACATTTTCTCTTGGAATTCCCACAGTATATACCTCATAGAATAAAATTTACTGGAAGAATAATGCAGAAGTGGGGTGAAGAAACAAAGGATAGATGGCTGAAGGGGGACACGAGGGAGAGGGTAGGAATGCTTATTGAAGAAATTGAAAAAGAGGAAGTGAGGGACACTATTAAGCAGTTTATATCTGAATGCTGGGAGGAGAGGAGGGGAAGAGGGGGTGGGGTGCAGGGGGAATGATGGCCTTCTCTTATGAGGACCGCGACAAATCAGCGGCTGGCCAAAGAGTTATTATTATTATTATAGGTTTAAGATGATAATCAATTAATTCCGAGATCGCATAAGATTCCGAATTACAATCTGATACAATTGGCCTCCCGGGTGGAGTTAAGTCATCCGTCCATGAAGAACGGTCCTTGTGGATCTTTGGTAGGATATAAAATTGTCTTGTTTGAGCACTGAGCTTAGCTGTTAAATATTTCAATTGTTTTTTGGTAATGTGACCTTCGTCGAGGAGAAATTTTAAGATCTTATTGAATTTTTCGATATTACTAGGCCAAATAAGTGAATCTATTTTCTTATAATGTTTAGTATTGCTGAGTTGTCTCATGGCTTCCTTTATATAATTATCCCGAGATAGAACAACTACCGACCCACCTTTGTCGGCTGGTTTAATTACTAATTTCTTATTTTTTCGAAGTTTCGTGAGGGCTCTCCGTTCACCAGCTGTTAAATTGTCTTTATCGGAGAGTATGTTCATGCTGAACACCTTTTTGATGATTCGTTTGCTAGCCTCAATAATTTCGGGATCTACTTCACTATCTGGAGGTGACCAACCAGATGATTCTGTAAAAGGAAGTTTCCGACCGCTGGAGTTTCTAAAGCGGTCGGCTAATTTCATTTGCCTAAGAAAATTACAGTTGTATGATGGTAAATTTGTTTGGTTATCAGTTTTAGGCTTTGGTGCTGGTACAAAAGTTAAACCGCGATCTAAAAGAGATTTCTCTTGGGTTGTTAGGTCATTGGTGCCAGACAGGTTAACCACATTAGTTCCTAATCCCACATCTGTTAGGCGGCTGTTACCTTTGCCTTTACTTAGTTTAAATTTAGGTGGTTCAACCAGTGATCGTACATAATATTGGCGGTTCTCGTGGTCCAATGGATTAAATCCTGAGCAACATCAAACTTCGCGTCATCAATTTTTGGTATCACGTTAACGTCCTTCACTTTCCGAATGGTTTCGTTGATGATGCTCAGGGTTCTCCTCTCAGTCTGAGGGAGTTTTTGCGAAAAGTTTAGTTCAGCGAAATAAATTTTTGCTGATCTAAACTTGACCCTGATATCGCTAAGCATATTCCGCAACTGCTTAACTACGAGATCAGAATTATCGTTTCGAGAATTCACGCCAATATTTAATAATATTTTTTGGGGACTGGACTGGCCCCTGTGCCCTTTAAACATAGAGCGCAGATGATTGAATTTGGCGCCGGGGTAACACTCCACCTGGATGTCCGGATGGGGATTTCGATCAATGCGTCCTAAATTTGAACTTCCAATCATAAGGATGTTTTTACAAACATCGGGGAGGCGCCAATTCCTTTTGTCAAAATTAACTCCGCTTTTATGCCGAAACTGGGAGAATTTAGAATCAAATGAGCGGCCCGAGTTGCGGCTCGGTGATTTGACTTTCTCTGAGTACGATATACCTGGCTGAACCACACTAGATGCAGGGGAAGGGGGAGAAGAAACAGAAGCAGGAGAGGAAACAGAAACAGGAGAAGAAACAGAATAAGAGGAGGAGTTCTAGTGAGAGCACTAGGAGAACTAGAGAAGAAAGGCTGAGGAGGAGTAGGAGGTAGAGGAACAAGACGAGGCGAGACAGCGTTACTCAATTTGCGAGCATCTTCAGTCACAATATGGACCGGAGATGTTTGCAAATTGAGGCGCTTACTCTGAGAGAAAGAAGAAGTAGAAGGAAAAGAAGAGGGAGAAGTGCTTTGCCTTGATCTTTTCTTATTTTGCTTTTCGCGTTGGGGTAGAGGGACAACACGGGCCGGAGTTTGCTTGCTCCCTCCCGTATTGTTCCTTACTCCAGACGCTGAGCGAAGTTCCGAAATGTAAGACTCATAGGCCGAAATCGTCTTACCTGTCAACTTGTTTTTAAAGTTTTTTTGAGCCCAGATCAAGGCACGCGCCGAAGCGCTGTTGAAGTCTATCTTTTCGAGTCCAGGAGGTGGTCGCATAGCCAAAGTTATCTTAGACTTCAACTGGTTTAAATTTATCTTATAATGCTCAATTAAAGCATTTAACGTTTGGTTGGCCCATCCCACACTAATCTGTCGAAAAACAGAAAAAATGTGTGGGGTGGGAAGAGCCGGCTTTAGAAAGCCCCCTAACTCATCTACTTTCTTCTCCAACTGCTTCGGGAAATCCCGGTTGGCCAAATGCTGCTCTAGGAGCCCAATATGGTGCATACACTGAATCACCTGAAAAGGGCCTTGACCAATCTAGAATAGGCCTGGAACGATTGTTCCTGGCCCCTTCCAGACTGGGCAACTCTCTTTCCCTGATGCTTCTGTCTTTTTTGAGCCATTTGAAGAATAGGTAGATGAATTTAAAATGAAATTAAAATGAAGAAATGAATCAAATTAAAATGAAATCTAGATATTACCTATTAGAGAAGATACCTGGATTGGTTGTAGTCTTCAGCAAAGGTAGAAAATAATCCGTCTGTCTCGACGCGTTTCGCTTGGTTTGGCTTTTTCAAAGAGACTTTGAGGAAAATGATTCCAACTTTGGGAGGGCATGCATGGTATATATCCATATGTGGGCTGGGGGTGTTTTTCACAGCTCAGTACATAATTAAACTCGGTAACAAGCTGACAAATGTCACTCATCTAATTAATTATTTTCAATCTGAGATGTCCCAAGTTTGTTTTTCACAACTCAGTTTGTGTCGTCCAAACAAGTTAGATGAAGCCCTATTGATTGGCTTCCATTGAATTTTAATCAGTCAGTGAGTGGTTTACTTTACTGACCCCATGAAGCCCTATTGGTTGGCTTTGATTTAAGTAAAACCAATCGGGAGCGGTTTGCTTTACTGGCTTCAGAAGTATGTGAAAATAATATGAAAAAATGGTTTGATAAAATATATTGAGACTAAAGAAATAAATGAAAAAATAACGCCAAATATCATGATGCCTCACGAATGTTATCAGTTGGAACGAATATCCCCCGACGGGGGTTTATGACGGAAAATATTTTACACCACGTAGAAATTGTGTGTTTTACCTTCTGAACCTCTACATTGTGTGAAAGGTATGAAAAATTAAAAATAAAAATAAAACTAATAATTTAAATAAATGAATCAACCAAATAAATAAATAAATAAATAAATAAATAAATAAATAAATAAATAAATAAATAAATAAATAAAAATTAATAAAAAATTAAAAATAATCAATAAATAAATATATAAATAAATAAATAATAATTTTATTTAGGAAATACATGTATGTATGTATGTATGTATGTATGTATGTATGTATGTATGTATGTATGTATGTGTGTGTGTGTGTGTGTGTGTGTGTGTGTGTGTGTGTGTGTGTGTGTGTGTGTGTGTGTGTGTGTGTGTGTGTGTGTGTGTGTGTGTGTGTGTGTGTGTGTGTGTGTGTGTGTGTGTGTGTGTGTATGTATGTATGTATGTATGTATGTATGTATGTATGTATGTATGTATGTATGTATGTATGTATGTATGTATGTATGTATGTATGTATGTATGTATGTATGTATGTATGTATGTGTGTATGTATGTGTATAAATGAAAAAATAACGCCAAATATCATGATGCCTCACGAATGTTATCAGTTGGAATGAATATCCCCCGACGGAGGTTTGTGACGGAAAATATTTTACACCACGTAGAAATTGTGTGTTTTACCTTCTGAACCTCTACATTGTGTGAAAGGTATGAAAAATAAAAAATAAAAATAAAACTAATAATTTAAATAAATGAATCAACCAAATAAATAAATAAATAAATAAATAAATAAATAAATAAATAAATAAATAAATAAATAAATAAAAATTAATAAAAAATTAAAAATAATCAATAAATAAATATATAAATAAATAAATAATAATTTTATTTAGGAAATACATACACATGATTGAAATTAGAACCTATTTTGTTTTTGGGCATATATGAACTCTGGCACTCGCCTGTGTGTGTTTGAGGTTAAAAAATCGCACTGGCACAGACATTTCATACTGAAATGTTTTTTTCTTTTAATATGCCGCCGAAAAATTGTTTTCATTTACTGAACCCTGGTGGGTTTCAAACATGACAAAAGGTTACACAAAATTGATTTAAACTAAGTGATGAGCTTAGGAACTGGTTAAACTGACTGGCAATAATTGATGTTATTCATTGATGGGCTCTAATTTAGTCCTTACAAGGATGTTACGCAAGCTTTTGTTTTTCTTATAGGCGATGACAGGTCGAAGATTCAAAGGTTCATTTAATTTAGCATTGGTAAAATTGAATTCATCTTTTAACATTTTTGCTATTTCGATATTCATTTTGTTGTACGTTAAAGTGAAAGGAATGATGGACCTCCTTTCGCATTCGCCCTCTGATATGTTCATACCAAATGGCCAGAGGGTTTGAAGCGTATTGATCCAAAAAGTTTCACGTTTTTTTCTAAATTCATCCGTTTCTTCTAATGTGTCTCTTTAATTGGTGGTTGTTCAATTGGGTGGATTTCGAAATCGTCCAAAGAATGGCCAGGAAGGTTAAAATGTTGTGCTACTGGGGCATCAGCATTATGTTTTATATCCTGTTTGTGTCTAGTAGCACGTTCTCGGAAAGGATTTTGACTTTGACCAACATACTGTTTCCGACATCGCTTACAAGTGATAAGGTAAATAATGTTTGGTGAATCACAATGGAGGGGGTTACGGATCCGATAATGATTTTTCGTTTGTTCGGAGGAAAATTCCTCTTTCTGATCAGGCATAAAAGTATGCGGTCTACAACGAGGCTTTTTGCAATTAAATACCGCGCCACTACTATTTTGTAAGGGTCTGTTGTGTTCAATCTTCAGTGGTTCGAAGTCGGTAGTTTCAGCTGGACTTTCGAGCTTTTTCAGGGTTTGGGATTTCAGGCTACGCAAAAGGCGCAGCGAGTACCCTCTCGATCTGAGGGCGCCAAATAGAGTAGAACAAGCCTCATTGAAATTTACCTTATCACTTGAATTGCGGTGGAAACGAATGAGCTGTGATTTGATGATACCTTTAAATGTATGTTGAGGATGAAATGATTTTGTGTGCAACAATTGATGTGAATCAGTTGGTTTAAAATACACTTTATAATCTAAATGACCGGACGCCTGAAATTGCTTGCCTTTATACACGGTCACATCGAGAAAATCAACAGAATTTTCACTGATAGTAGCTTTCAATTTAATATTTGGATCGTGATTGTTCAAAATTTCTAAAAATTCATCAAAATCTTCTTTTGAATGTTCCCAAATAATAAAAATGTCATCTAAATACCTGAGATATACGAGAGGATGCTCTGCACATTTGCTTAAGGCATTTTCCTCCCATTCCGCTACATAAATGCTTGCAAAATTAGGAATAAATCTTTTGCCCATAGGACAACCCATTATTTGTAGAAAATATTCTCCATTGAATTGAAAGTCATTACCTTTTAAGCTCAGCTCTAAAAGATCCAAAATTTGTTCATCCGGGCGTTTCGCATCCGGATATTTTTCAAATGCATTTTTAACTGATTTAACACCTTTATCAATATCAATGTTCGTATACATACTGTCGATATCCAAAGTAGCCAGAATTGCATTTTTTGATATTTTCAATTTCGAAATTTGTGACAGGAAATCCTGTGTGTTTTTTAGATAACTCGGATGTCTATTTGCTATAGGTTTAAGATGATAATCAATTAATTCCGAGATCGCATAAGATTCCGAATTACAATCTGATACAATTGGCCTCCCGGGTGGAGTTAAGTCATCCGTCCATGAAGAACGGTCCTTGTGGATCTTTGGTAGGATATAAAATTGTCTTGTTTGAGCACTGAGCTTAGCTGTTAAATATTTCATTTGTTTTTTGGTAATGTGACCTTCGTCGAGGAGAAATTTTAAGATCTTATTGAATTTTTCGATATTACTAGGCCAAATAAGTGAATCTATTTTCTTATAATGTTTAGTATTTCTGAGTTGTCTCATGGCTTCCTTTATATAATTATCCCGAGATAGAACAACTACCGACCCACCTTTGTCGGCTGGTTTAATTACTAATTTCTTATTTTTTCGAAGTTTCGTGAGGGCTCTCCGTTCACCAGCTGTTAAATTGTCTTTATCGGAGAGTATGTTCATGCTGAACACCTTTTCGATGATTCGTTTGCTAGCCTCAATAATTTCGTGATCTACTTCACTATCTGGAGGTGACCAACCAGATGATTCTGTAAAAGGAAGTTTCCGACCGCTGGAGTTTCTAAAGCGGTCTGCTAATTTCATTTGCCTAAGAAAATTACAGTTGTATGATGGTAAATTTGTTTGGTTATCAGTTTTAGGCTTGGTGTTGGTACAAAAGTTAAACCGCGATCTAAAAGAGATTTCTCTTGGGTTGTTAGTTTAAACAGTATTTATTCAATAATTGACATGTGTATACATTTCACAATAACATTTGACTAACAAAAAATGAACAAAACTAGATACAAAAAGTATACACAAAACAAGAAAGCATATTGTTGTGTATTAGAGGGATTCGACAGAAAGCTGAAGCTTATGTGGGTCGTCTCCCTGTCAACGTATAACTTACTCCTGTAGGTGGTACAGATGAACGGAAGAGCCCAAACGTCGTTGCATGAAGGCCGATATCCTCCCTTCATTGTAAATTTACTACATTAGTTGCTACGATTGGAGATCAAGCGGGTTAAGCGTCACATCAGAATAGATAGGGAGCAGAGGAAGGCGCCTCGACTGCCAGGCAACGACGGGTGGGATTGTTTAAACTTCAATGTGAAATGAAGGGAAAAACAGAAGAAAGAATAGACGCACTGATAGATCGAAAGAAGAGGAAAGGAACTAATATGATGCAATCAGCTTGAATACATGATACATAGAGATTATCACCATTATGCGAATGCAAAGGAGCATGGGACCTCCACTGACAGCACACGACGAGTCGAGGACCAGTCGCGATTTATCTCCAGAGGCCGGTACAAGACTCCGACGCATACTTTGCACATGCAACAGATGATAATGATGTATTTATCAGGCAGTATCTTGGGAATAAGTCTGAGTTAATACAGACCAAGTACATGATGGATGTATGTTAAGTAAAATTTACACACAAGAGAATCGTAAGTAGGCAACTTATTAACTTCTAGTTCATTTAGTAGCGAATTAGGTGAAGTAAACTTCAAGGCGCTAGAAGTTGGAAAGCGCGAGAGGGCATTCCACAACAGGCGTTAGACTTTCCCACTTGGAATGGGGGTGGGAACGTAGTGTTGGGTTTCAACTATTGGAATCGCTTGCTTGATAAAATGAAGTCATGTACAACTTCGAAAATAAGGCAGTTTTCATCGTTATTCAAGAATTCTGAGCCAAATAGAAGCGTGGGCGTATCTGCTACATATGGGAGTAGATTAATCGTATAATTACGAGCGTTTGAGAACAAAGGACAATGAAAGAAAAAGTGATCAGTAGTTTCACGTTCACCACACTGGCAGAAGGGACTGGGTGATAGGTGATTATCGAAAAGGTGGGAATTAAGACTGCTACAGTGCAACCGCAGCCTACAATGGTATATTTGAGCCCTGCGAGATTTTGCATTACTATAGAACTTTGGTGGTCTTTGGTTACCATTACTGAGAAACGTTTTAAAGTTAATCAATGACGAGTTCTCACGGACAGGTAACGGCAACTTATTCCACTGGTCCGTAACGCTGGGGATGAAAGAAGACTGATACAATTGCATTCGGCAAAAAGGAACTCGGTGGTTTTCACTGGATCGAAGACTGCGTGATGAATTCGTCAAGGAGATAAGTGGTGGAACTTTGTTAGAAATGTATGGAGGTGACATGTGATGATACATTTTGAAGAACTGAATTAGTTTATGTTTGTGGCGTCTTTCTTGCAAGGATTCCCACCGGGTTTCCGAATATAATAACGATTTACTGACACTAACTGTTGCTTCGGTGATGATTCTTGCTGCTGCAATTTGTATTTTTTCGAGTTCCGCGACATTTGTCACAGAACAATTATCCCAGACAGTGTCTGCGTATTCAAGAAGTGGCCTAATAAAGGCGAAATATATTTTTTCCAGGACACTGCGATCGAGGTTAAATTTATGTCTCCTCAACAAGTCTAGACGAGACCAGGCTTTGGAGCAAATGTGGTCAATGTGATTGTTCCATGTACATGTATTATTTAGTATGAGTCCTAGGTGTTTATGGTCAGAAACTTCCGATACTTGTGAGCCACCTAAATACAAGGGTGGGTGAGAGTTAGGATTGCTTTTACGCGATATACACATACTTTCAGTTTTGTTGGGATTGAACTCGACCAACCATGTTTTGGCCCAATGCTCGATTGTAGCCAAATCGTTATTAATTATGACCGCGGCTTGCTCTGGGTTTTCAATGATTAGATATAATGACGTATCGTCAGCAAAGAGGCGAATACTGCTGAGTAAGTCGCTAGTTATATCGTTTATGTATATCAAGAACAGTAAAGGTCCAAGTATAGACCCCTGGGGTACACCGGCATTGATTGGTCTCCATGACGACGACTCGGAGGCTATCACAACTCGCTGCGACCTATCCGAGAGATACGATTTTAGAAATAGAAGTAGTTCACCTGAAACGCCAATACTCTCCAGTTTGTGAATAAGACCAGCATGCCATACCTTATCAAACGCCTTACTGACATCACAGAAAACCACCCTAACTTCTTTGCCTTCATCAAGCGCACGACAGAATTCGTCATAAATGTCAGTCAGTTGGAGGACAGTTGAATCACTTGGTGTAAAACCTGACTGAAATTGACTGAGGATATTATTTTCACTCAAAAACTGCCACAGGCGTTTGAAGACACATTTTTCAAATAATTTTCCAACACAGCTAATCAACGATATCGGGCGATAATTAGTGACTGAGTTTGAGGGCTATTTTTTTAGAATTGGGGAGACATTTGCTTTTTTCCATAATGAAGGAAAGTACGAATTATTCAGTAAAATGTTGAATAAAATTGAGAGTGGTTCGCAGAGAGAGGATTTACATTCTTTTAGAAGACGCGGGCTTATTTGATCGGGACCAGATGCCTTGGACACCTTTATCGACTTCATTGCGGCGTATACTTCACTGCAATGTAGGGTAATACTTTCAATACGCTGGGAAACATGGGATGGTGGATCTGGTAAGAAAGCATTCGAGTCGTCAACTGTCGAAATAGAACAGAAGTATTCATTGAACACTTCAGCTTTCTCAACACTTGAAGAATATATTTTGTTTAGATGAATCAGGGTGGGAATTCCTGATGGATTACCGCTACCGATTAGTGTTTTTAGGGTCTTCCACCACAGAGATGCTGGTGTTTCATTGCTTCTCAATGTGGATTGGATTTTTGCAAGATGCTGGGCTTTGGCCTTCCTGATGGCCGATACAACCTCATTCCTTTTAAGTTTATATTTGGCCCAGTCGTGTGGGAAATTGGTACGTTTAGCAATGCGATACAGGCGTTTTCTCTGTCTCATTAGTAGTCTTATTTCATTATGCATCCATTTCGGTTGATCCATTCTGGAAGCAATAAATTTGTTGGGTATATGTTTGGATGCAGTATCGAGTATTTTGTCAGTGAAATTTGTAACTATGGTATCGAGACATAAAGTATCGAGGATAGAATTCCAGTCGGTGTCAGAGAAAGCCTCGTTCAGCGCATTATAATTACCCTGAGAATAAAGCCATATCCTTCGCCTAAAAGAAGGTGGGTTTGATTTCAAAAATTCGACTTCGATTGAAATTGGGCAGTGATAGCGGGTCATGTCTGGAGTAATTGGTTCGAGGACTTCACATGATTTAACGTTGATTGTGTTACTTACAGCAAATAGATCTAGCAATGAAGCAGATGTTTCAGTAAAACAAGTTGGTTCACTCACAAGTTGTCTGAGGTTAAAGTAATTGATTATTTCAGAAAGGCTACTTCTTGAAGAAACCATTTGGTTGACGTTGAAATCACCCGTGATAATTAAGTCACCAACTGACGTGTCTCTAGCTTTTTCGACGGATGCTGATATGGCATCCCATGTATCTGGAGGACTGTTGGGTGGACGGTAGAATACTCCTAATAATAACGATCTACTCCGTTTTGTAAATACTTCAGCCCATATACACTCCGCATTCGGTGTATCAAGATCCGATCTGTGTCGAAACGAAATACCCTCTTTAAAGTAAATGGCAACCCCACCTCCCCTTGAAGAGCGATCGAATCGCAATGGTTCATGGAACCCATGGAGTTGGACATCGGATGAGGTGTCATTGTTTTGAAGCCATGTCTCACTGAAGGCCACAATATCAAGTGGTGCAAATTCACATTGTACAATATCCAGTTTAGGTTTGAGGCTTTGAATGTTGAGATGAACAATTTTTAGAGTATTCTGATTGTGATCTGAATTAAGAGAATTTGGACCAGGGTTACTTTCAATGTCACCGGACAATAATAAGCTTATGGTTAGAAAGAAGAAAAACGACGATAATAGGAAAGAAGTAGTTGCTACCTTTAATAATGACAAAGCCTTCGAAGCATTCAAAGAACTGTAGCGATGTGGAATTAGTTCAGTAGAATTTACAGAGTGGGGGTCAATAAGCACATTGGATTGCCCAATGAACAGAGCAAACATGACAGTGAAGCTTTCATGCAGATCGACACCACTGAGACGCAAGAACAAGTAAATTAAGATGCATGTAGATCTATCTTTCGCCATTAAGCTGCTAGAATAAACTGCATGGTTATAATTCCCTATCCGGGCACGGTATAGTTCAAGTGAGCACATGGGATATAATTGTAATATCGGATGCAAAATGTATTCAAGCTGGCATAAAAACAAATGATATAGTCTAGAGTAAAGAGTGTTGAAGTTTCAGACGTGACAGAAAAAGATACAAGAGACACTAAAAGAGAGATGAAGATGATAAAATATATACAAAATAACTAAAGTGTTGAAAAAGCAGTAGAATTTCTAGGCTGCTTAAAAAGTCGAAAATTATCTTTTTACACGTAGTGGACTATCAGTATAAAATGAATAGTTGAGGGGGACTCTATCACCAATGTTTGGGGCACACTTGAGCCGGTGTATTGACTTCTACGTTTTCTCATTTCGCAGCAAGGACTGCTCATGGGAAGTGCGAGTTTCGCAAGATTCATCAAGAATTGTGTACCATTGATACAAGACCGTGGCACTCACAAGACAAAAGACAAGCCCTTCCTGCCACGAAAGCGTCGAAAGTTGGCAGGAAGAAACTTGTATTATACATTGCAATGGTAGGGAGGAGGGGGACCCACCCCTAATAATAGGTCCGTCTTGCAACAAATGCGTTAACCCGGATACGAGGCATATATATATATATATATATATATATATATATATATATATATATATATATATATATATATATATATATATATATATATATATATATATATATATATATATAACTTCGTCAAATTGCCGTCATGCTCGGAAGTTTACTTCCTTCTAAGCGGCTTTCATTTTTGACTAATACTTATTCCGTTACGTTAAGTGCCGTACCAATGTGTATCGCGTCATGGGAACGTAAAATTTAGCGTCACGCTGATCCTAATTGTTGAATGGGAATTATAAAATTGATCGTGATCGCGTACGTCTTACAGATCGATTTATTATTTGGCAAGTGGCTGCCTAGCTCCTAATCACGAACCCGTCTGTAAAATCGCCGATGCATGTCTTCCTTGGGTGGCAACAAGTAAAGATATGTTCCGCATTACACGTTGTTCACTGTTTTTAATTGTAAATTATGGACAAACAAGACCGTATCATATCTTCCTTAGGTGGTAACGAGTGGAGATATATTCCGCGTTATTGCGCGCATTTTTTGTTCTCAGCCTTAGAATTAGAAGCATTCAATCATTTATCTCATATAAAATATTTGATGAAGTGTATATATATATATATATATATATATATATATATATATATATATATATATATATATATATATATATATTTGCAAGAAGGAATCAAGGGCGTCCCACCTGTGGATGATGAATCTGGCGCAAGCGCAACCCTACGAAAACAATTAAATATGGTTCATCAAACTTTCACTGTTTTGAATTACTTTTGCCCAAAGCGATACCTGCAATACTGTCTTCACGAGATACTGTGACGTACCAATGTGACGCCATTATCGGAATTTAGGGAAATAGGAGATAAAGTTTCGATCGTGTCACGACATAGTCGCGATCCGATCGAGACACCATGTCCCATTTTCCAACTTTAACAATTTAATTTTACAATAAAATTTTGTAAAGAATACTACAAGATTTTTGATTAAGACCTGTTGAGGTTAAATCCCTGCACAATCTTGAATTTTTCTATAAATCAGCCATGAATAACATGGATAGTAGGGTACAAATTTGGTAAGAATACAAATGTCTGTCCCAGCTCCTGCAGCGGGATTGAAGGAAGAAGAGCGGGTAAAGAATTGCCACAGTGTCACAACGCCTTAAAATTAATACGCCTTAAAATTAAACAATGATATGAGTCAGTCTGGTAGCAATCGCGATCAAGTCAACTTCACAGCATAAAATAAGAAATCGGAGATGTAGCCTCGATCGTATCACGACACAGTGATCGCAGAATGATTGGACGTACATATGATGACATGTGATCGCAGAATGATTGGAAAAATGCTCACTACTTTGGATTACACAGCTTACTTTGGACTGACCAAGACGCAGACATATGTGATGCGGTTACACGAATGCATACCCGAGTGTGTGAGTATGTGTGTATCAAGCAAAGAATGCGGGCAGATAGTCTCGATCAGATCGCGACACAGTCGCCACCTGGTCGAAATTATCTGTCAGTAATTGCGTTCACACCATTGCATAAATAGAGCGGGGGTGGATGACATGTGATCGCAGAATGATTGGAAAAATGCTCACTACTTTGGATTACACAGCTTACTTTGGACTGACCAAGACGCAGACATATGTGATGCGGTTACACGAATGCATACCCGAGTGTGTGAGTATGTGTGTATCAAGCAAAGAATGCGGACAGATAGTCTCGATCAGATCGCGACACAGTCGCCACCCGGTCGAAATTATCTGTCAGCAATTGCGTTCACGCCATTGCATAAATAGAGCGGGGGTGGGTGACATGTGATCGCAGAATGATTGGAAAAATGCTCACTACTTTGGAATACTCAGCTTACTTTGGACCGACCAAGACGCAGACACATGTGATGCGGTTACACGACTGCATACCCGAGTGTGTGAGTGTGTGTGTGTTTGGGAAAACTGTGTTACTTTAACTACTTGAGAAACCTGCCTGACAACCGGTGGTGCAAATTGATGCTCGATACCATTTGGAATTCTAATATAGAAACGGGGTGGTCAAAACATGTGAGGGAACTAATGGACAATTACTCTATAGAGGTCACAAACATAGAAGTAGGAATGAAAGAAGGCAAAAGGTTTGTCAAAGAGAGAGTCATGGAAGATTGCAATCGAAACTGGCGAGCAGGGGTTAGCGTGAAAAGATCACTGCAGGGGTTACAATATAAAGAAAAGCCAGCTTTTGAGAAGCACCTAGATGGCACCTTTGGAGGGTCACTGCTGTTCAAACTGAGATCAAGATCACTGGAGCTTCGGGGAAAAATTGGGAGAGATGGGGAAAAGGGATGCCAAATGTGCCACTCTGGAGTAGTGGAGACCCTGGAACATTTTCTCTTGGAATGCCCACAGTATATACCTCATAGAATAAAATTTACTGGAAGAATAATGCAGAAGTGGGGTGAAGAAACAAAGGATAGATGGCTGAAGGGGGACACGAGGGAGAGGGTAGGAATGCTTATTGAAGAAATTGAAAAAGAGGAAGTGAGGGACACTATTAAGCAGTTTATATCTGAATGCTGGGAGGAGAGGAGGGGAAGAGGGGGTGGGGTGCAGGGGGAATGATGGCCTTCTCTTATGAGGACCGCGACAAATCAGCGGCTGGCCAAAGAGTTATTATTATTATTATAGGTTTAAGATGATAATCAATTAATTCCGAGATCGCATAAGATTCCGAATTACAATCTGATACAATTGGCCTCCCGGGTGGAGTTAAGTCATCCGTCCATGAAGAACGGTCCTTGTGGATCTTTGGTAGGATATAAAATTGTCTTGTTTGAGCACTGAGCTTAGCTGTTAAATATTTCAATTGTTTTTTGGTAATGTGACCTTCGTCGAGGAGAAATTTTAAGATCTTATTGAATTTTTCGATATTACTAGGCCAAATAAGTGAATCTATTTTCTTATAATGTTTAGTATTGCTGAGTTGTCTCATGGCTTCCTTTATATAATTATCCCGAGATAGAACAACTACCGACCCACCTTTGTCGGCTGGTTTAATTACTAATTTCTTATTTTTTCGAAGTTTCGTGAGGGCTCTCCGTTCACCAGCTGTTAAATTGTCTTTATCGGAGAGTATGTTCATGCTGAACACCTTTTTGATGATTCGTTTGCTAGCCTCAATAATTTCGGGATCTACTTCACTATCTGGAGGTGACCAACCAGATGATTCTGTAAAAGGAAGTTTCCGACCGCTGGAGTTTCTAAAGCGGTCGGCTAATTTCATTTGCCTAAGAAAATTACAGTTGTATGATGGTAAATTTGTTTGGTTATCAGTTTTAGGCTTTGGTGCTGGTACAAAAGTTAAACCGCGATCTAAAAGAGATTTCTCTTGGGTTGTTAGGTCATTGGTGCCAGACAGGTTAACCACATTAGTTCCTAATCCCACATCTGTTAGGCGGCTGTTACCTTTGCCTTTACTTAGTTTAAATTTAGGTGGTTCAACCAGTGATCGTACATAATATTGGCGGTTCTCGTGGTCCAATGGATTAAATCCTGAGCAACATCAAACTTCGCGTCATCAATTTTTGGTATCACGTTAACGTCCTTCACTTTCCGAATGGTTTCGTTGATGATGCTCAGGGTTCTCCTCTCAGTCTGAGGGAGTTTTTGCGAAAAGTTTAGTTCAGCGAAATAAATTTTTGCTGATCTAAACTTGACCCTGATATCGCTAAGCATATTCCGCAACTGCTTAACTACGAGATCAGAATTATCGTTTCGAGAATTCACGCCAATATTTAATAATATTTTTTGGGGACTGGACTGGCCCCTGTGCCCTTTAAACATAGAGCGCAGATGATTGAATTTGGCGCCGGGGTAACACTCCACCTGGATGTCCGGATGGGGATTTCGATCAATGCGTCCTAAATTTGAACTTCCAATCATAAGGATGTTTTTACAAACATCGGGGAGGCGCCAATTCCTTTTGTCAAAATTAACTCCGCTTTTATGCCGAAACTGGGAGAATTTAGAATCAAATGAGCGGCCCGAGTTGCGGCTCGGTGATTTGACTTTCTCTGAGTACGATATACCTGGTTGAACCACACTAGATGCAGGGGAAGGGGGAGAAGAAACAGAAGCAGGAGAGGAAACAGAAACAGGAGAAGAAACAGAAGGAGGAGGAGGAGTTCTAGTGAGAGCACTAGGAGAACTAGAGAAGAAAGGCTGAGGAGGAGTAGGAGGTAGAGGAACAAGACGAGGCGAGACAGCGTTACTCAATTTGCGAGCATCTTCAGTCACAATATGGACCGGAGATGTTTGCAAATTGAGGCGCTTACTCTGAGAGAAAGAAGAAGTAGAAGGAAAAGAAGAGGGAGAAGTGCTTTGCCTTGATCTTTTCTTATTTTGCTTTTCGCGTTGGGGTAGAGGGACAACACGGGCCGGAGTTTGCTTGCTCCCTCCCGTATTGTTCCTTACTCCAGACGCTGGGCGAAGTTCCGAAATGTAAGACTCATAGGCCGAAATCGTCTTACCTGTCAACTTGTTTTTAAAGTTTTTTTGAGCCCAGATCAAGGCACGCGCCGAAGCGCTGTTGAAGTCTATCTTTTCGAGTCCAGGAGGTGGTCGCATAGCCAAAGTTATCTTAGACTTCAACTGGTTTAAATTTATCTTATAATGCTCAATTAAAGCATTTAACGTTTGGTTGGCCCATCCCACACTAATCTGTCGAAAAACAGAAAAAATGTGTGGGGTGGGAAGAGCCGGCTTTAGAAAGCCCCCTAACTCATCTACTTTCTTCTCCAACTGCTTCGGGAAATCCCGGTTGGCCAAATGCTGCTCTAGGAGCCCAATATGGTGCATACACTGAATCACCTGAAAAGGGCCTTGACCAATCTAGAATAGGCCTGGAACGATTGTTCCTGGCCCCTTCCAGACTGGGCAACTCTCTTTCCCTGATGCTTCTGTCTTTTTTGAGCCATTTGAAGAATAGGTAGATGAATTTAAAATGAAATTAAAATGAAGAAATGAATCAAATTAAAATGAAATCTAGATATTACCTATTAGAGAAGATACCTGGATTGGTTGTAGTCTTCAGCAAAGGTAGAAAATAATCCGTCTGTCTCGACGCGTTTCGCTTGGTTTGGCTTTTTCAAAGAGACTTTGAGGAAAATGATTCCAACTTTGGGAGGGCATGCATGGTATATATCCATATGTGGGCTGGGGGTGTTTTTCACAGCTCAGTACATAATTAAACTCGGTAACAAGCTGACAAATGTCACTCATCTAATTAATTATTTTCAATCTGAGATGTCCCAAGTTTGTTTTTCACAACTCAGTTTGTGTCGTCCAAACAAGTTAGATGAAGCCCTATTGATTGGCTTCCATTGAATTTTAATCAGTCAGTGAGTGGTTTACTTTACTGACCCCATGAAGCCCTATTGGTTGGCTTTGATTTAAGTAAAACCAATCGGGAGCGGTTTGCTTTACTGGCTTCAGAAGTATGTGAAAATAATATGAAAAAATGGTTTGATAAAATATATTGAGACTAAAGAAATAAATGAAAAAATAACGCCAAATATCATGATGCCTCACGAATGTTATCAGTTGGAACGAATATCCCCCGACGGAGGTTTATGACGGAAAATATTTTACACCACGTAGAAATTGTGTGTTTTACCTTCTGAACTTCTACATTGTGTGAAAGGTATGAAAAATTAAAAATAAAAATAAAACTAATAATTTAAATAAATGAATCAACCAAATAAATAAATAAATAAATAAATAAATAAATAAATAAATAAATAAATAAATAAATAAAAATTAATAAAAAATTAAAAATAATCAATAAATAAATATATAAATAAATAAATAATAATTTTATTTAGGAAATACATGTATGTATGTATGTATGTATGTATGTATGTATGTATGTATGTATGTATGTATGTATGTATGTATGTATGTATGTATGTATGTATGTATGTATGTATGTATGTATGTATGTATTTGAGGTTAAAAAATCGCACTGGCACAGACATTTCCTACTGAAACGTTTTTTTCTTTTAATATGCCGCCGAAAAATTGTTTTCATTTACTGAACCCTGATGGGTTTCAAACATGACAAAAAAGTACATAAAATTGATTTAAACTAAGTGATGAGCTTAGGAACTGGTTAAACTGACTGGCAAAAATTGATGTTATTCATTGATGGGCTCTAATTTAGTCCTTACAAGGATGTTACGCAAGCTTTTGTTTTTCTTATAGGCGATGACAGGTCGAAGATTCAAAGGTTCATTTAATTTAGCATTGGTAAAATTGAATTCATCTTTTAATATTTTTGCTATTTCGATATTCATTCTGTTGTACGTTAAAGTGAAAGGAATGATGGACCTCCTTTCGCATTCGCCCTCTGATATGTTCATACCAAATGGCCAGAGGGTTTGAAGCGTATTGATCCAAAAAGCTTCACGTTTTTTTCTAAATTCATCCGTTTCTTCTAATGTGTCTTTAATTGGTGGTTGTTCAATAGGATGGATTTCGAAATCGTCCAAAGAATGGCCAGGAAGGTTAAAATGTTGTGCTACTGGGGCATCAGCATTATGTTTTATATCCTGTTTGTGTCTAGTAGCACGTTCTCGAAAAGGATTTTGACTTTGACCAACATACTGTTTCCGACATCGCTTACAAGTGATAAGGTAAATAATGTTTGGTGAATCACAATGGAGGGGGTTACGGATCTGATAATGATTTTTCGTTTGTTCGGAGGAAAATTCCTCTTTCTGGTCAGGCATAAAAGTATGCAGTCTACAACGAGGCTTTTTGCAATTAAATACCGCGCCACTACCATTCTGCAACGGTCTGTTGTGTTCAATCTTCAGTGGTTCGAAATCGGTAGTTTCAGCTGGACTTTCGAGCTTTTTCAGGGTTTGGGATTTCAGGCTACGCAAGAGGCGCAGCGAGTACCCTCTCGATCTGAGGGCGCCAAATAGAGTAGAACAAGCCTCATTGAAATTTACCTTATCACTTGAATTGCGGTGGAAACGAATGAGTTGTGATTTGATGATACCTTTAAATGTATGTTGAGGATGAAATGATTTTGTGTGCAACAATTGATGTGAATCAGTTGGTTTAAAATACACTTTATAATCTAAATGACCGGACGCCTGAAATTGCTTGCCTTTATACACGGTCACATCGAGAAAATCAACAGAATTTTCACTGATAGTAGCTTTCAATTTAATATTTGGATCGTGATTGTTCAAAATTTCTAAAAATTCATCAAAATCTTCTTTTGAATGTTCCCAAATAATAAAAATGTCATCTAAATACCTGAGATATACGAGAGGATGCTTTGCACATTTGCTTAAGGCATTTTCCTCCCATTCCGCTACATAAATGCTTGCAAAATTAGGACTGAATCTTTTGCCCATAGGACAACCCATTATTTGTAGAAAATATTCTCCATTGAATTGAAAGTCATTACCTTTTAAGCTCAGCTCTAAAAGATCCAATATTTGTTCATCCGGGCGTTTCGCATCCGGATATTTTTCAAATGCATTTTTAACTGATTTAACACCTTTATCAATATCAATGTTCGTATACATACTGTCGATATCCAAAGTAGCCAGAATTGCATTTTTCGATATTTTCAATTTCGAAATTTTTGACAGGAAATCCTGTGTATTTTTTAGATAGCTCGGATGTCTATTTGCTATAGGTTTCAGATGATAATCAATTAATTCCGAGATCGCATAAGATTCCGAATTACAATCTGATACAATTGGCCTCCCGGGTGGAGTTAAGTCATCCGTCCATGAAGAACGGTCCTTGTGGATCTTTGGTAGGATATAAAATTGTCTTGTTTGAGCACTGAGCTTAGCTGTTAAATATTTCAATTGTTTTTTGGTAATGTTACCTTCGTCGAGGAGAAATTTTAAGATCTTATTGAATTTTTCGATATTACTAGGCCAAATAAGTGAATCTATTTTCTTATAATGTTTAGTATTGCTGAGTTGTCTCATGGCTTCCTTTATATAATTATCCCGAGATAGAACAACTACCGACCCACCTTTGTCGGCTGGTTTAATTACTAATTTCTTATTTTTTCGAAGTTTCGTGAGGGCTCTCCGTTCACCAGCTGTTAAATTGTCTTTATCGGAGAGTATGTTCATGCTGAACACCTTTTGGATGATTCGTTTGCTAGCCTCAATAATTTCGGGATCTACTTCACTATCTGGAGGTGACCAACCAGATGATTCTGTAAAAGGAAGTTTCCGACCGCTGGAGTTTCTAAAGCGGTCTGCTAATTTCATTTGCCTAAGAAAATTACAGTTGTATGATGGTAAATTTGTTTGGTTATCAGTTTTAGGCTTTGGTGCTGGTACAAAAGTTAAACCGCGATCTAAAAGAGATTTCTCTTGGGTTGTTAGGTCATTGGTGCCAGACAGGTTAACCACATTAGTTCCTAATCCCACATCTGTTAGGCGGCTGTTACCTTTGCCTTTACTTAGTTTAAATTTAGGTGGTTCAACCAGTGATCGTACATAATATTGGCGGTTCTCGTGGTCCAATGGATTAAATCCTGAGCAACATCAAACTTTGCGTCATCAATTTTTGGTATCACGTTAACGTCCTTCACTTTCCGAATGGTTTCGTTGATGATGCTCAGGGTTCTCCTCTCAGCCTGAGGGAGTTTTTGCGAAAAGTTTAGTTCAGCGAAATAAATTTTTGCTGATCTAAACTTGACCCTGATATCGCTAAGCATATTCCGCAACTGCTTAACTACGAGATCAGAATTATCGTTTCGAGAATTCACGCCAATATTTAATAATATTTTTTGGGGACTGGACTGGCCCCTGTGCCCTTTAAACATAGAGCGCAGATGATTGAATTTGGCGCCGGGGTAACACTCCACCTGGATGTCCGGATGGGGATTTCGATCAATGCGTCCTAAATTTGACTTTCTCTGAGTACGATATACCTGGTTGAACCACACTAGATGCAGGGGAAGGGGGAGAAGAAACAGAAGCAGGAGAGGAAACAGGAGAAGAAACAGAAGGAGGAGGAGGAGTTCTAGTGAGAGCACTAGGAGAACTAGAGAAGAAAGGCTGAGGAGGAGTAGGAGGTAGAGGAACAAGACGAGGCGAGACAGCGTTACTCAATTTGCGAGCATCTTCAGTCACAATATGGACCGGAGATGTTTGCAAATTGAGGCGCTTACTCTGAGAGAAAGAAGAAGTAGAAGGAAAAGAATAGGGAGAAGTGCTTTGCCTTGATCTTTTCTTATTTTGCTTTTCGCGTTGGGGTAGAGGGACAACACGGGCCGGAGTTTGCTTGCTCCCTCCCGTATTGTTCCTTACTCCAGACGCTGGGCGAAGTTCCGAAATGTAAGACTCATAAGCCGAAATCGTCTTACCTGTCAACTTGTTTTTAAAGTTTTTTTGAGCCCAGATCAAGGCACGCGCCGAAGCGCTGTTGAAGTCTATCTTTTCGAGTCCAGGAGGTGGTCGCATAGCCAAAGTTATCTTAGACTTCAACTGGTTTAAATTTATCTTATAATGCTCAATTAAAGCATTTAACGTTTGGTTGGCCCATCCCACACTAATCTGTCGAAAAACAGAAAAAATGTGTGGGGTGGGAAGAGCCGGCTTTAGAAAGCCCCCTAACTCATCTACTTTCTTCTCCAACTGCTTCGGGAAATCCCGGTTGGCCAAATGCTGCTCTAGGAGCCCAATATGGTGCATACACTGAATCACCTGGAAAAGGGCCTTGACCAATCTAGAATAGGCCTGGAACGATTGTTCCTGGCCCCTTCCAGACTGGGCAACTCTCTTTCCCTGATGCTTCTGTCTTTTTTGAGCCATTTGAAGAATAAGTAGATGAATTTAAAATGAAATTAAAATGAAGAAATGAAATAAATTAAAATGAAATCTAGATATTACCTATTAGAGAAGATACCTGGATTGGTTGTAGTCTTCAGCAAAGGTAGAAAATAATCCGTCTGTCTCGACGCGTTTCGCTTGGTTTGGCTTTTTCAAAGAGACTTTGAGGAAAATGTTTCCAACTTTGGGAGGGCATGCATGGTATATATCCATATGTGGGCTGGGGTGTTTTTCACAGCTCAGTACATAATTAAACTCGGTAACAAGCTGACAAATGTCACTCTTCTAATTAATTCTTTTCAATCTGAGATGTCCCAAGTTTGTTTTTCACAACTCAGTTTGTGTCATCCAAACAAATTAGATGAAGCCCTATTGATTGGCTTCCATTGAATTTTAATCAGTCAGTGAGTGGTTTGCTTTACTGACCCCATGAAGTCCTATTGGTTGGCTTTGATTTAAGTAAAACCAATCGGGAGCGGTTTGCTTTACTGGCTTCAGAAGTATGTGAAAATAATATGAAAAAATGGTTTGATAAAATATATTGAGACTAAAGAAATAAATGAAAAAATAACGCCAAAGATCATGATGCCTCACGAATGTTATCAGTTGGAATGAATATCCCCCGACGGAGGTTTATGACGGAAAATATTTTACACCAAGTAGAAATTGTGTGTTTTACCTTCTGAACCTCTACATTGTGTGAAAGGTATGAAAAATAAAAAATAAAAATAAAAATAAAAATAATAATTTAAATAAATGAATCAACCAAATAAATAAATAAATAAATAAATAAATAAATAAATAAATAAATAAATAAATAAATAAATAAATAAATAAAAATTAATAACAAATTAATAACAAATTAAAAATAAAAATAAAAATAATCAATAAATAAATATATAAATAAAAAAATAATAATTTTATTTAGGAAATACATACACATGATTGAAATTGGAACCTATTTTGTTTTTGGGCATATATGAACTCTGGCACTCGCCTGTGTGTGTTTGAGGTTAAAAAATCGCACTGGCACAGACATTTCCTACTGAAACGTTTTTTTCTTTTAATATGCCGCCGAAAAATTGTTTTCATTTACTGAACCCTGATGGGTTTCAAACATGACAAAAAAGTACATAAAATTGATTTAAACTAAGTGATGAGCTTAGGAACTGGTTAAACTGACTGGCAAAAATTGATGTTATTCATTGATGGGCTCTAATTTAGTCCTTACAAGGATGTTACGCAAGCTTTTGTTTTTCTTATAGGCGATGACAGGTCGAAGATTCAAAGGTTCATTTAATTTAGCATTGGTAAAATTGAATTCATCTTTTAATATTTTTGCTATTTCGATATTCATTCTGTTGTACGTTAAAGTGAAAGGAATGATGGACCTCCTTTCGCATTCGCCCTCTGATATGTTCATACCAAATGGCCAGAGGGTTTGAAGCGTATTGATCCAAAAAGCTTCACGTTTTTTTCTAAATTCATCCGTTTCTTCTAATGTGTCTTTAATTGGTGGTTGTTCAATAGGATGGATTTCGAAATCGTCCAAAGAATGGCCAGGAAGGTTAAAATGTTGTGCTACTGGGGCATCAGCATTATGTTTTATATCCTGTTTGTGTCTAGTAGCACGTTCTCGAAAAGGATTTTGACTTTGACCAACATACTGTTTCCGACATCGCTTACAAGTGATAAGGTAAATAATGTTTGGTGAATCACAATGGAGGGGGTTACGGATCTGATAATGATTTTTCGTTTGTTCGGAGGAAAATTCCTCTTTCTGGTCAGGCATAAAAGTATGCAGTCTACAACGAGGCTTTTTGCAATTAAATACCGCGCCACTACCATTCTGCAACGGTCTGTTGTGTTCAATCTTCAGTGGTTCGAAATCGGTAGTTTCAGCTGGACTTTCGAGCTTTTTCAGGGTTTGGGATTTCAGGCTACGCAAGAGGCGCAGCGAGTACCCTCTCGATCTGAGGGCGCCAAATAGAGTAGAACAAGCCTCATTGAAATTTACCTTATCACTTGAATTGCGGTGGAAACGAATGAGTTGTGATTTGATGATACCTTTAAATGTATGTTGAGGATGAAATGATTTTGTGTGCAACAATTGATGTGAATCAGTTGGTTTAAAATACACTTTATAATCTAAATGACCGGACGCCTGAAATTGCTTGCCTTTATACACGGTCACATCGAGAAAATCAACAGAATTTTCACTGATAGTAGCTTTCAATTTAATATTTGGATCGTGATTGTTCAAAATTTCTAAAAATTCATCAAAATCTTCTTTTGAATGTTCCCAAATAATAAAAATGTCATCTAAATACCTGAGATATACGAGAGGATGCTTTGCACATTTGCTTAAGGCATTTTCCTCCCATTCCGCTACATAAATGCTTGCAAAATTAGGACTGAATCTTTTGCCCATAGGACAACCCATTATTTGTAGAAAATATTCTCCATTGAATTGAAAGTCATTACCTTTTAAGCTCAGCTCTAAAAGATCCAATATTTGTTCATCCGGGCGTTTCGCATCCGGATATTTTTCAAATGCATTTTTAACTGATTTAACACCTTTATCAATATCAATGTTCGTATACATACTGTCGATATCCAAAGTAGCCAGAATTGCATTTTTCGATATTTTCAATTTCGAAATTTTTGACAGGAAATCCTGTGTATTTTTTAGATAGCTCGGATGTCTATTTGCTATAGGTTTCAGATGATAATCAATTAATTCCGAGATCGCATAAGATTCCGAATTACAATCTGATACAATTGGCCTCCCGGGTGGAGTTAAGTCATCCGTCCATGAAGAACGGTCCTTGTGGATCTTTGGTAGGATATAAAATTGTCTTGTTTGAGCACTGAGCTTAGCTGTTAAATATTTCAATTGTTTTTTGGTAATGTTACCTTCGTCGAGGAGAAATTTTAAGATCTTATTGAATTTTTCGATATTACTAGGCCAAATAAGTGAATCTATTTTCTTATAATGTTTAGTATTGCTGAGTTGTCTCATGGCTTCCTTTATATAATTATCCCGAGATAGAACAACTACCGACCCACCTTTGTCGGCTGGTTTAATTACTAATTTCTTATTTTTTCGAAGTTTCGTGAGGGCTCTCCGTTCACCAGCTGTTAAATTGTCTTTATCGGAGAGTATGTTCATGCTGAACACCTTTTGGATGATTCGTTTGCTAGCCTCAATAATTTCGGGATCTACTTCACTATCTGGAGGTGACCAACCAGATGATTCTGTAAAAGGAAGTTTCCGACCGCTGGAGTTTCTAAAGCGGTCTGCTAATTTCATTTGCCTAAGAAAATTACAGTTGTATGATGGTAAATTTGTTTGGTTATCAGTTTTAGGCTTTGGTGCTGGTACAAAAGTTAAACCGCGATCTAAAAGAGATTTCTCTTGGGTTGTTAGGTCATTGGTGCCAGACAGGTTAACCACATTAGTTCCTAATCCCACATCTGTTAGGCGGCTGTTACCTTTGCCTTTACTTAGTTTAAATTTAGGTGGTTCAACCAGTGATCGTACATAATATTGGCGGTTCTCGTGGTCCAATGGATTAAATCCTGAGCAACATCAAACTTTGCGTCATCAATTTTTGGTATCACGTTAACGTCCTTCACTTTCCGAATGGTTTCGTTGATGATGCTCAGGGTTCTCCTCTCAGCCTGAGGGAGTTTTTGCGAAAAGTTTAGTTCAGCGAAATAAATTTTTGCTGATCTAAACTTGACCCTGATATCGCTAAGCATATTCCGCAACTGCTTAACTACGAGATCAGAATTATCGTTTCGAGAATTCACGCCAATATTTAATAATATTTTTTGGGGACTGGACTGGCCCCTGTGCCCTTTAAACATAGAGCGCAGATGATTGAATTTGGCGCCGGGGTAACACTCCACCTGGATGTCCGGATGGGGATTTCGATCAATGCGTCCTAAATTTGAACTTCCAATCATAAGGATGTTTTTACAAACATCGGGGAGGCGCCAATTCCTTTTGTCAAAATTAACTCCGCTTTTATGCCGAAACTGGGAGAATTTAGAATCAAATGAGCGGCCCGAGTTGCGGCTCGGTGATTTGACTTTCTCTGAGTACGATATACCTGGTTGAACCACACTAGATGCAGGGGAAGGGGGAGAAGAAACAGAAGCAGGAGAGGAAACAGGAGAAGAAACAGAAGGAGGAGGAGGAGTTCTAGTGAGAGCACTAGGAGAACTAGAGAAGAAAGGCTGAGGAGGAGTAGGAGGTAGAGGAACAAGACGAGGCGAGACAGCGTTACTCAATTTGCGAGCATCTTCAGTCACGATATGGACCGGAGATGTTTGCAAATTGAGGCGCTTACTCTGAGAGAAAGAAGAAGTAGAAGGAAAAGAATAGGGAGAAGTGCTTTGCCTTGATCTTTTCTTATTTTGCTTTTCGCGTTGGGGTAGAGGGACAACACGGGCCGGAGTTTGCTTGCTCCCTCCCGTATTGTTCCTTACTCCAGACGCTGGGCGAAGTTCCGAAATGTAAGACTCATAAGCCGAAATCGTCTTACCTGTCAACTTGTTTTTAAAGTTTTTTTGAGCCCAGATCAAGGCACGCGCCGAAGCGCTGTTGAAGTCTATCTTTTCGAGTCCAGGAGGTGGTCGCATAGCCAAAGTTATCTTAGACTTCAACTGGTTTAAATTTATCTTATAATGCTCAATTAAAGCATTTAACGTTTGGTTGGCCCATCCCACACTAATCTGTCGAAAAACAGAAAAAATGTGTGGGGTGGGAAGAGCCGGCTTTAGAAAGCCCCCTAACTCATTTACTTTCTTCTCCAACTGCTTCGGGAAATCCCGGTTGGCCAAATGCTGCTCTAGGAGCCCAATATGGTGCATACACTGAATCACCTGGAAAAGGGCCTTGACCAATCTAGAATAGGCCTGGAACGATTGTTCCTGGCCCCTTCCAGACTGGGCAACTCTCTTTCCCTGATGCTTCTGTCTTTTTTGAGCCATTTGAAGAATAAGTAGATGAATTTAAAATGAAATTAAAATGAAGAAATGAAATAAATTAAAATGAAATCTAGATATTACCTATTAGAGAAGATACCTGGATTGGTTGTAGTCTTCAGCAAAGGTAGAAAATAATCCGTCTGTCTCGACGCGTTTCGCTTGGTTTGGCTTTTTCAAAGAGACTTTGAGGAAAATGTTTCCAACTTTGGGAGGGCATGCATGGTATATATCCATATGTGGGCTGGGGTGTTTTTCACAGCTCAGTACATAATTAAACTCGGTAACAAGCTGACAAATGTCACTCTTCTAATTAATTCTTTTCAATCTGAGATGTCCCAAGTTTGTTTTTCACAACTCAGTTTGTGTCGTCCAAACAAATTAGATGAAGCCCTATTGATTGGCTTCCATTGAATTTTAATCAGTCAGTGAGTGGTTTGCTTTACTGACCCCATGAAGTCCTATTGGTTGGCTTTGATTTAAGTAAAACCAATCGGGAGCGGTTTGCTTTACTGGCTTCAGAAGTATGTGAAAATAATATGAAAAAATGGTTTGATAAAATATATTGAGACTAAAGAAATAAATGAAAAAATAACGCCAAAGATCATGATGCCTCACGAATGTTATCAGTTGGAATGAATATCCCCCGACGGAGGTTTATGACGGAAAATATTTTACACCAAGTAGAAATTGTGTGTTTTACCTTCTGAACCTCTACATTGTGTGAAAGGTATGAAAAATAAAAAATAAAAATAAAAATAAAAATAATAATTTAAATAAATGAATCAACCAAATAAATAAATAAATAAATAAATAAATAAATAAATAAATAAATAAATAAATAAATAAAAATTAATAACAAATTAAAAATAAAAATAATCAATAAATAAATATATAAATAAAAAAATAATAATTTTATTTAGGAAATACATACACATGATTGAAATTGGAACCTATTTTGTTTTTGGGCATATATGAACTCTGGCACTCGCCTGTGTGTGTTTGAGGTTAAAAAATCGCACTGGCACAGACATTTCCTACTGAAACGTTTTTTTCTTTTAATATGCCGCCGAAAAATTGTTTTCATTTACTGAACCCTGATGGGTTTCAAACATGACAAAAAAGTACATAAAATTGATTTAAACTAAGTGATGAGCTTAGGAACTGGTTAAACTGACTGGCAAAAATTGATGTTATTCATTGATGGGCTCTAATTTAGTCCTTACAAGGATGTTACGCAAGCTTTTGTTTTTCTTATAGGCGATGACAGGTCGAAGATTCAAAGGTTCATTTAATTTAGCATTGGTAAAATTGAATTCATCTTTTAATATTTTTGCTATTTCGATATTCATTCTGTTGTACGTTAAAGTGAAAGGAATGATGGACCTCCTTTCGCATTCGCCCTCTGATATGTTCATACCAAATGGCCAGAGGGTTTGAAGCGTATTGATCCAAAAAGCTTCACGTTTTTTTCTAAATTCATCCGTTTCTTCTAATGTGTCTTTAATTGGTGGTTGTTCAATAGGATGGATTTCGAAATCGTCCAAAGAATGGCCAGGAAGGTTAAAATGTTGTGCTACTGGGGCATCAGCATTATGTTTTATATCCTGTTTGTGTCTAGTAGCACGTTCTCGAAAAGGATTTTGACTTTGACCAACATACTGTTTCCGACATCGCTTACAAGTGATAAGGTAAATAATGTTTGGTGAATCACAATGGAGGGGGTTACGGATCTGATAATGATTTTTCGTTTGTTCGGAGGAAAATTCCTCTTTCTGGTCAGGCATAAAAGTATGCAGTCTACAACGAGGCTTTTTGCAATTAAATACCGCGCCACTACCATTCTGCAACGGTCTGTTGTGTTCAATCTTCAGTGGTTCGAAATCGGTAGTTTCAGCTGGACTTTCGAGCTTTTTCAGGGTTTGGGATTTCAGGCTACGCAAGAGGCGCAGCGAGTACCCTCTTGATCTGAGGGCGCCAAATAGAGTAGAACAAGCCTCATTGAAATTTACCTTATCACTTGAATTGCGGTGGAAACGAATGAGTTGTGATTTGATGATACCTTTAAATGTATGTTGAGGATGAAATGATTTTGTGTGCAACAATTGATGTGAATCAGTTGGTTTAAAATACACTTTATAATCTAAATGACCGGACGCCTGAAATTGCTTGCCTTTATACACGGTCACATCGAGAAAATCAACAGAATTTTCACTGATAGTAGCTTTCAATTTAATATTTGGATCGTGATTGTTCAAAATTTCTAAAAATTCATCAAAATCTTCTTTTGAATGTTCCCAAATAATAAAAATGTCATCTAAATACCTGAGATATACGAGAGGATGCTTTGCACATTTGCTTAAGGCATTTTCCTCCCATTCCGCTACATAAATGCTTGCAAAATTAGGACTGAATCTTTTGCCCATAGGACAACCCATTATTTGTAGAAAATATTCTCCATTGAATTGAAAGTCATTACCTTTTAAGCTCAGCTCTAAAAGATCCAATATTTGTTCATCCGGGCGTTTCGCATCCGGATATTTTTCAAATGCATTTTTAACTGATTTAACACCTTTATCAATATCAATGTTCGTATACATACTGTCGATATCCAAAGTAGCCAGAATTGCATTTTTCGATATTTTCAATTTCGAAATTTTTGACAGGAAATCCTGTGTATTTTTTAGATAGCTCGGATGTCTATTTGCTATAGGTTTCAGATGATAATCAATTAATTCCGAGATCGCATAAGATTCCGAATTACAATCTGATACAATTGGCCTCCCGGGTGGAGTTAAGTCATCCGTCCATGAAGAACGGTCCTTGTGGATCTTTGGTAGGATATAAAATTGTCTTGTTTGAGCACTGAGCTTAGCTGTTAAATATTTCAATTGTTTTTTGGTAATGTTACCTTCGTCGAGGAGAAATTTTAAGATCTTATTGAATTTTTCGATATTACTAGGCCAAATAAGTGAATCTATTTTCTTATAATGTTTAGTATTGCTGAGTTGTCTCATGGCTTCCTTTATATAATTATCCCGAGATAGAACAACTACCGACCCACCTTTGTCGGCTGGTTTAATTACTAATTTCTTATTTTTTCGAAGTTTCGTGAGGGCTCTCCGTTCACCAGCTGTTAAATTGTCTTTATCGGAGAGTATGTTCATGCTGAACACCTTTTGGATGATTCGTTTGCTAGCCTCAATAATTTCGGGATCTACTTCACTATCTGGAGGTGACCAACCAGATGATTCTGTAAAAGGAAGTTTCCGACCGCTGGAGTTTCTAAAGCGGTCTGCTAATTTCATTTGCCTAAGAAAATTACAGTTGTATGATGGTAAATTTGTTTGGTTATCAGTTTTAGGCTTTGGTGCTGGTACAAAAGTTAAACCGCGATCTAAAAGAGATTTCTCTTGGGTTGTTAGGTCATTGGTGCCAGACAGGTTAACCACATTAGTTCCTAATCCCACATCTGTTAGGCGGCTGTTACCTTTGCCTTTACTTAGTTTAAATTTAGGTGGTTCAACCAGTGATCGTACATAATATTGGCGGTTCTCGTGGTCCAATGGATTAAATCCTGAGCAACATCAAACTTTGCGTCATCAATTTTTGGTATCACGTTAACGTCCTTCACTTTCCGAATGGTTTCGTTGATGATGCTCAGGGTTCTCCTCTCAGCCTGAGGGAGTTTTTGCGAAAAGTTTAGTTCAGCGAAATAAATTTTTGCTGATCTAAACTTGACCCTGATATCGCTAAGCATATTCCGCAACTGCTTAACTACGAGATCAGAATTATCGTTTCGAGAATTCACGCCAATATTTAATAATATTTTTTGGGGACTGGACTGGCCCCTGTGCCCTTTAAACATAGAGCGCAGATGATTGAATTTGGCGCCGGGGTAACACTCCACCTGGATGTCCGGATGGGGATTTCGATCAATGCGTCCTAAATTTGAACTTCCAATCATAAGGATGTTTTTACAAACATCGGGGAGGCGCCAATTCCTTTTGTCAAAATTAACTCCGCTTTTATGCCGAAACTGGGAGAATTTAGAATCAAATGAGCGGCCCGAGTTGCGGCTCGGTGATTTGACTTTCTCTGAGTACGATATACCTGGTTGAACCACACTAGATGCAGGGGAAGGGGGAGAAGAAACAGAAGCAGGAGAGGAAACAGGAGAAGAAACAGAAGGAGGAGGAGGAGTTCTAGTGAGAGCACTAGGAGAACTAGAGAAGAAAGGCTGAGGAGGAGTAGGAGGTAGAGGAACAAGACGAGGCGAGACAGCGTTACTCAATTTGCGAGCATCTTCAGTCACAATATGGACCGGAGATGTTTGCAAATTGAGGCGCTTACTCTGAGAGAAAGAAGAAGTAGAAGGAAAAGAATAGGGAGAAGTGCTTTGCCTTGATCTTTTCTTATTTTGCTTTTCGCGTTGGGGTAGAGGGACAACACGGGCCGGAGTTTGCTTGCTCCCTCCCGTATTGTTCCTTACTCCAGACGCTGGGCGAAGTTCCGAAATGTAAGACTCATAAGCCGAAATCGTCTTACCTGTCAACTTGTTTTTAAAGTTTTTTTGAGCCCAGATCAAGGCACGCGCCGAAGCGCTGTTGAAGTCTATCTTTTCGAGTCCAGGAGGTGGTCGCATAGCCAAAGTTATCTTAGACTTCAACTGGTTTAAATTTATCTTATAATGCTCAATTAAAGCATTTAACGTTTGGTTGGCCCATCCCACACTAATCTGTCGAAAAACAGAAAAAATGTGTGGGGTGGGAAGAGCCGGCTTTAGAAAGCCCCCTAACTCATCTACTTTCTTCTCCAACTGCTTCGGGAAATCCCGGTTGGCCAAATGCTGCTCTAGGAGCCCAATATGGTGCATACACTGAATCACCTGGAAAAGGGCCTTGACCAATCTAGAATAGGCCTGGAACGATTGTTCCTGGCCCCTTCCAGACTGGGCAACTCTCTTTCCCTGATGCTTCTGTCTTTTTTGAGCCATTTGAAGAATAAGTAGATGAATTTAAAATGAAATTAAAATGAAGAAATGAAATAAATTAAAATGAAATCTAGATATTACCTATTAGAGAAGATACCTGGATTGGTTGTAGTCTTCAGCAAAGGTAGAAAATAATCCGTCTGTCTCGACGCGTTTCGCTTGGTTTGGCTTTTTCAAAGAGACTTTGAGGAAAATGTTTCCAACTTTGGGAGGGCATGCATGGTATATATCCATATGTGGGCTGGGGTGTTTTTCACAGCTCGGTACATAATTAAACTCGGTAACAAGCTGACAAATGTCACTCTTCTAATTAATTCTTTTCAATCTGAGATGTCCCAAGTTTGTTTTTCACAACTCAGTTTGTGTCGTCCAAACAAATTAGATGAAGCCCTATTGATTGGCTTCCATTGAATTTTAATCAGTCAGTGAGTGGTTTGCTTTACTGACCCCATGAAGTCCTATTGGTTGGCTTTGATTTAAGTAAAACCAATCGGGAGCGGTTTGCTTTACTGGCTTCAGAAGTATGTGAAAATAATATGAAAAAATGGTTTGATAAAATATATTGAGACTAAAGAAATAAATGAAAAAATAACGCCAAAGATCATGATGCCTCACGAATGTTATCAGTTGGAATGAAGATCCCCCGACGGAGGTTTATGACGGAAAATATTTTACACCAAGTAGAAATTGTGTGTTTTACCTTCTGAACCTCTACATTGTGTGAAAGGTATGAAAAATAAAAAATAAAAATAAAAATAAAAATAATAATTTAAATAAATGAATCAACCAAATAAATAAATAAATAAATAAATAAATAAATAAATAAATAAATAAATAAATAAATAAAAATTAATAACAAATTAAAAATAAAAATAATCAATAAATAAATATATAAATAAAAAAATAATAATTTTATTTAGGAAATACATACACATGATTGAAATTGGAACCTATTTTGTTTTTGGGCATATATGAACTCTGGCACTCGCCTGTGTGTGTTTGAGGTTAAAAAATCGCACTGGCACAGACATTTCCTACTGAAACGTTTTTTTCTTTTAATATGCCGCCGAAAAATTGTTTTCATTTACTGAACCCTGATGGGTTTCAAACATGACAAAAAAGTACATAAAATTGATTTAAACTAAGTGATGAGCTTAGGAACTGGTTAAACTGACTGGCAAAAATTGATGTTATTCATTGATGGGCTCTAATTTAGTCCTTACAAGGATGTTACGCAAGCTTTTGTTTTTCTTATAGGCGATGACAGGTCGAAGATTCAAAGGTTCATTTAATTTAGCATTGGTAAAATTGAATTCATCTTTTAATATTTTTGCTATTTCGATATTCATTCTGTTGTACGTTAAAGTGAAAGGAATGATGGACCTCCTTTCGCATTCGCCCTCTGATATGTTCATACCAAATGGCCAGAGGGTTTGAAGCGTATTGATCCAAAAAGCTTCACGTTTTTTTCTAAATTCATCCGTTTCTTCTAATGTGTCTTTAATTGGTGGTTGTTCAATAGGATGGATTTCGAAATCGTCCAAAGAATGGCCAGGAAGGTTAAAATGTTGTGCTACTGGGGCATCAGCATTATGTTTTATATCCTGTTTGTGTCTAGTAGCACGTTCTCGAAAAGGATTTTGACTTTGACCAACATACTGTTTCCGACATCGCTTACAAGTGATAAGGTAAATAATGTTTGGTGAATCACAATGGAGGGGGTTACGGATCTGATAATGATTTTTCGTTTGTTCGGAGGAAAATTCCTCTTTCTGGTCAGGCATAAAAGTATGTAGTCTACAACGAGGCTTTTTGCAATTAAATACCGCGCCACTACCATTCTGCAACGGTCTGTTGTGTTCAATCTTCAGTGGTTCGAAATCGGTAGTTTCAGCTGGACTTTCGAGCTTTTTCAGGGTTTGGGATTTCAGGCTACGCAAGAGGCGCAGCGAGTACCCTCTCGATCTGAGGGCGCCAAATAGAGTAGAACAAGCCTCATTGAAATTTACCTTATCACTTGAATTGCGGTGGAAACGAATGAGTTGTGATTTGATGATACCTTTAAATGTATGTTGAGGATGAAATGATTTTGTGTGCAACAATTGATGTGAATCAGTTGGTTTAAAATACACTTTATAATCTAAATGACCGGACGCCTGAAATTGCTTGCCTTTATACACGGTCACATCGAGAAAATCAACAGAATTTTCACTGATAGTAGCTTTCAATTTAATATTTGGATCTTGATTGTTCAAAATTTCTAAAAATTCATCAAAATCTTCTTTTGAATGTTCCCAAATAATAAAAATGTCATCTAAATACCTGAGATATACGAGAGGATGCTTTGCACATTTGCTTAAGGCATTTTCCTCCCATTCCGCTACATAAATGCTTGCAAAATTAGGACTGAATCTTTTGCCCATAGGACAACCCATTATTTGTAGAAAATATTCTCCATTGAATTGAAAGTCATTACCTTTTAAGCTCAGCTCTAAAAGATCCAATATTTGTTCATCCGGGCGTTTCGCATCCGGATATTTTTCAAATGCATTTTTAACTGATTTAACACCTTTATCAATATCAATGTTCGTATACATACTGTCGATATCCAAAGTAGCCAGAATTGCATTTTTCGATATTTTCAATTTCGAAATTTTTGACAGGAAATCCTGTGTATTTTTTAGATAGCTCGGATGTCTATTTGCTATAGGTTTCAGATGATAATCAATTAATTCCGAGATCGCATAAGATTCCGAATTACAATCTGATACAATTGGCCTCCCGGGTGGAGTTAAGTCATCCGTCCATGAAGAACGGTCCTTGTGGATCTTTGGTAGGATATAAAATTGTCTTGTTTGAGCACTGAGCTTAGCTGTTAAATATTTCAATTGTTTTTTGGTAATGTGACCTTCGTCGAGGAGAAATTTTAAGATCTTATTGAATTTTTCGATATTACTAGGCCAAATAAGTGAATCTATTTTCTTATAATGTTTAGTATTGCTGAGTTGTCTCATGGCTTCCTTTATATAATTATCCCGAGATAGAACAACTACCGACCCACCTTTGTCGGCTGGTTTAATTACTAATTTCTTATTTTTTCGAAGTTTCGTGAGGGCTCTCCGTTCACCAGCTGTTAAATTGTCTTTATCGGAGAGTATGTTCATGCTGAACACCTTTTTGATGATTCGTTTGCTAGCCTCAATAATTTCGGGATCTACTTCACTATCTGGAGGTCACCAACCAGATGATTCTGTAAAAGGAAGTTTCCGACCGCTGGAGTTTCTAAAGCGGTCGGCTAATTTCATTTGCCTAAGAAAATTACAGTTGTATGATGGTAAATTTGTTTGGTTATCAGTTTTAGGCTTTGGTGCTGGTACAAAAGTTAAACCGCGATCTAAAAGAGATTTCTCTTGGGTTGTTAGGTCATTGGTGCCAGACAGGTTAACCACATTAGTTCCTAATCCCACATCTGTTAGGCGGCTGTTACCTTTGCCTTTACTTAGTTTAAATTTAGGTGGTTCAACCAGTGATCGTACATAATATTGGCGGTTCTCGTGGTCCAATGGATTAAATCCTGAGCAACATCAAACTTCGCGTCATCAATTTTTGGTATCACGTTAACGTCCTTCACTTTCCGAATGGTTTCGTTGATGATGCTCAGGGTTCTCCTCTCAGTCTGAGGGAGTTTTTGCGAAAAGTTTAGTTCAGCGAAATAAATTTTTGCTGATCTAAACTTGACCCTGATATCGCTAAGCATATTCCGCAACTGCTTAACTACGAGATCAGAATTATCGTTTCGAGAATTCACGCCAATATTTAATAATATTTTTTGGGGACTGGACTGGCCCCTGTGCCCTTTAAACATAGAGCGCAGATGATTGAATTTGGCGCCGGGGTAACACTCCACCTGGATGTCCGGATGGGGATTTCGATCAATGCGTCCTAAATTTGAACTTCCAATCATAAGGATGTTTTTACAAACATCGGGGAGGCGCCAATTCCTTTTGTCAAAATTAACTCCGCTTTTATGCCGAAACTGGGAGAATTTAGAATCAAATGAGCGGCCCGAGTTGCGGCTCGGTGATTTGACTTTCTCTGAGTACGATATACCTGGTTGAACCACACTAGATGCAGGGGAAGGGGGAGAAGAAACAGAAGCAGGAGAGGAAACAGGAGAAGAAACAGAAGGAGGAGGAGGAGTTCTAGTGAGAGCACTAGGAGAACTAGAGAAGAAAGGCTGAGGAGGAGTAGGAGGTAGAGGAACAAGACGAGGCGAGACAGCGTTACTCAATTTGCGAGCATCTTCAGTCACAATATGGACCGGAGATGTTTGCAAATTGAGGCGCTTACTCTGAGAGAAAGAAGAAGTAGAAGGAAAAGAATAGGGAGAAGTGCTTTGCCTTGATCTTTTCTTATTTTGCTTTTCGCGTTGGGGTAGAGGGACAACACGGGCCGGAGTTTGCTTGCTCCCCCTCGTATTGTTCCTTACTCCAGACGCTGGGCGAAGTTCCGAAATGTAAGACTCATAAGCCGAAATCGTCTTACCTGTCAACTTGTTTTTAAAGTTTTTTTGAGCCCAGATCAAGGCACGCGCCGAAGCGCTGTTGAAGTCTATCTTTTCGAGTCCAGGAGGTGGTCGCATAGCCAAAGTTATCTTAGACTTCAACTGGTTTAAATTTATCTTATAATGCTCAATTAAAGCATTTAACGTTTGGTTGGCCCATCCCACACTAATCTGTCGAAAAACAGAAAAAATGTGTGGGGTGGGAAGAGCCGGCTTTAGAAAGCCCCCTAACTCATCTACTTTCTTCTCCAACTGCTTCGGGAAATCCCGGTTGGCCAAATGCTGCTCTAGGAGCCCAATATGGTGCATACACTGAATCACCTGGAAAAGGGCCTTGACCAATCTAGAATAGGCCTGGAACGATTGTTCCTGGCCCCTTCCAGACTGGGCAACTCTCTTTCCCTGATGCTTCTGTCTTTTTTGAGCCATTTGAAGAATAAGTAGATGAATTTAAAATGAAATTAAAATGAAGAAATGAAATAAATTAAAATGAAATCTAGATATTACCTATTAGAGAAGATACCTGGATTGGTTGTAGTCTTCAGCAAAGGTAGAAAATAATCCGTCTGTCTCGACGCGTTTCGCTTGGTTTGGCTTTTTCAAAGAGACTTTGAGGAAAATGTTTCCAACTTTGGGAGGGCATGCATGGTATATATCCATATGTGGGCTGGGGTGTTTTTCACAGCTCAGTACATAATTAAACTCGGTAACAAGCTGACAAATGTCACTCTTCTAATTAATTCTTTTCAATCTGAGATGTCCCAAGTTTGTTTTTCACAACTCAGTTTGTGTCGTCCAAACAAATTAGATGAAGCCCTATTGATTGGCTTCCATTGAATTTTAATCAGTCAGTGAGTGGTTTGCTTTACTGACCCCATGAAGTCCTATTGGTTGGCTTTGATTTAAGTAAAACCAATCGGGAGCGGTTTGCTTTACTGGCTTCAGAAGTATGTGAAAATAATATGAAAAAATGGTTTGATAAAATATATTGAGACTAAAGAAATAAATGAAAAAATAACGCCAAAGATCATGATGCCTCACGAATGTTATCAGTTGGAATGAATATCCCCCGACGGAGGTTTATGACGGAAAATATTTTACACCAAGTAGAAATTGTGTGTTTTACCTTCTGAACCTCTACATTGTGTGAAAGGTATGAAAAATAAAAAATAAAAATAAAAATAAAAATAATAATTTAAATAAATGAATCAACCAAATAAATAAATAAATAAATAAATAAATAAATAAATAAATAAATAAATAAATAAATAAATAAATAAATAAATAAATAAATAAATAAATAAAAATTAATAACAAATTAAAAATAAAAATAAAAATAATCAATAAATAAATATATAAATAAAAAAATAATAATTTTATTTAGGAAATACATACACATGATTGAAATTGGAACCTATTTTGTTTTTGGGCATATATGAACTCTGGCACTCGCCTGTGTGTGTTTGAGGTTAAAAAATCGCACTGGCACAGACATTTCCTACTGAAACGTTTTTTTCTTTTAATATGCCGCCGAAAAATTGTTTTCATTTACTGAACCCTGATGGGTTTCAAACATGACAAAAAAGTACATAAAATTGATTTAAACTAAGTGATGAGCTTAGGAACTGGTTAAACTGACTGGCAAAAATTGATGTTATTCATTGATGGGCTCTAATTTAGTCCTTACAAGGATGTTACGCAAGCTTTTGTTTTTCTTATAGGCGATGACAGGTCGAAGATTCAAAGGTTCATTTAATTTAGCATTGGTAAAATTGAATTCATCTTTTAATATTTTTGCTATTTCGATATTCATTCTGTTGTACGTTAAAGTGAAAGGAATGATGGACCTCCTTTCGCATTCGCCCTCTGATATGTTCATACCAAATGGCCAGAGGGTTTGAAGCGTATTGATCCAAAAAGCTTCACGTTTTTTTCTAAATTCATCCGTTTCTTCTAATGTGTCTTTAATTGGTGGTTGTTCAATAGGATGGATTTCGAAATCGTCCAAAGAATGGCCAGGAAGGTTAAAATGTTGTGCTACTGGGGCATCAGCATTATGTTTTATATCCTGTTTGTGTCTAGTAGCACGTTCTCGAAAAGGATTTTGACTTTGACCAACATACTGTTTCCGACATCGCTTACAAGTGATAAGGTAAATAATGTTTGGTGAATCACAATGGAGGGGGTTACGGATCTGATAATGATTTTTCGTTTGTTCGGAGGAAAATTCCTCTTTCTGGTCAGGCATAAAAGTATGCAGTCTACAACGAGGCTTTTTGCAATTAAATACCGCGCCACTACCATTCTGCAACGGTCTGTTGTGTTCAATCTTCAGTGGTTCGAAATCGGTAGTTTCAGCTGGACTTTCGAGCTTTTTCAGGGTTTGGGATTTCAGGCTACGCAAGAGGCGCAGCGAGTACCCTCTCGATCTGAGGGCGCCAAATAGAGTAGAACAAGCCTCATTGAAATTTACCTTATCACTTGAATTGCGGTGGAAACGAATGAGTTGTGATTTGATGATACCTTTAAATGTATGTTGAGGATGAAATGATTTTGTGTGCAACAATTGATGTGAATCAGTTGGTTTAAAATACACTTTATAATCTAAATGACCGGACGCCTGAAATTGCTTGCCTTTATACACGGTCACATCGAGAAAATCAACAGAATTTTCACTGATAGTAGCTTTCAATTTAATATTTGGATCGTGATTGTTCAAAATTTCTAAAAATTCATCAAAATCTTCTTTTGAATGTTCCCAAATAATAAAAATGTCATCTAAATACCTGAGATATACGAGAGGATGCTTTGCACATTTGCTTAAGGCATTTTCCTCCCATTCCGCTACATAAATGCTTGCAAAATTAGGACTGAATCTTTTGCCCATAGGACAACCCATTATTTGTAGAAAATATTCTCCATTGAATTGAAAGTCATTACCTTTTAAGCTCAGCTCTAAAAGATCCAATATTTGTTCATCCGGGCGTTTCGCATCCGGATATTTTTCAAATGCATTTTTAACTGATTTAACACCTTTATCAATATCAATGTTCGTATACATACTGTCGATATCCAAAGTAGCCAGAATTGCATTTTTCGATATTTTCAATTTCGAAATTTTTGACAGGAAATCCTGTGTATTTTTTAGATAGCTCGGATGTCTATTTGCTATAGGTTTCAGATGATAATCAATTAATTCCGAGATCGCATAAGATTCCGAATTACAATCTGATACAATTGGCCTCCCGGGTGGAGTTAAGTCATCCGTCCATGAAGAACGGTCCTTGTGGATCTTTGGTAGGATATAAAATTGTCTTGTTTGAGCACTGAGCTTAGCTGTTAAATATTTCAATTGTTTTTTGGTAATGTTACCTTCGTCGAGGAGAAATTTTAAGATCTTATTGAATTTTTCGATATTACTAGGCCAAATAAGTGAATCTATTTTCTTATAATGTTTAGTATTGCTGAGTTGTCTCATGGCTTCCTTTATATAATTATCCCGAGATAGAACAACTACCGACCCACCTTTGTCGGCTGGTTTAATTACTAATTTCTTATTTTTTCGAAGTTTCGTGAGGGCTCTCCGTTCACCAGCTGTTAAATTGTCTTTATCGGAGAGTATGTTCATGCTGAACACCTTTTGGATGATTCGTTTGCTAGCCTCAATAATTTCGGGATCTACTTCACTATCTGGAGGTGACCAACCAGATGATTCTGTAAAAGGAAGTTTCCGACCGCTGGAGTTTCTAAAGCGGTCTGCTAATTTCATTTGCCTAAGAAAATTACAGTTGTATGATGGTAAATTTGTTTGGTTATCAGTTTTAGGCTTTGGTGCTGGTACAAAAGTTAAACCGCGATCTAAAAGAGATTTCTCTTGGGTTGTTAGGTCATTGGTGCCAGACAGGTTAACCACATTAGTTCCTAATCCCACATCTGTTAGGCGGCTGTTACCTTTGCCTTTACTTAGTTTAAATTTAGGTGGTTCAACCAGTGATCGTACATAATATTGGCGGTTCTCGTGGTCCAATGGATTAAATCCTGAGCAACATCAAACTTTGCGTCATCAATTTTTGGTATGACGTTAACGTCCTTCACTTTCCGAATGGTTTCGTTGATGATGCTCAGGGTTCTCCTCTCAGCCTGAGGGAGTTTTTGCGAAAAGTTTAGTTCAGCGAAATAAATTTTTGCTGATCTAAACTTGACCCTGATATCGCTAAGCATATTCCGCAACTGCTTAACTACGAGATCAGAATTATCGTTTCGAGAATTCACGCCAATATTTAATAATATTTTTTGGGGACTGGACTGGCCCCTGTGCCCTTTAAACATAGAGCGCAGATGATTGAATTTGGCGCCGGGGTAACACTCCACCTGGATGTCCGGATGGGGATTTCGATCAATGCGTCCTAAATTTGAACTTCCAATCATAAGGATGTTTTTACAAACATCGGGGAGGCGCCAATTCCTTTTGTCAAAATTAACTCCGCTTTTATGCCGAAACTGGGAGAATTTAGAATCAAATGAGCGGCCCGAGTTGCGGCTCGGTGATTTGACTTTCTCTGAGTACGATATACCTGGTTGAACCACACTAGATGCAGGGGAAGGGGGAGAAGAAACAGAAGCAGGAGAGGAAACAGGAGAAGAAACAGAAGGAGGAGGAGGAGTTCTAGTGAGAGCACTAGGAGAACTAGAGAAGAAAGGCTGAGGAGGAGTAGGAGGTAGAGGAACAAGACGAGGCGAGACAGCGTTACTCAATTTGCGAGCATCTTCAGTCACAATATGGACCGGAGATGTTTGCAAATTGAGGCGCTTACTCTGAGAGAAAGAAGAAGTAGAAGGAAAAGAATAGGGAGAAGTGCTTTGCCTTGATCTTTTCTTATTTTGCTTTTCGCGTTGGGGTAGAGGGACAACACGGGCCGGAGTTTGCTTGCTCCCTCCCGTATTGTTCCTTACTCCAGACGCTGGGCGAAGTTCCGAAATGTAAGACTCATAAGCCGAAATCGTCTTACCTGTCAACTTGTTTTTAAAGTTTTTTTGAGCCCAGATCAAGGCACGCGCCGAAGCGCTGTTGAAGTCTATCTTTTCGAGTCCAGGAGGTGGTCGCATAGCCAAAGTTATCTTAGACTTCAACTGGTTTAAATTTATCTTATAATGCTCAATTAAAGCATTTAACGTTTGGTTGGCCCATCCCACACTAATCTGTCGAAAAACAGAAAAAATGTGTGGGGTGGGAAGAGCCGGCTTTAGAAAGCCCCCTAACTCATCTACTTTCTTCTCCAACTGCTTCGGGAAATCCCGGTTGGCCAAATGCTGCTCTAGGAGCCCAATATGGTGCATACACTGAATCACCTGGAAAAGGGCCTTGACCAATCTAGAATAGGCCTGGAACGATTGTTCCTGGCCCCTTCCAGACTGGGCAACTCTCTTTCCCTGATGCTTCTGTCTTTTTTGAGCCATTTGAAGAATAAGTAGATGAATTTAAAATGAAATTAAAATGAAGAAATGAAATAAATTAAAATGAAATCTAGATATTACCTATTAGAGAAGATACCTGGATTGGTTGTAGTCTTCAGCAAAGGTAGAAAATAATCCGTCTGTCTCGACGCGTTTCGCTTGGTTTGGCTTTTTCAAAGAGACTTTGAGGAAAATGTTTCCAACTTTGGGAGGGCATGCATGGTATATATCCATATGTGGGCTGGGGTGTTTTTCACAGCTCAGTACATAATTAAACTCGGTAACAAGCTGACAAATGTCACTCTTCTAATTAATTCTTTTCAATCTGAGATGTCCCAAGTTTGTTTTTCACAACTCAGTTTGTGTCGTCCAAACAAATTAGATGAAGCCCTATTGATTGGCTTCCATTGAATTTTAATCAGTCAGTGAGTGGTTTGCTTTACTGACCCCATGAAGTCCTATTGGTTGGCTTTGATTTAAGTAAAACCAATCGGGAGCGGTTTGCTTTACTGGCTTCAGAAGTATGTGAAAATAATATGAAAAAATGGTTTGATAAAATATATTGAGACTAAAGAAATAAATGAAAAAATAACGCCAAAGATCATGATGCCTCACGAATGTTATCAGTTGGAATGAATATCCCCCGACGGAGGTTTATGACGGAAAATATTTTACACCAAGTAGAAATTGTGTGTTTTACCTTCTGAACCTCTACATTGTGTGAAAGGTATGAAAAATAAAAAATAAAAATAAAAATAAAAATAATAATTTAAATAAATGAATCAACCAAATAAATAAATAAATAAATAAATAAATAAATAAATAAATAAATAAATAAATAAATAAAAATTAATAACAAATTAAAAATAAAAATAAAAATAATCAATAAATAAATATATAAATAAAAAAATAATAATTTTATTTAGGAAATACATACACATGATTGAAATTGGAACCTATTTTGTTTTTGGGCATATATGAACTCTGGCACTCGCCTGTGTGTGTTTGAGGTTAAAAAATCGCACTGGCACAGACATTTCCTACTGAAACGTTTTTTTCTTTTAATATGCCGCCGAAAAATTGTTTTCATTTACTGAACCCTGATGGGTTTCAAACATGACAAAAAAGTACATAAAATTGATTTAAACTAAGTGATGAGCTTAGGAACTGGTTAAACTGACTGGCAAAAATTGATGTTATTCATTGATGGGCTCTAATTTAGTCCTTACAAGGATGTTACGCAAGCTTTTGTTTTTCTTATAGGCGATGACAGGTCGAAGATTCAAAGGTTCATTTAATTTAGCATTGGTAAAATTGAATTCATCTTTTAATATTTTTGCTATTTCGATATTCATTCTGTTGTACGTTAAAGTGAAAGGAATGATGGACCTCCTTTCGCATTCGCCCTCTGATATGTTCATACCAAATGGCCAGAGGGTTTGAAGCGTATTGATCCAAAAAGCTTCACGTTTTTTTCTAAATTCATCCGTTTCTTCTAATGTGTCTTTAATTGGTGGTTGTTCAATAGGATGGATTTCGAAATCGTCCAAAGAATGGCCAGGAAGGTTAAAATGTTGTGCTACTGGGGCATCAGCATTATGTTTTATATCCTGTTTGTGTCTAGTAGCACGTTCTCGAAAAGGATTTTGACTTTGACCAACATACTGTTTCCGACATCGCTTACAAGTGATAAGGTAAATAATGTTTGGTGAATCACAATGGAGGGGGTTACGGATCTGATAATGATTTTTCGTTTGTTCGGAGGAAAATTCCTCTTTCTGGTCAGGCATAAAAGTATGCAGTCTACAACGAGGCTTTTTGCAATTAAATACCGCGCCACTACCATTCTGCAACGGTCTGTTGTGTTCAATCTTCAGTGGTTCGAAATCGGTAGTTTCAGCTGGACTTTCGAGCTTTTTCAGGGTTTGGGATTTCAGGCTACGCAAGAGGCGCAGCGAGTACCCTCTCGATCTGAGGGCGCCAAATAGAGTAGAACAAGCCTCATTGAAATTTACCTTATCACTTGAATTGCGGTGGAAACGAATGAGTTGTGATTTGATGATACCTTTAAATGTATGTTGAGGATGAAATGATTTTGTGTGCAACAATTGATATGAATCAGTTGGTTTAAAATACACTTTATAATCTAAATGACCGGACGCCTGAAATTGCTTGCCTTTATACACGGTCACATCGAGAAAATCAACAGAATTTTCACTGATAGTAGCTTTCAATTTAATATTTGGATCGTGATTGTTCAAAATTTCTAAAAATTCATCAAAATCTTCTTTTGAATGTTCCCAAATAATAAAAATGTCATCTAAATACCTGAGATATACGAGAGGATGCTTTGCACATTTGCTTAAGGCATTTTCCTCCCATTCCGCTACATAAATGCTTGCAAAATTAGGACTGAATCTTTTGCCCATAGGACAACCCATTATTTGTAGAAAATATTCTCCATTGAATTGAAAGTCATTACCTTTTAAGCTCAGCTCTAAAAGATCCAATATTTGTTCATCCGGGTGTTTCGCATCCGGATATTTTTCAAATGCATTTTTAACTGATTTAACACCTTTATCAATATCAATGTTCGTATACATACTGTCGATATCCAAAGTAGCCAGAATTGCATTTTTCGATATTTTCAATTTCGAAATTTTTGACAGGAAATCCTGTGTATTTTTTAGATAGCTCGGATGTCTATTTGCTATAGGTTTCAGATGATAATCAATTAATTCCGAGATCGCATAAGATTCCGAATTACAATCTGATACAATTGGCCTCCCGGGTGGAGTTAAGTCATCCGTCCATGAAGAACGGTCCTTGTGGATCTTTGGTAGGATATAAAATTGTCTTGTTTGAGCACTGAGCTTAGCTGTTAAATATTTCAATTGTTTTTTGGTAATGTTACCTTCGTCGAGGAGAAATTTTAAGATCTTATTGAATTTTTCGATATTACTAGGCCAAATAAGTGAATCTATTTTCTTATAATGTTTAGTATTGCTGAGTTGTCTCATGGCTTCCTTTATATAATTATCCCGAGATAGAACAACTACCGACCCACCTTTGTCGGCTGGTTTAATTACTAATTTCTTATTTTTTCGAAGTTTCGTGAGGGCTCTCCGTTCACCAGCTGTTAAATTGTCTTTATCGGAGAGTATGTTCATGCTGAACACCTTTTGGATGATTCGTTTGCTAGCCTCAATAATTTCGGGATCTACTTCACTATCTGGAGGTGACCAACCAGATGATTCTGTAAAAGGAAGTTTCCGACCGCTGGAGTTTCTAAAGCGGTCTGCTAATTTCATTTGCCTAAGAAAATTACAGTTGTATGATGGTAAATTTGTTTGGTTATCAGTTTTAGGCTTTGGTGCTGGTACAAAAGTTAAACCGCGATCTAAAAGAGATTTCTCTTGGGTTGTTAGGTCATTGGTGCCAGACAGGTTAACCACATTAGTTCCTAATCCCACATCTGTTAGGCGGCTGTTACCTTTGCCTTTACTTAGTTTAAATTTAGGTGGTTCAACCAGTGATCGTACATAATATTGGCGGTTCTCGTGGTCCAATGGATTAAATCCTGAGCAACATCAAACTTTGCGTCATCAATTTTTGGTATCACGTTAACGTCCTTCACTTTCCGAATGGTTTCGTTGATGATGCTCAGGGTTCTCCTCTCAGCCTGAGGGAGTTTTTGCGAAAAGTTTAGTTCAGCGAAATAAATTTTTGCTGATCTAAACTTGACCCTGATATCGCTAAGCATATTCCGCAACTGCTTAACTACGAGATCAGAATTATCGTTTCGAGAATTCACGCCAATATTTAATAATATTTTTTGGGGACTGGACTGGCCCCTGTGCCCTTTAAACATAGAGCGCAGATGATTGAATTTGGCGCCGGGGTAACACTCCACCTGGATGTCCGGATGGGGATTTCGATCAATGCGTCCTAAATTTGAACTTCCAATCATAAGGATGTTTTTACAAACATCGGGGAGGCGCCAATTCCTTTTGTCAAAATTAACTCCGCTTTTATGCCGAAACTGGGAGAATTTAGAATCAAATGAGCGGCCCGAGTTGCGGCTCGGTGATTTGACTTTCTCTGAGTACGATATACCTGGTTGAACCACACTAGATGCAGGGGAAGGGGGAGAAGAAACAGAAGCAGGAGAGGAAACAGGAGAAGAAACAGAAGGAGGAGGAGGAGTTCTAGTGAGAGCACTAGGAGAACTAGAGAAGAAAGGCTGAGGAGGAGTAGGAGGTAGAGGAACAAGACGAGGCGAGACAGCGTTACTCAATTTGCGAGCATCTTCAGTCACAATATGGACCGGAGATGTTTGCAAATTGAGGCGCTTACTCTGAGAGAAAGAAGAAGTAGAAGGAAAAGAATAGGGAGAAGTGCTTTGCCTTGATCTTTTCTTATTTTGCTTTTCGCGTTGGGGTAGAGGGACAACACGGGCCGGAGTTTGCTTGCTCCCTCCCGTATTGTTCCTTACTCCAGACGCTGGGCGAAGTTCCGAAATGTAAGACTCATAAGCCGAAATCGTCTTACCTGTCAACTTGTTTTTAAAGTTTTTTTGAGCCCAGATCAAGGCACGCGCCGAAGCGCTGTTGAAGTCTATCTTTTCGAGTCCAGGAGGTGGTCGCATAGCCAAAGTTATCTTAGACTTCAACTGGTTTAAATTTATCTTATAATGCTCAATTAAAGCATTTAACGTTTGGTTGGCCCATCCCACACTAATCTGTCGAAAAACAGAAAAAATGTGTGGGGTGGGAAGAGCCGGCTTTAGAAAGCCCCCTAACTCATCTACTTTCTTCTCCAACTGCTTCGGGAAATCCCGGTTGGCCAAATGCTGCTCTAGGAGCCCAATATGGTGCATACACTGAATCACCTGGAAAAGGGCCTTGACCAATCTAGAATAGGCCTGGAACGATTGTTCCTGGCCCCTTCCAGACTGGGCAACTCTCTTTCCCTGATGCTTCTGTCTTTTTTGAGCCATTTGAAGAATAAGTAGATGAATTTAAAATGAAATTAAAATGAAGAAATGAAATAAATTAAAATGAAATCTAGATATTACCTATTAGAGAAGATACCTGGATTGGTTGTAGTCTTCAGCAAAGGTAGAAAATAATCCGTCTGTCTCGACGCGTTTCGCTTGGTTTGGCTTTTTCAAAGAGACTTTGAGGAAAATGTTTCCAACTTTGGGAGGGCATGCATGGTATATATCCATATGTGGGCTGGGGTGTTTTTCACAGCTCAGTACATAATTAAACTCGGTAACAAGCTGACAAATGTCACTCTTCTAATTAATTCTTTTCAATCTGAGATGTCCCAAGTTTGTTTTTCACAACTCAGTTTGTGTCGTCCAAACAAATTAGATGAAGCCCTATTGATTGGCTTCCATTGAATTTTAATCAGTCAGTGAGTGGTTTGCTTTACTGACCCCATGAAGTCCTATTGGTTGGCTTTGATTTAAGTAAAACCAATCGGGAGCGGTTTGCTTTACTGGCTTCAGAAGTATGTGAAAATAATATGAAAA
>CM062296.1:560596698-560756280 GCA_031216915.1 Pictodentalium vernedei
GGTAAATTTGTTTGGTTATCAGTTTTAGGCTTGGTGTTGGTACAAAAGTTAAACCGCGATCTAAAAGAGATTTCTCTTGGGTTGTTAGTTTAAACAGTATTTATTCAATAATTGACATGTGTATACATTTCACAATAACATTTGACTAACAAAAAATGAACAACACTAGATACAAAAAGTATACACAAAACAAGAAAGCATATTGTTGTGTATTAGAGGGATTCGACAGAAAGCTGAAGCTTATGTGGGTCGTCTCCCTGTCAACGTATAACTTACTCCTGTAGGTGGTACAGATGAACGGAAGAGCCCAAACGTCGTTGCATGAAGGCCGATATCCTCCCTTCATTGTAAATTTACTACATTAGTTGCTACGATTGGAGATCAAGCGGGTTAAGCGTCACATCAGAATAGATAGGGAGCAGAGGAAGGCGCCTCGACTGCCAGGCAACGACGGGTGGGATTGTTTAAACTTCAATGTGAAATGAAGGGAAAAACAGAAGAAAGAATAGACGCACTGATAGATCGAAAGAAGAGGAAAGGAACTAATATGATGCAATCAGCTTGAATACATGATACATAGAGATTATCACCATTATGCGAATGCAAAGGAGCATGGGACCTCCACTGACAGCACACGACGAGTCGAGGACCAGTCGCGATTTATCTCCAGAGGCCGGTACAAGACTCCGACGCATACTTTGCACATGCAACAGATGATAATGATGTATTTATCAGGCAGTATCTTGGGAATAAGTCTGAGTTAATACAGACCAAGTACATGATGGATGTATGTTAAGTAAAATTTACACACAAGAGAATCGTAAGTAGGCAACTTATTAACTTCTAGTTCATTTAGTAGCGAATTAGGTGAAGTAAACTTCAAGGCGCTAGAAGTTGGAAAGCGCGAGAGGGCATTCCACAACAGGCGTTAGACTTTCCCACTTGGAATGGGGGTGGGAACGTAGTGTTGGGTTTCAACTATTGGAATCGCTTGCTTGATAAAATGAAGTCATGTACAACTTCGAAAATAAGGCAGTTTTCATCGTTATTCAAGAATTCTGAGCCAAATAGAAGCGTGGGCGTATCTGCTACATATGGGAGTAGATTAATCGTATAATTACGAGCGTTTGAGAACAAAGGACAATGAAAGAAAAAGTGATCAGTAGTTTCACGTTCACCACACTGGCAGAAGGGACTGGGTGATAGGTGATTATCGAAAAGGTGGGAATTAAGACTGCTACAGTGCAACCGCAGCCTACAATGGTATATTTGAGCCCTGCGAGATTTTGCATTACTATAGAACTTTGGTGGTCTTTGGTTACCATTACTGAGAAACGTTTTAAAGTTAATCAATGACGAGTTCTCACGGACAGGTAACGGCAACTTATTCCACTGGTCCGTAACGCTGGGGATGAAAGAAGACTGATACAATTGCATTCGGCAAAAAGGAACTCGGTGGTTTTCACTGGATCGAAGACTGCGTGATGAATTCGTCAAGGAGATAAGTGGTGGAACTTTGTTAGAAATGTATGGAGGTGACATGTGATGATACATTTTGAAGAACTGAATTAGTTTATGTTTGTGGCGTCTTTCTTGCAAGGATTCCCACCGGGTTTCCGAATATAATAACGATTTACTGACACTAACTGTTGCTTCGGTGATGATTCTTGCTGCTGCAATTTGTATTTTTTCGAGTTCCGCGACATTTGTCACAGAACAATTATCCCAGACAGTGTCTGCGTATTCAAGAAGTGGCCTAATAAAGGCGAAATATATTTTTTCCAGGACACTGCGATCGAGGTTAAATTTATGTCTCCTCAACAAGTCTAGACGAGACCAGGCTTTGGAGGAAATGTGGTCAATGTGATTGTTCCATGTACATGTATTATTTAGTATGAGTCCTAGGTGTTTATGGTCAGAAACTTCCGATACTTGTGAGCCACCTAAATACAAGGGTGGGTGAGAGTTAGGATTGCTTTTACGCGATATACACATACTTTCAGTTTTGTTGGGATTGAACTCGACCAACCATGTTTTGGCCCAATGCTCGATTGTAGCCAAATCGTTATTAATTATGACCGCGGCTTGCTCTGGGTTTTCAATGATTAGATATAATGACGTATCGTCAGCAAAGAGGCGAATACTGCTGAGTAAGTCGCTAGTTATATCGTTTATGTATATCAAGAACAGTAAAGGTCCAAGTATAGACCCCTGGGGTACACCGGCATTGATTGGTCTCCATGACGACGACTCGGAGGCTATCACAACTCGCTGCGACCTATCCGAGAGATACGATTTTAGAAATAGAAGTAGTTCACCTGAAACGCCAATACTCTCCAGTTTGTGAATAAGACCAGCATGCCATACCTTATCAAACGCCTTACTGACATCACAGAAAACCACCCTAACTTCTTTGCCTTCATCAAGCGCACGACAGAATTCGTCATAAATGTCAGTCAGTTGGAGGACAGTTGAATCACTTGGTGTAAAACCTGACTGAAATTGACTGAGGATATTATTTTCACTCAAAAACTGCCACAGGCGTTTGAAGACACATTTTTCAAATAATTTTCCAACACAGCTAATCAACGATATCGGGCGATAATTAGTGACTGAGTTTGAGGGCTATTTTTTTAGAATTGGGGAGACATTTGCTTTTTTCCATAATGAAGGAAAGTACGAATTATTCAGTAAAATGTTGAATAAAATTGAGAGTGGTTCGCAGAGAGAGGATTTACATTCTTTTAGAAGACGCGGGCTTATTTGATCGGGACCAGATGCCTTGGACACCTTTATCGACTTCATTGCGGCGTATACTTCACTGCAATGTAGGGTAATACTTTCAATACGCTGGGAAACATGGGATGGTGGATCTGGTAAGAAAGCATTCGAGTCGTCAACTGTCGAAATAGAACAGAAGTATTCATTGAACACTTCAGCTTTCTCAACACTTGAAGAATATATTTTGTTTAGATGAATCAGGGTGGGAATTCCTGATGGATTACCGCTACCGATTAGTGTTTTTAGGGTCTTCCACCACAGAGATGCTGGTGTTTCATTGCTTCTCAATGTGGATTGGATTTTTGCAAGATGCTGGGCTTTGGCCTTCCTGATGGCCGATACAACCTCATTCCTTTTAAGTTTATATTTGGCCCAGTCGTGTGGGAAATTGGTACGTTTAGCAATGCGATACAGGCGTTTTCTCTGTCTCATTAGTAGTCTTATTTCATTATGCATCCATTTCGGTTGATCCATTCTGGAAGCAATAAATTTGTTGGGTATATGTTTGGATGCAGTATCGAGTATTTTGTCAGTGAAATTTGTAACTATGGTATCGAGACATAAAGTATCGAGGATAGAATTCCAGTCGGTGTCAGAGAAAGCCTCGTTCAGCGCATTATAATTACCCTGAGAATAAAGCCATATCCTTCGCCTAAAAGAAGGTGGGTTTGATTTCAAAAATTCGACTTCGATTGAAATTGGGCAGTGATAGCGGGTCATGTCTGGAGTAATTGGTTCGAGGACTTCACATGATTTAACGTTGATTGTGTTACTTACAGCAAATAGATCTAGCAATGAAGCAGATGTTTCAGTAAAACAAGTTGGTTCACTCACAAGTTGTCTGAGGTTAAAGTAATTGATTATTTCAGAAAGGCTACTTCTTGAAGAAACCATTTGGTTGACGTTGAAATCACCCGTGATAATTAAGTCACCAACTGACGTGTCTCTAGCTTTTTCGACGGATGCTGATATGGCATCCCATGTATCTGGAGGACTGTTGGGTGGACGGTAGAATACTCCTAATAATAACGATCTACTCCGTTTTGTAAATACTTCAGCCCATATACACTCCGCATTCGGTGTATCAAGATCCGATCTGTGTCGAAACGAAATACCCTCTTTAAAGTAAATGGCAACCCCACCTCCCCTTGAAGAGCGATCGAATCGCAATGGTTCATGGAACCCATGGAGTTGGACATCGGATGAGGTGTCATTGTTTTGAAGCCATGTCTCACTGAAGGCCACAATATCAAGTGGTGCAAATTCACATTGTACAATATCCAGTTTAGGTTTGAGGCTTTGAATGTTGAGATGAACAATTTTTAGAGTATTCTGATTGTGATCTGAATTAAGAGAATTTGGACCAGGGTTACTTTCAATGTCACCGGACAATAATAAGCTTATGGTTAGAAAGAAGAAAAACGACGATAATAGGAAAGAAGTAGTTGCTACCTTTAATAATGACAAAGCCTTCGAAGCATTCAAAGAACTGTAGCGATGTGGAATTAGTTCAGTAGAATTTACAGAGTGGGGGTCAATAAGCACATTGGATTGCCCAATGAACAGAGCAAACATGACAGTGAAGCTTTCATGCAGATCGACACCACTGAGACGCAAGAACAAGTAAATTAAGATGCATGTAGATCTATCTTTCGCCATTAAGCTGCTAGAATAAACTGCATGGTTATAATTCCCTATCCGGGCACGGTATAGTTCAAGTGAGCACATGGGATATAATTGTAATATCGGATGCAAAATGTATTCAAGCTGGCATAAAAACAAATGATATAGTCTAGAGTAAAGAGTGTTGAAGTTTCAGACGTGACAGAAAAAGATACAAGAGACACTAAAAGAGAGATGAAGATGATAAAATATATACAAAATAACTAAAGTGTTGAAAAAGCAGTAGAATTTCTAGGCTGCTTAAAAAGTCGAAAATTATCTTTTTACACGTAGTGGACTATCAGTATAAAATGAATAGTTGAGGGGGACTCTATCACCAATGTTTGGGGCACACTTGAGCCGGTGTATTGACTTCTACGTTTTCTCATTTCGCAGCAAGGACTGCTCATGGGAAGTGCGAGTTTCGCAAGATTCATCAAGAATTGTGTACCATTGATACAAGACCGTGGCACTCACAAGACAAAAGACAAGCCCTTCCTGCCACGAAAGCGTCGAAAGTTGGCAGGAAGAAACTTGTATTATACATTGCAATGGTAGGGAGGAGGGGGACCCACCCCTAATAATAGGTCCGTCTTGCAACAAATGCGTTAACCCGGATACGAGGCATATATATATATATATATATATATATATATATATATATATATATATATATATATATATATATATATATATATATATATATATATATATATATATATATATATATAACTTCGTCAAATTGCCGTCATGCTCGGAAGTTTACTTCCTTCTAAGCGGCTTTCATTTTTGACTAATACTTATTCCGTTACGTTAAGTGCCGTACCAATGTGTATCGCGTCATGGGAACGTAAAATTTAGCGTCACGCTGATCCTAATTGTTGAATGGGAATTATAAAATTGATCGTGATCGCGTACGTCTTACAGATCGATTTATTATTTGGCAAGTGGCTGCCTAGCTCCTAATCACGAACCCGTCTGTAAAATCGCCGATGCATGTCTTCCTTGGGTGGCAACAAGTAAAGATATGTTCCGCATTACACGTTGTTCACTGTTTTTAATTGTAAATTATGGACAAACAAGACCGTATCATATCTTCCTTAGGTGGTAACGAGTGGAGATATATTCCGCGTTATTGCGCGCATTTTTTGTTCTCAGCCTTAGAATTAGAAGCATTCAATCATTTATCTCATATAAAATATTTGATGAAGTGTATATATATATATATATATATATATATATATATATATATATATATATATATATATATATTTGCAAGAAGGAATCAAGGGCGTCCCACCTGTGGATGATGAATCTGGCGCAAGCGCAACCCTACGAAAACAATTAAATATGGTTCATCAAACTTTCACTGTTTTGAATTACTTTTGCCCAAAGCGATACCTGCAATACTGTCTTCACGAGATACTGTGACGTACCAATGTGACGCCATTATCGGAATTTAGGGAAATAGGAGATAAAGTTTCGATCGTGTCACGACATAGTCGCGATCCGATCGAGACACCATGTCCCATTTTCCAACTTTAACAATTTAATTTTACAATAAAATTTTGTAAAGAATACTACAAGATTTTTGATTAAGACCTGTTGAGGTTAAATCCCTGCACAATCTTGAATTTTTCTATAAATCAGCCATGAATAACATGGATAGTAGGGTACAAATTTGGTAAGAATACAAATGTCTGTCCCAGCTCCTGCAGCGGGATTGAAGGAAGAAGAGCGGGTAAAGAATTGCCACAGTGTCACAACGCCTTAAAATTAATACGCCTTAAAATTAAACAATGATATGAGTCAGTCTGGTAGCAATCGCGATCAAGTCAACTTCACAGCATAAAATAAGAAATCGGAGATGTAGCCTCGATCGTATCACGACACAGTGATCGCAGAATGATTGGACGTACATATGATGACATGTGATCGCAGAATGATTGGAAAAATGCTCACTACTTTGGATTACACAGCTTACTTTGGACTGACCAAGACGCAGACATATGTGATGCGGTTACACGAATGCATACCCGAGTGTGTGAGTATGTGTGTATCAAGCAAAGAATGCGGGCAGATAGTCTCGATCAGATCGCGACACAGTCGCCACCTGGTCGAAATTATCTGTCAGTAATTGCGTTCACACCATTGCATAAATAGAGCGGGGGTGGATGACATGTGATCGCAGAATGATTGGAAAAATGCTCACTACTTTGGATTACACAGCTTACTTTGGACTGACCAAGACGCAGACATATGTGATGCGGTTACACGAATGCATACCCGAGTGTGTGAGTATGTGTGTATCAAGCAAAGAATGCGGACAGATAGTCTCGATCAGATCGCGACACAGTCGCCACCCGGTCGAAATTATCTGTCAGCAATTGCGTTCACGCCATTGCATAAATAGAGCGGGGGTGGATGACATGTGATCGCAGAATGATTGGAAAAATGCTCACTACTTTGGAATACTCAGCTTACTTTGGACCGACCAAGACGCAGACACATGTGATGCGGTTACACGACTGCATACCCGAGTGTGTGAGTGTGTGTGTGTCAAGCAAAGAATGCGGACAGATAATCTCGATCGAATCGCGACACAGTCGCCACCCGGTCGAAATTATCTGTCAGCAATTGCGTTCACACCATTGCATAAATAGAGCAAAGGGTGGGATGGGGGAAATATTATTGGCTTATCAAGCGATACTGCATAATTGAAAATGAGATAAGTGGGATAGAACAATTCACGTGTACGTACATAAGATGACGTGATCGCAGGATGATTGGAAAAATGCTCATCACTTTGGATTAGTCGATATTTCTACACAATCAAATTTTGTAGAGAACACTACAAAATTGTTGATTGAGACCAATTGAGGTCAAATCTTTGTATAATCCTGAATTTCGTCTCTGATTCAGCCATGGATAACATAGATATTACATGAATGAAGCGGTGGGGGGGGGGGGGGGGCAATATTATTGGCTCGTCAAGTGATACTGCATAACTGAAAATGAGATAAGTGAGATAAAACGGTTCACGAGTACGTACTGGGGTACAAGTTTGGTAAGATTACACGAATAAAGCGGGGGGTGGGGGGGGGGGGGCAATATTATTGGCTCGTCAAGTGATACTGCATAACTGAAAATGAGATAAGTGAGATAAAACAGTTCACGAGTACGTACATAAGATGACATGTGATCGATATTGATTGGAAAAATCCTCACCTCTTTGGATAAGTCGATATTTCCTCACAATAAAATTTTGTAGAGAACACTACAAAATTGTTGGTTCAATTAAGGTCAAATTTTTACACAATCCTGAATTTCTTCTCTGATTCTGCCATGAATAACATGGGTAGTGAGGTACAAGTTAGGTAGTAAGATTGCAAACGAATGGCCGAACTGTAGTGACACAAGCTTAATTGAAATTAATTATATCACACTCATTTTCCGAAAAATAAGATACTGTAGTGGTCGGGGGAGGTATACAAGCAGCTTAACTTCGAACTGATCAAGACGCAGACTCATGTGATGCAGTTACACGAATGCATACCTGGAAGTGTGAGTGTGTGTGTGTGTGTCGGGCAAAGAAAGTGGACATATAATCTCGATCGGATCGCGACACAGTCGCGACCCGGTCGAACTTATCTGTCCGCAATTGCGTTCACACCATTACATGAATAAAGCGGGGGGGGGGGGGGGGGGGGCAAAATTATTGTCTTGTCAGACGATACTGCATAACTGAAAATGAGATTAGTGAGATCATACAGTTCACGTGTACGTACATAAGATGATATGTGATCGCAGAATGATTGGGAAGATGCTCTCCACTTTGGATTAGTCGATATTTCCACACAATCGAATTTTGTAAAGAACCCTACAAAATTGTTGATTGTGACCAATTGAGGTCAAATGTTTGCACCCTACAAAATTGTTGATTGTGACCAATTGAGGTCAAATGTTTGCACAATCCTGAGATTCTTCTTTGATTCAGCCATGAATAACATGGATAGTGAGGTACAAGTTTGGTAAGGTTACATGAATAAAGCGAGAGGGGAGGGGGGAGGGGGCAGTATTATTGGCTTGTCAAGTGATACGACATAACTGAAAATGAGAAAAGTGAGATAAAACAGTTCACGTGTACGTACATGAGATGACATGTGTTCGCAGATTGATTGGAAAAATGCTCACCACTTTGGATTTATCGATATTTCCACACAATAAAATTTTGTACAGAACACTACAAAATTGTTGGTTGAGACCAATTGAGGTCAAATTTTTGCACAATCCTGAGTTTCTTCTCTGATTCTGCCATGAATAACATGGATAGTGTTATTCGTGTAATCTTACCAAACAAGTTTGGTAGGATTGCAAACGAATGGCCGAACTCCTGTGGTGGAACTGAAGGAAGAGTGGAAAAGGAATTGCGACCGTATCGCGCCTACACAGTTGATTAGCCTTAAAATTACACAATGATTTGATGTTAAACGAGGAAACCAGTCCGATAGCAATCGGGATCAACTGAACATCACAGCTTAAAAGCAGATATCGGAAATGAATCCACGATCGGGTCACGACAGAGTCGCGATCCGATCGAAGCATCATAACCGATTTTTCAATTATAACACACCAACTACGCTTATTCTACGTTACAGTTAATTACTGGGTAGTGATACAAACCTAATCGAATTAATAATATCCCACTTATTTTCCGATAAAAAAGATGCTGTAGTCATCGTAGGAGGCGTGCAAACAGCTTTCTTTAAGATGGTCAAGACGCAGACGCATGTGATGTGGTTACACGAATACATACCTGAGTGTATGAGTGTGTGCGTATCAAGCAAGGAATGTGGGCAGATAATATCGATCGGATCGCGACACAGTCGCCACCCGTTCGAAACCATCTGCCCGCAATTGCGTTCACATCATTGCATGAATAAAGCGGGCGGGGACAACATTATTGGCTTGTCAAGCGATACTGCATAACTAAAAATGAGATAAGTGAAATAAAACAGTTCACATGTACGTATATAAGATGACATGTGGTCGCAGAATGACAGGAAAAATGCTCACCACTTCAGTTTAGTCGATATTTCTACACAATAAAATTTTGTATATGCAGAGAACACTAAAAAGTGTTGAGACTTTTGGGGGTCTAATCTTTGCACAATCCTGAACTTCTTCTCTAATTCAGCCATGAATTACATGGATAGTGAAGTACAAATTTAATAAGATTGCACGCGAGTGACCGAGCAGCAGTGTCAGAATTGGTGGAAGAAAAGCAGAGAAAGAACTGCGACCGCATCGCGTCTACACAGTTGATTATAAGCCTTAAAATTAAACAATGATTTTATATTAAGCAAGGACACCAGACCGATAGCAATCGCGATCAAATCAACTTCACAGCATAGAAGGAGAAATCTGAGATGAAGACTGGATCGGATCACGACACAGTCGCGATCCGATCGAGGCTTCATGACAGATTCTGAAATCATAACACACTAACTTCGCGTATTCGACATTACAGTTAATTGCAGAGTTGCGATTCAAACTTAATTGAATTTAGTTATATCACATTTATTTACCGATAAATAAAATACTGTAGTGTTCGGGGGAGGCGTGCAAACAGTTTACTACGAACTGATCAAGACGCAGACGCGTGTGATTTGGTTTCGCGACTGCATACCCGAGTTATGAGTGTGTGTGTGTATCAAGCAAGGAAAGCGGGCAGATAATCTCGATCGGATCGTGACACAGTCGCCACCCGGTCCACATTATCTGCCCACAATACGTTCACACCATTGCATAAATATAGCAGAGCGGGGCGGGGGAAGGGGCAATAATATTGGCTTGTCAGGCGATAATGTATGACTGGAAATGAGATGAGTGAGATAAGACAATTCACACGTATATAAGATAACATGTGATCGCAGAGTGATTGGAAAAATGCTCAACACTTTGGATTAGTCTATATTTACACAGAATAACATTCTGTAGAGAGCACTACAAAATTGTTGATTGAGACCTATTAAGGTCAAATCTTTGAACAGTCCTGAATTTCTTCTCCAGTTCAGCCATTTGCCACTGGGTTGTGATTCTCTGAACAGAGCCATCGCGATGCTTGAAAGTGAGGTACAAGTTTGGTAGGATTGCAAACGAATGGCCGAACTCCTGTGGTGGAACTGAAGGAAGAAGAGTGGTAAAGGAATTGCGTCCGTATCGCGCCTGCACAGTTGATTATAAGCCTTAAAAATTACACAATGATTTGATGTTAAACGAGGAAACCAGTCCGATAGCAATCGGGATCAAATCAACATCACAGCTTAAAAGCAGAAATCGGAAATGAATCCTCGATCGCATCACGACAGAGTCGCGATCCGATCGAAGCTTCATAACCAATTTTTCAGTTATAACACACCAACTACGCTTATTCTACGTTACCGTTAATTACTGGGTAGTGATACAAACCTAATCGAATTAATAATATCCCACTTATTTTCCGATAAAAAAGATACTGTAGTCATCGGAGGAGGCGTGCAAACAGCTTTCTTTAAGATGGTCAAGACGCAGACGCATGTGATGTGGTTACACGAATACATACCTGAGTGTATGAGTGTGTGTGTATCAAGCAAGGAATACGGGCAGATAATATCGATCGGATCGCGACACAGTCGCCACCCGCTCGAAACCATCTGCCCGCAATTGCGTTCACACCATTGCATGAATAAAGCGGGCGGGGACAACATTATTGGCTTGTCAAGCGATACTGCTTAACTAAAAATGAGATAAGTGAGATAAAAACAGTTCACATGTACGGAAATAAGATGACATGTGGTCGCAGAATAACAGGAAAAATGCTCACCACTTCAGTTTGGTCAATATTTCCAAACAATAAAATTTTGTATTTGTAGAGAACACTAAAAAGTGTTGATTGAGACTTTTGGGGGTCTAATCTTTGCACAATCCTGAACTTCTTCTCTAATTCAGCCATAAATTACATGGAAGGTGAAGTACAAATTTAAAAATAAGATTGCAGCGAATGACCGGTTGTTAGGTCATTGGTGCCAGACAGGTTAACCACATTAGTTCCTAATCCCACATCTGTTAGGCGGCTGTTACCTTTGCCTTTACTTAGTTTAAATTTAGGTGGTTCAACCAGTGATCGTACATAATATTGGCGGTTCTCGTGGTCCAATGGATTAAATCCTGAGCAACATGAAACTTCGCGTCATCAATTTTAGGTATAACGTTAACGTCCTTCACTTTCCGAATGGTTTCGTTGATGATGCTCAGGGTTCTCCTCTCAGCCTGAGGGAGTTTTTGCGAAAAGTTTAGTTCAGAAATAAATTTTTGCTGATCTAAACTTGACCCTGATATCGCTAAGCATATTCCGCAACTGCTTAACTACGAGATCAGAATTATCGTTTCGAGAATTCACGCCAATATTTAATAATATTTTTTGGGGACTGGACTGGCCCCTGTGCCCTTTAAACATAGAGCGCAGATGATTGAATTTGGCGCCGGGGTAACACTCCACCTGGATGTCCGGATGGGGATTTCGATCAATGCGTCCTAAATTTGAACTTCCAATCATAAGGATGTTTTTACATACATCGGGGAGGCGCCAATTCCTTTTGTCAAAATTAACTCCGCATTTATGCCGAAACTGGGAGAATTTAGAATCAAATGAGCGGCCCGAGTTGCGGCTCGGTGATTTGACTTTCTCTGAGTACGATATACCTGGTTGAACCACACTAGAGGCAGGAGAAGGGGGAGAAGAAACAGAAGCAGGAGAGGCAACAGAAGCAGGAGAAGAAACAGAAGGAGGAGAAGTTCTAGTGAGAGCACTAGGAGAACCAGAGAAGAAAGGCTGAGGAGGAGTAGGAGGTAGAGGAACAAGACGAGGCGAGACAGCGTTACTCAGTTTGCGAGCATCTTCAGTCACAATATGGACCGGAGATGTTTGCAAATTGAGGCGCTTACTCTGAGAGAAAGAAGAAGTAGAAGGAAAAGAAGAGGGAGAAGTGCTTTGCCTTGATCTTTTCTTATTTTGCAATATTATTGGCTCGTCAAGTGATACTGCATAACTGAAAATGAGATAAGTGAGATAAAACAGTTCACGAGTACGTACATAAGATGACATGTGATCGATATTGATTGGAAAAATCCTCACCTCTTTGGATAAGTCGATATTTCCTCACAATAAAATTTTGTAGAGAACACTACAAAATTGTTGGTTCAATTAAGGTCAAATTTTTACACAATCCTGAATTTCTTCTCTGATTCTGCCATGAATAACATGGGTAGTGAGGTACAAGTTAGGTAGTAAGATTGCAAACGAATGGCCGAACTGTAGTGACACAAGCTTAATTGAAATTAATTATATCACACTCATTTTCCGAAAAATAAGATACTGTAGTGGTCGGGGGAGGTATACAAGCAGCTTAACTTCGAACTGATCAAGACGCAGACTCATGTGATGCAGTTACACGAATGCATACCTGGAAGTGTGAGTGTGTGTGTGTGTGTCGGGCAAAGAAAGTGGACATATAATCTCGATCGGATCGCGACACAGTCGCGACCCGGTCGAACTTATCTGTCCGCAATTGCGTTCACACCATTACATGAATAAAGCGGGGGGGGGGGGGGGGGGGCAAAATTATTGTCTTGTCAGACGATACTGCATAACTGAAAATGAGATTAGTGAGATCATACAGTTCACGTGTACGTACATAAGATGATATGTGATCGCAGAATGATTGGGAAGATGCTCTCCACTTTGGATTAGTCGATATTTCCACACAATCGAATTTTGTAAAGAACCCTACAAAATTGTTGATTGTGACCAATTGAGGTCAAATGTTTGCACCCTACAAAATTGTTGATTGTGACCAATTGAGGTCAAATGTTTGCACAATCCTGAGATTCTTCTTTGATTCAGCCATGAATAACATGGATAGTGAGGTACAAGTTTGGTAAGGTTACATGAATAAAGCGAGAGGGGAGGGGGGAGGGGGCAGTATTATTGGCTTGTCAAGTGATACGACATAACTGAAAATGAGAAAAGTGAGATAAAACAGTTCACGTGTACGTACATGAGATGACATGTGTTCGCAGATTGATTGGAAAAATGCTCACCACTTTGGATTTATCGATATTTCCACACAATAAAATTTTGTACAGAACACTACAAAATTGTTGGTTGAGACCAATTGAGGTCAAATTTTTGCACAATCCTGAGTTTCTTCTCTGATTCTGCCATGAATAACATGGATAGTGTTATTCGTGTAATCTTACCAAACAAGTTTGGTAGGATTGCAAACGAATGGCCGAACTCCTGTGGTGGAACTGAAGGAAGAGTGGAAAAGGAATTGCGACCGTATCGCGCCTACACAGTTGATTAGCCTTAAAATTACACAATGATTTGATGTTAAACGAGGAAACCAGTCCGATAGCAATCGGGATCAACTGAACATCACAGCTTAAAAGCAGATATCGGAAATGAATCCACGATCGGGTCACGACAGAGTCGCGATCCGATCGAAGCATCATAACCGATTTTTCAATTATAACACACCAACTACGCTTATTCTACGTTACAGTTAATTACTGGGTAGTGATACAAACCTAATCGAATTAATAATATCCCACTTATTTTCCGATAAAAAAGATGCTGTAGTCATCGTAGGAGGCGTGCAAACAGCTTTCTTTAAGATGGTCAAGACGCAGACGCATGTGATGTGGTTACACGAATACATACCTGAGTGTATGAGTGTGTGCGTATCAAGCAAGGAATGTGGGCAGATAATATCGATCGGATCGCGACACAGTCGCCACCCGTTCGAAACCATCTGCCCGCAATTGCGTTCACATCATTGCATGAATAAAGCGGGCGGGGACAACATTATTGGCTTGTCAAGCGATACTGCATAACTAAAAATGAGATAAGTGAAATAAAACAGTTCACATGTACGTATATAAGATGACATGTGGTCGCAGAATGACAGGAAAAATGCTCACCACTTCAGTTTAGTCGATATTTCTACACAATAAAATTTTGTATATGCAGAGAACACTAAAAAGTGTTGAGACTTTTGGGGGTCTAATCTTTGCACAATCCTGAACTTCTTCTCTAATTCAGCCATGAATTACATGGATAGTGAAGTACAAATTTAATAAGATTGCACGCGAGTGACCGAGCAGCAGTGTCAGAATTGGTGGAAGAAAAGCAGAGAAAGAACTGCGACCGCATCGCGTCTACACAGTTGATTATAAGCCTTAAAATTAAACAATGATTTTATATTAAGCAAGGACACCAGACCGATAGCAATCGCGATCAAATCAACTTCACAGCATAGAAGGAGAAATCTGAGATGAAGACTGGATCGGATCACGACACAGTCGCGATCCGATCGAGGCTTCATGACAGATTCTGAAATCATAACACACTAACTTCGCGTATTCGACATTACAGTTAATTGCAGAGTTGCGATTCAAACTTAATTGAATTTAGTTATATCACATTTATTTACCGATAAATAAAATACTGTAGTGTTCGGGGGAGGCGTGCAAACAGTTTACTACGAACTGATCAAGACGCAGACGCGTGTGATTTGGTTTCGCGACTGCATACCCGAGTTATGAGTGTGTGTGTGTATCAAGCAAGGAAAGCGGGCAGATAATCTCGATCGGATCGTGACACAGTCGCCACCCGGTCCACATTATCTGCCCACAATACGTTCACACCATTGCATAAATATAGCAGAGCGGGGCGGGGGAAGGGGCAATAATATTGGCTTGTCAGGCGATAATGTATGACTGGAAATGAGATGAGTGAGATAAGACAATTCACACGTATATAAGATAACATGTGATCGCAGAGTGATTGGAAAAATGCTCAACACTTTGGATTAGTCTATATTTACACAGAATAACATTCTGTAGAGAGCACTACAAAATTGTTGATTGAGACCTATTAAGGTCAAATCTTTGAACAGTCCTGAATTTCTTCTCCAGTTCAGCCATTTGCCACTGGGTTGTGATTCTCTGAACAGAGCCATCGCGATGCTTGAAAGTGAGGTACAAGTTTGGTAGGATTGCAAACGAATGGCCGAACTCCTGTGGTGGAACTGAAGGAAGAAGAGTGGTAAAGGAATTGCGTCCGTATCGCGCCTGCACAGTTGATTATAAGCCTTAAAAATTACACAATGATTTGATGTTAAACGAGGAAACCAGTCCGATAGCAATCGGGATCAAATCAACATCACAGCTTAAAAGCAGAAATCGGAAATGAATCCTCGATCGCATCACGACAGAGTCGCGATCCGATCGAAGCTTCATAACCAATTTTTCAGTTATAACACACCAACTACGCTTATTCTACGTTACCGTTAATTACTGGGTAGTGATACAAACCTAATCGAATTAATAATATCCCACTTATTTTCCGATAAAAAAGATACTGTAGTCATCGGAGGAGGCGTGCAAACAGCTTTCTTTAAGATGGTCAAGACGCAGACGCATGTGATGTGGTTACACGAATACATACCTGAGTGTATGAGTGTGTGTGTATCAAGCAAGGAATACGGGCAGATAATATCGATCGGATCGCGACACAGTCGCCACCCGCTCGAAACCATCTGCCCGCAATTGCGTTCACACCATTGCATGAATAAAGCGGGCGGGGACAACATTATTGGCTTGTCAAGCGATACTGCTTAACTAAAAATGAGATAAGTGAGATAAAAACAGTTCACATGTACGGAAATAAGATGACATGTGGTCGCAGAATAACAGGAAAAATGCTCACCACTTCAGTTTGGTCAATATTTCCAAACAATAAAATTTTGTATTTGTAGAGAACACTAAAAAGTGTTGATTGAGACTTTTGGGGGTCTAATCTTTGCACAATCCTGAACTTCTTCTCTAATTCAGCCATAAATTACATGGAAGGTGAAGTACAAATTTAAAAATAAGATTGCACGCGAATGACCGGTTGTTAGGTCATTGGTGCCAGACAGGTTAACCACATTAGTTCCTAATCCCACATCTGTTAGGCGGCTGTTACCTTTGCCTTTACTTAGTTTAAATTTAGGTGGTTCAACCAGTGATCGTACATAATATTGGCGGTTCTCGTGGTCCAATGGATTAAATCCTGAGCAACATGAAACTTCGCGTCATCAATTTTAGGTATAACGTTAACGTCCTTCACTTTCCGAATGGTTTCGTTGATGATGCTCAGGGTTCTCCTCTCAGCCTGAGGGAGTTTTTGCGAAAAGTTTAGTTCAGCGAAATAAATTTTTGCTGATCTAAACTTGACCCTGATATCGCTAAGCATATTCCGCAACTGCTTAACTACGAGATCAGAATTATCGTTTCGAGAATTCACGCCAATATTTAATAATATTTTTTGGGGACTGGACTGGCCCCTGTGCCCTTTAAACATACAGCGCAGATGATTGAATTTGGCGCCGGGGTAACACTCCACCTGGATGTCCGGATGGGGATTTCGATCAATGCGTCCTAAATTTGAACTTCCAATCATAAGGATGTTTTTACATACATCGGGGAGGCGCCAATTCCTTTTGTCAAAATTAACTCCGCATTTATGCCGAAACTGGGAGAATTTAGAATCAAATGAGCGGCCCGAGTTGCGGCTCGGTGATTTGACTTTCTCTGAGTACGATATACCTGGTTGAACCACACTAGAGGCAGGAGAAGGGGGAGAAGAAACAGAAGCAGGAGAGGCAACAGAAGCAGGAGAAGAAACAGAAGGAGGAGAAGTTCTAGTGAGAGCACTAGGAGAACCAGAGAAGAAAGGCTGAGGAGGAGTAGGAGGTAGAGGAACAAGACGAGGCGAGACAGCGTTACTCAGTTTGCGAGCATCTTCAGTCACAATATGGACCGGAGATGTTTGCAAATTGAGGCGCTTATTCTGAGAGAAAGAAGAAGTAGAAGGAAAAGAAGAGGGAGAAGTGCTTTGCCTTGATCTTTTCTTATTTTGCTTTTCGCGTTGGGGTAGAGGGACAACACGGGCCGGAGTTTGCTTGCTCCCTCCCGTATTGTTCCTTACTCCAGACGCTGGGCGAAGTTCCGAAATGTAAGACTCATAGGCCGAAATCGTCTTATCTGTCAACTTATTTTTAAAGTTTTTTTGAGCCCAGATCAAGGCACGCGCCGAAGCGCTGTTGAAGTCTATCTTTTCGAGTCCAGGAGGTGGTCGCATAGCCAAAGTTATCTTAGACTTCAACTGGTTTAAATTTATCTTGTAATGCTCAACTAAAGCATTTAACGTTTGGTTGGCCCATCCCACACTAATCTGTCGAAAAACAGAAAAAATGTGTGGGGTGGGAAGAGCCGGCTTTAGAAAGCCACCTAACTCATCTACTTTCTTCTCCAACTGTTTCGGGAAATCCCGGTTGGCCAAATGCTGCTCTAGGAGCCCAATATGGTGCATACACTGAATCACCTGGAAAAGGGCCTTGACCAATCTAGAATAGGCCTGGAACGATTGTTCCTGGCCTCTTCCAGACTGGGCAACTCTATTTCCCTGATGCTTCTGTCTTTTTTGAGCCATTTGAAGAATCGGTAGATGAATTTAAAATGAAGAAATGAAATAAATTAAAATGAAATCTAGATATTACCTATTAGACAAGATACCTGGATTGGTTGTAGTCTTCAGCAAAGGTAGAAAATAATCCGTCTGTCTCGACGCGTTTCGCTTGGTTTGGCTTTTTCAAAGAGACTTTGAGGAAAATGATTCCAACTTTGGGAGGGCATGCATGGTATATATCCATATGTGGGCTGGGGGTGTTTTTCACAGCTCAGTACATAATTAAACTCGGTAACAAGCTGACAAATGTCACTCATCTAATTAATTCTTTTCAATCTGAGATGTCCCAAGTTTGTTTTTCACAACTCAGTTTGTGTCGTCCAAACAAATTAGATGAAGCCCTATTGATTGGCTTCCATTGAATTTTAATCAGTCAGTGAGTGGTTTGCTTTACTGACCCCATGAAGCCCTATTGGTTGGCTTTGATTTAAGTAAAACCAATTGGGAGCGGTTTGCTTTACTGGCTTCAGAAGTATGTGAAAATAATATGAAAAATGGTTTGATAAAATATATTGAGACTAAAGAAATAAATGAAAAAATAACGCCAAATATCATGATGCCTCACGAATGTTATCAGTTGGAACGAATATCCCCCGACGGAGGTTTATGACGGAAAATATTTTACACCACGTAGAAATTGTGTGTTTTACCTTCTGAACCTCTACATTGTGTGAAAGGTATGAAAAATAAAAAATAAAAATAAAACTAATAATTTAAATAAATGAATCAACCAAATAAATAAATAAATAAATAAATAAATAAATAAATAAATAAATAAATAAATAAATAAATAAAAATTAATAAAAAATTAAAAATAATCAATAAATAAATATATAAATAAATAAATAATAATTTTATTTAGGAAATACATGTATGTATGTATGTATGTATGTATGTATGTATGTATGTATGTATGTATGTATGTATGTATGTATGTATGTATGCATGCATGCATGCATGCATGCATGCATGCATGCATGCATGCATGCAAGTATGTATGTATGTATGTATGTATGTATGTATGTATGTATGTATGTATGTATGTATGTATGTATGAGGTTAAAAAATCGCACTGGCACAGACATTTCATACTGAAACGTTTTTTTCTTTTAATATGCCGCCGAAAAATTGTTTTCATTTACTGAACCCTGATTGGTTTCAAACATGACAAAAAAGTACACAAAATTGATTTAAACTAAGTGATGAGCTTAGGAACTGGTTAAACTGACTGGCAGAAATTGGTGTTATTCATTGATGGGCTCTAATTTTGTCCTTACAAGGATGTTACGCAAGCTTTTGTTTTTCTTATAGGCGATGACAGGTCGAAGATTCAAAGGTTCATTTAATTTAGCATTGGTAAAATTGAATTCATCTTTTAACATTTTTGCTATTTCGATATTCATTCTGTTGTACGTTAAAGTGAAAGGAATGATGGACCTCCTTTCGCATTCGCCCTCTGATATGTTCATACCAAATGGCCAGAGAGTTTGAAGCGTATTGATCCAAAAAGCTTCACGTTTTTTTCTAAATTCATCCGTTTCTTCTAATGTGTCTTTAATTGGTGGTTGTTCAATAGGATGGATTTCGAAATCGTCCAAAGAATGGCCAGGAAGGTTAAAATGTTGTGCTACTGGGGCATCAGCATTATGTTTTATATCCTGTTTGTGTCTAGTAGCACGTTCTCGAAAAGGATTTTGACTTTGACCAACATACTGTTTCCGACATCGCTTACAAGTGATAAGGTAAATAATGTTTGGTGAATCACAATGGAGGGGGTTACGGATCTGATAATGATTTTTCGTTTGTTCGGAGGAAAAGTCCTCTTTCTGATCAGGCATAAAAGTATGCAGTCTACAACGAGGCTTTTTGCAATTAAATACCGCGCCACTACCATTCTGCAACGGTCTGTTGTGTTCAATCTTCAGTGGTTCGAAATCGGTAGTTTCAGCTGGACTTTCGAGCTTTTTCAGGGTTTGGGATTTCAGGCTACGCAAGAGACGCAGCGAGTACCCTCTCGATCTGAGGGCGCCAAATAGAGTAGAACAAGCCTCATTGAAATTTACCTTATCACTTGAATTGCGGTGGAAACGAATGAGTTGTGATTTGATGATACCTTTAAATGTATGTTGAGGATGAAATGATTTTGTGTGCAACAATTGATGTGAATCAGTTGGTTTAAAATACACTTTATAATCTAAATGACCGGACGCCTGAAATTGCTTGCCTTTATACACGGTCACATCGAGAAAATCAACAGAATTTTCACTGATAGTAGCTTTCAATTTAATATTTGGATCGTGATTGTTCAAAATTTCTAAAAATTCATCAAAATCTTCTTTTGAATGTTCCCAAATAATAAAAATGTCATCTAAATACCTGAGATATACGAGAGGATGCTTTGCACATTTGCTTAAGGCATTTTCCTCCCATTCCGCTACATAAATGCTTGCAAAATTAGGACTGAATCTTTTGCCCATAGGACAACCCATTATTTGTAGAAAATATTCTCCATTGAATTGAAAGTCATTACCTTTTAAGCTCAGCTCTAAAAGATCCAAAATTTGTTCATCCGGGCGTTTCGCATCCGGATATTTTTCAAATGCATTTTTAACTGATTTAACACCTTTATCAATATCAATGTTCGTATACATACTGTCGATATCCAAAGTAGCCAGAATTGCATTTTTCGATATTTTCAATTTCGAAATTTTTGACAGGAAATCCTGTGTATTTTTTAGATAGCTCGGATGTCTATTTGCTATAGGTTTCAGATGATAATCAATTAATTCCGAGATCGCATAAGATTCCGAATTACAATCTGATACAATTGGCCTCCCGGGTGGAGTTAAGTCATCCGTCCATGAAGAACGGTCCTTGTGGATCTTTGGTAGGATATAAAATTGTCTTGTTTGAGCACTGAGCTTAGCTGTTAAATATTTCAATTGTTTTTTGGTAATGTGACCTTCGTCGAGGAGAAATTTTAAGATCTTATTGAATTTTTCGATATTACTAGGCCAAATAAGTGAATCTATTTTCTTATAATGTTTAGTATTGCTGAGTTGTCTCATGGCTTCCTTTATATAATTATCCCGAGATAGAACAACTACCGACCCACCTTTGTCGGCTGGTTTAATTACTAATTTCTTATTTTTTCGAAGTTTCGTGAGGGCTCTCCGTTCACCAGCTGTTAAATTGTCTTTATCGGAGAGTATGTTCATGCTGAACACCTTTTGGATGATTCGTTTACTAGCCTCAATAATTTCGGGATCTACTTCACTATCTGGAGGTGACCAACCAGATGATTCTGTGAAAGGAAGTTTCCGACCGCTGGAGTTTCTAAAGCGGTCTGCTAATTTCATTTGCCTCAGAAAATTACAGTTGTATGATGGTAAATTTGTTTGGTTATCAGTTTTAGGCTTTGGTGCTGGTACAAAAGTTAAACCGCGATCTAGAAGAGATTTCTCTTGGGTTGTTAGGTCATTGGTGCCAGACAGGTTAATCCCACATCTGTTAGGCGGCTGTTACCTTTGCCTTTACTTAGTTTAAATTTAGGTGGTTCAACCAGTGATCGTACATAATATTGGCGGTTCTCGTGGTCCAATGGATTAAATCCTGAGCAACATCAAACTTCGCGTCATCAATTTTTGGTATCACGTTAACGTCCTTCACTTTCCGAATGGTTTCGTTGATGATGCTCAGGGTTCTCCTCTCAGCCTGAGGGAGTTTTTGCGAAAAGTTTAGTTCAGCGAAATAAATTTTTGCTGATCTAAACTTGACCCTGATATCGCTAAGCATATTCCGCAACTGCTTAACTACGAGATCAGAATTATCGTTTCGAGAATTCACGCCAATATTTAATAATATTTTTTGGGGACTGGACTGGCCCCTGTGCCCTTTAAACATAGAGCGCAGATGATTGAATTTGGCGCCGGGGTAACACTCCACCTGGATGTCCGGATGGGGATTTCGATCAATGCGTCCTAAATTTGAACTTCCAATCATAAGGATGTTTTTACAAACATCGGGGAGGCGCCAATTCCTTTTGTCAAAATTAACTCCGCTTTTATGCCGAAACTGGGAGAATTTAGAATCAAATGAGCGGCCCGAGTTGCGGCTCGGTGATTTGACTTTCTCTGAGTACGATATACCTGGTTGAACCACACTAGAGGCAGGAGAAGGGGCAGAAGAAACAGAAGCAGGAGAGGCAACAGAAGCAGGAGAAGAAACAGAAGGAGGAGAAGTTCTAGTGAGAGCACTAGGAGAACCAGAGAAGAAAGGCTGAGGAGGAGTAGGAGGTAGAGGAACAAGACGAGGCGAGACAGCGTTACTCAGTTTGCGAGCATCTTCAGTCACAATATGGACCGGAGATGTTTGCAAATTGAGGCGCTTACTCTGAGAGAAAGAAGAAGTAGAAGGAAAAGAAGAGGGAGAAGTGCTTTGCCTTGATCTTTTCTTATTTTGCTTTTCGCGTTGGGGTAGAGGGACAACACGGGCCGGAGTTTGCTTGCTCCCTCCCGTATTGTTCCTTACTCCAGACGCTGGGCGAAGTTCCGAAATGTAAGACTCATAGGCCGAAATCGTCTTATCTGTCAACTTATTTTTAAAGTTTTTTTGAGCCCAGATCAAGGCACGCGCCGAAGCGCTGTTGAAGTCTATCTTTTCGAGTCCAGGAGGTGGTCGCATAGCCAAAGTTATCTTAGACTTCAACTGGTTTAAATTTATCTTGTAATGCTCAACTAAAGCATTTAACGTTTGGTTGGCCCATCCCACACTAATCTGTCGAAAAACAGAAAAAATGTGTGGGGTGGGAAGAGCCGGCTTTAGAAAGCCACCTAACTCATCTACTTTCTTCTCCAACTGTTTCGGGAAATCCCGGTTGGCCAAATGCTGCTCTAGGAGCCCAATATGGTGCATACACTGAATCACCTGGAAAAGGGCCTTGACCAATCTAGAATAGGCCTGGAACGATTGTTCCTGGCCTCTTCCAGACTGGGCAACTCTATTTCCCTGATGCTTCTGTCTTTTTTGAGCCATTTGAAGAATCGGTAGATGAATTTAAAATGAAGAAATGAAATAAATTAAAATGAAATCTAGATATTACCTATTAGAGAAGATACCTGGATTGGTTGTAGTCTTCAGCAAAGGTAGAAAATAATCCGTCTGTCTCGACGCGTTTCGCTTGGTTTGGCTTTTTCAAAGAGACTTTGAGGAAAATGATTCCAACTTTGGGAGGGCATGCATGGTATATATCCATATGTGGGCTGGGGGTGTTTTTCACAGCTCAGTACATAATTAAACTCGGTAACAAGCTGACAAATGTCACTCATCTAATTAATTCTTTTCAATCTGAGATGTCCCAAGTTTGTTTTTCACAACTCAGTTTGTGTCGTCCAAACAAATTAGATGAAGCCCTATTGATTGGCTTCCATTGAATTTTAATCAGTCAGTGAGTGGTTTGCTTTACTGACCCCATGAAGCCCTATTGGTTGGCTTTGATTTAAGTAAAACCAATTGGGAGCGGTTTGCTTTACTGGCTTCAGAAGTATGTGAAAATAATATGAAAAATGGTTTGATAAAATATATTGAGACTAAAGAAATAAATGAAAAAATAACGCCAAATATCATGATGCCTCACGAATGTTATCAGTTGGAACGAATATCCCCCGACGGAGGTTTATGACGGAAAATATTTTACACCACGTAGAAATTGTGTGTTTTACCTTCTGAACCTCTACATTGTGTGAAAGGTATGAAAAATTAAAAATAAAAATAAAACTAATAATTTAAATAATGTATGTATGTATGTATGTATGTATGTATGTATGTATGTATGTATGTATGTATGTATGTATGTATGTATGTATGTATGTGTGTGTGTGTGTGTGTGTGTGTGTGTGTGTGTGTGTGTGTGTGTGTGTGTGTGTGTGTGTGTGTGTGTGTGTGTGTGTGTGTGTGTGTGTGTGTGTGTGTGTGTGTGTGTGTGTGTGTGTGTGTGTGTGTGTGTGTGTGTGTGTGTGTGTGTGTGTGTGTGTGTGTGTGTGTGTGTGTATGTATGTATGTATGTATGTATGTATGTATGTATGTATGTATGTATGTATGTATGTATGTATGTATGTATGTATGTATGTATGTATGTATGTATGTATGTATGTATGTATGTGTGCATGCATGCATGCATGCATGCATGCATGCATGCATGCATGTATGTATCTATGTATGTATGTCCGCTATAGAAATGAATATGGAGCCACCCCTAGTGTCCAAAATGGGTCTACTAGGAGTACTTTCTTAGGGCGGAGGTCATCGTCAGGTTTAAAAATTGTGTGAGGTAGTGGTGGGGGTGTAGGGGGGGGCATCAAAAGTTATGACCAAATTTTTTTTTATCGATATATGTCTTCAAAGGGGTCTACTAGGGGTATGTTTTTATCAGGAATATAATGGTGAGGTTTAAAAAAGTGTGGGGGTGGGGGTGTAGAGGGGCACCAAAAGTTATGACCAAAATTTTTCTCACCGATATAGGTCTTCAAAGGGATCTACTAGGGGTAATTTTTTTACCAGGAATCTAATGGTGAGGTTTAAAAAAGTGTCGGGGTGGGTGGGGGTGGGGTGTAGAGGGACACCAACAGTTATAATACTCTCCTCAGCCCAAGCAACGCCGGGTAACCCTGCTAGTTTACATATATAAGAAGTGAGCTGATAATGAAACAAAAACAGAAATAATTTGATGGAATGAGGTGTTATTAAATAGTAATAGCATGGTACAAGTAGCAGACAAAAATTTAGATTATTTAACCCAAGTGGGGTGGCTATTTGCCTGCCATATACTTGTGTCCCCTTCATGGCAACAGAACTGAAAGTCAGATAAAATCTGTCTTATACACACATAAGTATTAGGCTTATAATAAACAATCGATTGGAATGAATTAATAGAATGAGGTGTGATGAAGAAGTAATAGTACGATACAAGTAACAGACAAAAATATACAACTTTCAAAGCAAGTTTAGTGACCATATTTCACTGCCATATACTTGTGTCTCATTCATAGCCATAGAATTCAAAATTGGCAGAAATGTATCTTTTTCAACTATAAGCTGTGAGCTCATAAAGAAACAAAAATGGAAATGATTTAATGGAATGAGGTGTTATTAAATAATAACAGCATGGTGCAAGTAGGAGACAAATATTTAGATTTCTTAAACCAAGTGGGGTGACCATTTCACTGCCATATACTTGTGTCTTCTTCATAGCCATAGAATTGAAAGGCGGGTAAAATCCATCTTATACACACATATGTCGTTAGCTCCTAATCAAACAAAAGTAGGAACAAATTGAAGGAATGAAGTATTTTTAAAAAGTAATAGCATTATGCAAATAGCATGCAAGCAGCAGACAAAAATAAAGAATTTTCAAACTAAGTATTGTGACCATTTGACTGCCATATACTTGTGTCTCCTTCATGGCCACAGAGCTGAAAGTAAGATAAAATCTGTCTTATACACACATTAGTAGTGGGCTTATAATGAAACAAACTATTGGAATGAATTAATGGAATGAGGTGTTATGATGAAGTAATAGTATGATACAAGTAGCAGACAAAAATATACAACTTTCAAAGCCAGTTTAGTGACAATTTCCATGCCATATACTTACGTCTCTTTCATAGCCATAGAATTCAAAATGAGATGAAATGTATCTTTTACATTTATAAGTAATGAGCGCATAATGAAACAAAAATAGGAATGATTTGATGGAAGGAGATGTTATTAAATGGCAATAGCATGGTGGAAGTAGCAGACAAAAGTTAGATTTTTCAAACCAAGCGGGGTGACCATTTGAATACAATATACTTGTGTCTCTTTCATCGCCATGAAATTGAAAGTCGGATAAAATCTGCATTATACACGCATAAAGTAGTGAGCTCATAATGAAACAAAATGAAAGTGTCAGTGACACTGTAGCTCAACTTGTTTAAGACATGTACATGTATAGTATGTGACACAGCAATGACAAACATCTAGGTAATGACCTGATAATAAAGGTACATGAAAAGTATTTTAACGGTCTGTACATAAATGCTGACCGAAGCCTGTAACAAACATATAGGTAAAGTATTGTAAAGGTGGGGACAGTTAGATGCTAAACTAGAAAAGAAATCTTTGAGTCCAAGAGTGGGTCTGACTGAACCCCAAAATCTTTGGTCTCATAGCACAGTGATAACAAAGGCACCCAAATACACTCGTTCCTGCCACAAGGCGATAACAAAGGTACCCCAAGAAGTTTCGTGAAGATCGGTTCATAAATACAGACTCTAGCCCGAGCCGTATTGACATGTGCACTTACTGTGTATAAGTAGCACTGAACAAATCAATGTTCATCTAATTTGCATAATTTCTGCACGAGAAAAAAACCCCCCGTATTATATGTGATGTATTCCATGTTACTAAACATTCCTACAAAAATTTATTCAAATCAGAACTTTCATACAGAAGTTCTGTACAAAAAACTGATTGCACTAATTTTGGTACGAAATGGCTGCTGGCGGCCATCTTGAATTTTGGACCGCACCCAAAAACATTCCTTCTCGTCCCACGGTGATAACAAAGGTACCCAAGAAGTTTCGTAAAGATCGGTTCATAAATACGGCATCTAGCCTGAGCCGTATAGAAGTTGTGTACAAAAAAACTGATTGAACCTAATTTCGGTACTAAATGGCCACTGGCAGCCATCTTGAATTTTGGACCGCACCCAGAAACACTTGGAAAAATGCTCACTACTTTGGATTACACAGCTTACTTTGGACTGACCAAGACGCAGACATATGTGATGCGGTTACACGAATGCATACCCGAGTGTGTGAGTATGTGTGTATCAAGCAAAGAATGCGGGCAGATAGTCTCGATCAGATCGCGACACAGTCGCCACCTGGTCGAAATTATCTGTCAGTAATTGCGTTCACACCATTGCATAAATAGAGCGGGGGTGGATGACATGTGATCGCAGAATGATTGGAAAAATGCTCACTACTTTGGATTACACAGCTTACTTTGGACTGACCAAGACGCAGACATATGTGATGCGGTTACACGAATGCATACCCGAGTGTGTGAGTATGTGTGTATCAAGCAAAGAATGCGGACAGATAGTCTCGATCAGATCGCGACACAGTCGCCACCCGGTCGAAATTATCTGTCAGCAATTGCGTTCACGCCATTGCATAAATAGAGCGGGGGTGGATGACATGTGATCGCAGAATGATTGGAAAAATGCTCACTACTTTGGAATACTCAGCTTACTTTGGACCGACCAAGACGCAGACACATGTGATGCGGTTACACGACTGCATACCCGAGTGTGTGAGTGTGTGTGTGTCAAGCAAAGAATGCGGACAGATAATCTCGATCGAATCGCGACACAGTCGCCACCCGGTCGAAATTATCTGTCAGCAATTGCGTTCACACCATTGCATAAATAGAGCAAAGGGTGGGATGGGGGAAATATTATTGGCTTATCAAGCGATACTGCATAATTGAAAATGAGATAAGTGGGATAGAACAATTCACGTGTACGTACATAAGATGACGTGATCGCAGGATGATTGGAAAAATGCTCATCACTTTGGATTAGTCGATATTTCTACACAATCAAATTTTGTAGAGAACACTACAAAATTGTTGATTGAGACCAATTGAGGTCAAATCTTTGTATAATCCTGAATTTCGTCTCTGATTCAGCCATGGATAACATAGATATTACATGAATGAAGCGGTGGGGGGGGGGGGGGGGGGCAATATTATTGGCTCGTCAAGTGATACTGCATAACTGAAAATGAGATAAGTGAGATAAAACGGTTCACGAGTACGTACTGGGGTACAAGTTTGGTAAGATTACACGAATAAAGCGGGGGGTGGGGGGGGGGGGGGGCAATATTATTGGCTCGTCAAGTGATACTGCATAACTGAAAATGAGATAAGTGAGATAAAACAGTTCACGAGTACGTACATAAGATGACATGTGATCGATATTGATTGGAAAAATCCTCACCTCTTTGGATAAGTCGATATTTCCTCACAATAAAATTTTGTAGAGAACACTACAAAATTGTTGGTTCAATTAAGGTCAAATTTTTACACAATCCTGAATTTCTTCTCTGATTCTGCCATGAATAACATGGGTAGTGAGGTACAAGTTAGGTAGTAAGATTGCAAACGAATGGCCGAACTGTAGTGACACAAGCTTAATTGAAATTAATTATATCACACTCATTTTCCGAAAAATAAGATACTGTAGTGGTCGGGGGAGGTATACAAGCAGCTTAACTTCGAACTGATCAAGACGCAGACTCATGTGATGCAGTTACACGAATGCATACCTGGAAGTGTGAGTGTGTGTGTGTGTGTCGGGCAAAGAAAGTGGACATATAATCTCGATCGGATCGCGACACAGTCGCGACCCGGTCGAACTTATCTGTCCGCAATTGCGTTCACACCATTACATGAATAAAGCGGGGGGGGGGGGGGGGGGCAAAATTATTGTCTTGTCAGACGATACTGCATAACTGAAAATGAGATTAGTGAGATCATACAGTTCACGTGTACGTACATAAGATGATATGTGATCGCAGAATGATTGGGAAGATGCTCTCCACTTTGGATTAGTCGATATTTCCACACAATCGAATTTTGTAAAGAACCCTACAAAATTGTTGATTGTGACCAATTGAGGTCAAATGTTTGCACCCTACAAAATTGTTGATTGTGACCAATTGAGGTCAAATGTTTGCACAATCCTGAGATTCTTCTTTGATTCAGCCATGAATAACATGGATAGTGAGGTACAAGTTTGGTAAGGTTACATGAATAAAGCGAGAGGGGAGGGGGGAGGGGGCAGTATTATTGGCTTGTCAAGTGATACGACATAACTGAAAATGAGAAAAGTGAGATAAAACAGTTCACGTGTACGTACATGAGATGACATGTGTTCGCAGATTGATTGGAAAAATGCTCACCACTTTGGATTTATCGATATTTCCACACAATAAAATTTTGTACAGAACACTACAAAATTGTTGGTTGAGACCAATTGAGGTCAAATTTTTGCACAATCCTGAGTTTCTTCTCTGATTCTGCCATGAATAACATGGATAGTGTTATTCGTGTAATCTTACCAAACAAGTTTGGTAGGATTGCAAACGAATGGCCGAACTCCTGTGGTGGAACTGAAGGAAGAGTGGAAAAGGAATTGCGACCGTATCGCGCCTACACAGTTGATTAGCCTTAAAATTACACAATGATTTGATGTTAAACGAGGAAACCAGTCCGATAGCAATCGGGATCAACTGAACATCACAGCTTAAAAGCAGATATCGGAAATGAATCCACGATCGGGTCACGACAGAGTCGCGATCCGATCGAAGCATCATAACCGATTTTTCAATTATAACACACCAACTACGCTTATTCTACGTTACAGTTAATTACTGGGTAGTGATACAAACCTAATCGAATTAATAATATCCCACTTATTTTCCGATAAAAAAGATGCTGTAGTCATCGTAGGAGGCGTGCAAACAGCTTTCTTTAAGATGGTCAAGACGCAGACGCATGTGATGTGGTTACACGAATACATACCTGAGTGTATGAGTGTGTGCGTATCAAGCAAGGAATGTGGGCAGATAATATCGATCGGATCGCGACACAGTCGCCACCCGTTCGAAACCATCTGCCCGCAATTGCGTTCACATCATTGCATGAATAAAGCGGGCGGGGACAACATTATTGGCTTGTCAAGCGATACTGCATAACTAAAAATGAGATAAGTGAAATAAAACAGTTCACATGTACGTATATAAGATGACATGTGGTCGCAGAATGACAGGAAAAATGCTCACCACTTCAGTTTAGTCGATATTTCTACACAATAAAATTTTGTATATGCAGAGAACACTAAAAAGTGTTGAGACTTTTGGGGGTCTAATCTTTGCACAATCCTGAACTTCTTCTCTAATTCAGCCATGAATTACATGGATAGTGAAGTACAAATTTAATAAGATTGCACGCGAGTGACCGAGCAGCAGTGTCAGAATTGGTGGAAGAAAAGCAGAGAAAGAACTGCGACCGCATCGCGTCTACACAGTTGATTATAAGCCTTAAAATTAAACAATGATTTTATATTAAGCAAGGACACCAGACCGATAGCAATCGCGATCAAATCAACTTCACAGCATAGAAGGAGAAATCTGAGATGAAGACTGGATCGGATCACGACACAGTCGCGATCCGATCGAGGCTTCATGACAGATTCTGAAATCATAACACACTAACTTCGCGTATTCGACATTACAGTTAATTGCAGAGTTGCGATTCAAACTTAATTGAATTTAGTTATATCACATTTATTTACCGATAAATAAAATACTGTAGTGTTCGGGGGAGGCGTGCAAACAGTTTACTACGAACTGATCAAGACGCAGACGCGTGTGATTTGGTTTCGCGACTGCATACCCGAGTTATGAGTGTGTGTGTGTATCAAGCAAGGAAAGCGGGCAGATAATCTCGATCGGATCGTGACACAGTCGCCACCCGGTCCACATTATCTGCCCACAATACGTTCACACCATTGCATAAATATAGCAGAGCGGGGCGGGGGAAGGGGCAATAATATTGGCTTGTCAGGCGATAATGTATGACTGGAAATGAGATGAGTGAGATAAGACAATTCACACGTATATAAGATAACATGTGATCGCAGAGTGATTGGAAAAATGCTCAACACTTTGGATTAGTCTATATTTACACAGAATAACATTCTGTAGAGAGCACTACAAAATTGTTGATTGAGACCTATTAAGGTCAAATCTTTGAACAGTCCTGAATTTCTTCTCCAGTTCAGCCATTTGCCACTGGGTTGTGATTCTCTGAACAGAGCCATCGCGATGCTTGAAAGTGAGGTACAAGTTTGGTAGGATTGCAAACGAATGGCCGAACTCCTGTGGTGGAACTGAAGGAAGAAGAGTGGTAAAGGAATTGCGTCCGTATCGCGCCTGCACAGTTGATTATAAGCCTTAAAAATTACACAATGATTTGATGTTAAACGAGGAAACCAGTCCGATAGCAATCGGGATCAAATCAACATCACAGCTTAAAAGCAGAAATCGGAAATGAATCCTCGATCGCATCACGACAGAGTCGCGATCCGATCGAAGCTTCATAACCAATTTTTCAGTTATAACACACCAACTACGCTTATTCTACGTTACCGTTAATTACTGGGTAGTGATACAAACCTAATCGAATTAATAATATCCCACTTATTTTCCGATAAAAAAGATACTGTAGTCATCGGAGGAGGCGTGCAAACAGCTTTCTTTAAGATGGTCAAGACGCAGACGCATGTGATGTGGTTACACGAATACATACCTGAGTGTATGAGTGTGTGTGTATCAAGCAAGGAATACGGGCAGATAATATCGATCGGATCGCGACACAGTCGCCACCCGCTCGAAACCATCTGCCCGCAATTGCGTTCACACCATTGCATGAATAAAGCGGGCGGGGACAACATTATTGGCTTGTCAAGCGATACTGCTTAACTAAAAATGAGATAAGTGAGATAAAAACAGTTCACATGTACGGAAATAAGATGACATGTGGTCGCAGAATAACAGGAAAAATGCTCACCACTTCAGTTTGGTCAATATTTCCAAACAATAAAATTTTGTATTTGTAGAGAACACTAAAAAGTGTTGATTGAGACTTTTGGGGGTCTAATCTTTGCACAATCCTGAACTTCTTCTCTAATTCAGCCATAAATTACATGGAAGGTGAAGTACAAATTTAAAAATAAGATTGCACGCGAATGACCGGTTGTTAGGTCATTGGTGCCAGACAGGTTAACCACATTAGTTCCTAATCCCACATCTGTTAGGCGGCTGTTACCTTTGCCTTTACTTAGTTTAAATTTAGGTGGTTCAACCAGTGATCGTACATAATATTGGCGGTTCTCGTGGTCCAATGGATTAAATCCTGAGCAACATGAAACTTCGCGTCATCAATTTTAGGTATAACGTTAACGTCCTTCACTTTCCGAATGGTTTCGTTGATGATGCTCAGGGTTCTCCTCTCAGCCTGAGGGAGTTTTTGCGAAAAGTTTAGTTCAGCGAAATAAATTTTTGCTGATCTAAACTTGACCCTGATATCGCTAAGCATATTCCGCAACTGCTTAACTACGAGATCAGAATTATCGTTTCGAGAATTCACGCCAATATTTAATAATATTTTTTGGGGACTGGACTGGCCCCTGTGCCCTTTAAACATAGAGCGCAGATGATTGAATTTGGCGCCGGGGTAACACTCCACCTGGATGTCCGGATGGGGATTTCGATCAATGCGTCCTAAATTTGAACTTCCAATCATAAGGATGTTTTTACATACATCGGGGAGGCGCCAATTCCTTTTGTCAAAATTAACTCCGCATTTATGCCGAAACTGGGAAAATTTAGAATCAAATGAGCGGCCCGAGTTGCGGCTCGGTGATTTGACTTTCTCTGAGTACGATATACCTGGTTGAACCACACTAGAGGCAGGAGAAGGGGGAGAAGAAACAGAAGCAGGAGAGGCAACAGAAGCAGGAGAAGAAACAGAAGGAGGAGAAGTTCTAGTGAGAGCACTAGGAGAACCAGAGAAGAAAGGCTGAGGAGGAGTAGGAGGTAGAGGAACAAGACGAGGCGAGACAGCGTTACTCAGTTTGCGAGCATCTTCAGTCACAATATGGACCGGAGATGTTTGCAAATTGAGGCGCTTACTCTGAGAGAAAGAAGAAGTAGAAGGAAAAGAAGAGGGAGAAGTGCTTTGCCTTGATCTTTTCTTATTTTGCTTTTCGCGTTGGGGTAGAGGGACAACACGGGCCGGAGTTTGCTTGCTCCCTCCCGTATTGTTCCTTACTCCAGACGCTGGGCGAAGTTCCGAAATGTAAGACTCATAGGCCGAAATCGTCTTATCTGTCAACTTATTTTTAAAGTTTTTTTGAGCCCAGATCAAGGCACGCGCCGAAGCGCTGTTGAAGTCTATCTTTTCGAGTCCAGGAGGTGGTCGCATAGCCAAAGTTATCTTAGACTTCAACTGGTTTAAATTTATCTTGTAATGCTCAACTAAAGCATTTAACGTTTGGTTGGCCCATCCCACACTAATCTGTCGAAAAACAGAAAAAATGTGTGGGGTGGGAAGAGCCGGCTTTAGAAAGCCACCTAACTCATCTACTTTCTTCTCCAACTGTTTCGGGAAATCCCGGTTGGCCAAATGCTGCTCTAGGAGCCCAATATGGTGCATACACTGAATCACCTGGAAAAGGGCCTTGACCAATCTAGAATAGGCCTGGAACGATTGTTCCTGGCCTCTTCCAGACTGGGCAACTCTATTTCCCTGATGCTTCTGTCTTTTTTGAGCCATTTGAAGAATCGGTAGATGAATTTAAAATGAAGAAATGAAATAAATTAAAATGAAATCTAGATATTACCTATTAGAGAAGATACCTGGATTGGTTGTAGTCTTCAGCAAAGGTAGAAAATAATCCGTCTGTCTCGACGCGTTTCGCTTGGTTTGGCTTTTTCAAAGAGACTTTGAGGAAAATGATTCCAACTTTGGGAGGGCATGCATGGTATATATCCATATGTGGGCTGGGGGTGTTTTTCACAGCTCAGTACATAATTAAACTCGGTAACAAGCTGACAAATGTCACTCATCTAATTAATTCTTTTCAATCTGAGATGTCCCAAGTTTGTTTTTCACAACTCAGTTTGTGTCGTCCAAACAAATTAGATGAAGCCCTATTGATTGGCTTCCATTGAATTTTAATCAGTCAGTGAGTGGTTTGCTTTACTGACCCCATGAAGCCCTATTGGTTGGCTTTGATTTAAGTAAAACCAATTGGGAGCGGTTTGCTTTACTGGCTTCAGAAGTATGTGAAAATAATATGAAAAATGGTTTGATAAAATATATTGAGACTAAAGAAATAAATGAAAAAATAACGCCAAATATCATGATGCCTCACGAATGTTATCAGTTGGAACGAATATCCCCCGACGGAGGTTTATGACGGAAAATATTTTACACCACGTAGAAATTGTGTGTTTTACCTTCTGAACCTCTACATTGTGTGAAAGGTATGAAAAATTAAAAATAAAAATAAAACTAATAATTTAAATAATGTATGTATGTATGTATGTATGTATGTATGTATGTATGTATGTATGTATGTATGTATGTATGTATGTATGTATGTATGTATGTATGTATGTGTGTGTGTGTGTGTGTGTGTGTGTGTGTGTGTGTGTGTGTGTGTGTGTGTGTGTGTGTGTGTGTGTGTGTGTGTGTGTGTGTGTGTGTGTGTGTGTGTGTGTGTGTGTGTGTGTGTGTGTGTGTGTGTGTGTGTGTGTGTGTGTGTGTGTGTGTGTGTGTGTGTGTGTGTGTGTGTGTGTGTGTGTGTGTGTGTGTGTGTGTGTGTGTGTGTGTGTGTGTGTGTGTGTGTGTGTGTGTGTGTGTGTGTGTGTGTGTGTATGAGGTTAAAAAATCGCACTGGCACAGACATTTCCTACTGAAACGTTTTTTTCCTTTTAATATGCCGCTGAAAAATTGTTTTCATTTACTGAACCCTGATGGGTTTCAAACATGACAAAAAAGTACACAAAATTGATTTAAACTAAGTGATGAGCTTAGGAACTAGTTAAACTGACTGGCAGAAATTGGTGTTATTCATTGATGGGCTCTAATTTAGTCCTTACAAGGATGTTACGCAAGCTTTTGTTTTTCTTATAGGCGATGACAGGTCGAAGATTCAAAGGTTCATTTAATTTAGCATTGGTAAAATTGAATTCATCTTTTAACATTTTTGCTATTTCGATATTCATTCTGTTGTACGTTAAAGTGAAAGGAATGATGGACCTCCTTTCGCATTCGCCCTCTGATATGTTCATACCAAATGGCCAGAGGGTTTGAAGCGTATTGATCCAAAAAGCTTCACGTTTTTTTCTAAATTCATCCGTTTCTTCTAATGTGTCTTTAATTGGTGGTTGTTCAATAGGATGGATTTCGAAATCGTCCAAAGAATGGCCAGGAAGGTTAAAATGTTGTGCTACTGGGGCATCAGCATAATGTTTTATATCCTGTTTGTGTCTAGTAGCACGTTCTCGGAAAGGATTTTGACTTTGACCAACATACTGTTTCCGACATCGCTTACAAGTGATAAGGTAAATAATGTTTGGTGAATCACAATGGAGGGGGTTACGGATCTGATAATGATTTTTCGTTTGTTCGGAGGAAAATTCCTCTTTCTGATCAGGCATAAAAGTATGCAGTCTACAACGAGGCTTTTTGCAATTAAATACCGCGCCACTACTATTTTGCAACGGTCTGTTATGTTCAATCTTCAGTGGTTCGAAATCGGTAGTTTCAGCTGGACTTTCGAGCTTTTTCAGGGTTTGGGATTTCAGGCTACGCAGAAGGCGCAGCGAGTACCCTCTCGATCTGAGGGCGCCAAATAGAGTAGAACAAGCCTCATTGAAATTTACCTTATCACTTGAATTGCGGTGGAAACGAATGAGTTGTGATTTGATGATACCTTTAAATGTATGTTGAGGATGAAATGATTTTGTGTGCAACAGTTGATGTGAATCAGTTGGTTTAAAATACACTTTATAATCTAAATGACCGGACGTCTGAAATTGCTTGCCTTTATACACGGTCACATCGAGAAAATCAACAGAATTTTCACTGATAGTAGCTTTCAATTTAATATTTGGATCGTGATTGTTCAAAATTTCTAAAAATTCATCAAAATCTTCTTTTGAATGTTCCCAAATAATAAAAATGTCATCTAAATACCTGAGATATACGAGAGGATGCTTTGCACATTTGCTTAAGGCATTTTCCTCCCATTCCGCTACATAAATGCTTGCAAAATTAGGACTGAATCTTTTGCCCATAGGACAACCCATTATTTGTAGAAAATATTCTCCATTGAATTGAAAGTCATTACCTTTTAAGCTCAGCTCTAAAAGATCCAAAATTTGTTTATCCGGGCGTTTCGCATCCGGATATTTTTCAAATGCATTTTTAACTGATTTAACACCTTTATCAATATCAATGTTCGTATACATACTGTCGATATCCAAAGTAGCCAGAATTGCATTTTTCGATATTTTCAATTTCGAAATTTTTGACAGGAAATCCTGTGTATTTTTTAGATAGCTCGGATGTCTATTTGCTATAGGTTTCAGATGATAATCAATTAATTCCGAGATCGCATAAGATTCCGAATTACAATCTGATACAATTGGCCTCCCGGGTGGAGTTAAGTCATCCGTCCATGAAGAACGGTCCTTGTGGATCTTTGGTAGGATATAAAATTGTCTTGTTTGAGCACTGAGCTTAGCTGTTAAGTATTTCAATTGTTTTTTGGTAATGTGACCTTCGTCGAGGAGAAATTTTAAGATCTTATTGAATTTTTCGATATTACTAGGCCAAATAAGTGAATCTATTTTCTTATAATGTTTAGTATTGCTGAGTTGTCTCATGGCTTCCTTTATATAATTATCCCGAGATAGAACAACTACCGACCCACCTTTGTCGGCTGGTTTAATTACTAATTTCTTATTTTTTCGAAGTTTCGTGAGGGCTCTCCGTTCACCAGCTGTTAAATTGTCTTTATCGGAGAGTATGTTCATGCTGAACACCTTTTTGATGATTCGTTTGCTAGCCTCAATAATTTCGGGATCTACTTCACTATCTGGAGGTGACCAACCAGATGATTCTGTAAAAGGAAGTTTCCGACCGCTGGAGTTTCTAAAGCGGTCGGCTAATTTCATTTGCCTAAGAAAATTACAGTTGTATGATGGTAAATTTGTTTGGTTATCAGTTTTAGGCTTTGGTGCTGGTACAAAAGTTAAACCGCGATCTAAAAGAGATTTCTCTTGGGTTGTTAGGTCATTGGTGCCAGACAGGTTAACCACATTAGTTCCTAATCCCACATCTGTTAGGCGGCTGTTACCTTTGCCTTTACTTAGTTTAAATTTAGGTGGTTCAACCAGTGATCGTACATAATATTGGCGGTTCTCGTGGTCCAATGGATTAAATCCTGAGCAACATCAAACTTTGCGTCATCAATTTTTGGTATCACGTTAACGTCCTTCACTTTCCGAATGGTTTCGTTGATGATGCTCAGGGTTCTCCTCTCAGCCTGAGGGAGTTTTTGCGAAAAGTTTAGTTCAGCGAAATAAATTTTTGCTGATCTAAACTTGACCCTGATATCGCTAAGCATATTCCGCAACTGCTTAACTACGAGATCAGAATTATCGTTTCGAGAATTCACGCCAATATTTAATAATATTTTTTGGGGACTGGACTGGCCCCTGTGCCCTTTAAACATAGAGCGCAGATGATTGAATTTGGCGCCGGGGTAACACTCCACCTGGATGTCCGGATGGGGATTTCGATCAATGCGTCCTAAATTTGAACTTCCAATCATAAGGATGTTTTTACAAACATCGGGGAGGCGCCAATTCCTTTTGTCAAAATTAACTCCGCTTTTATGCCGAAACTGGGAGAATTTAGAATCAAATGAGCGGCCCGAGTTGCGGCTCGGTGATTTGACTTTCTCTGAGTACGATATACCTGGTTGAACCACACTAGATGCAGGGGAAGGGGGAGAAGAAACAGAAGCAGGAGAGGAAACAGAAACAGGAGAAGAAACAGAAGGAGGAGGAGGAGTTCTAGTGAGAACACTAGGAGAACTAGAGAAGAAAGGCTGAGGAGGAGTAGGAGGTAGAGGAACAAGACGAGGCGAGACAGCGTTACTCAATTTGCGAGCATCTTCAGTCACAATATGGACCGGAGATGTTTGCAAATTGAGGCGCTTACTCTGAGAGAAAGAAGAAGTAGAAGGAAAAGAAGAGGGAGAAGTGCTTTGCCTTGATCTTTTCTTATTTTGCTTTTCGCGTTGGGGTAGAGGGACAACACGGGCCGGAGTTTGCTTGCTCCCTCCCGTATTGTTCCTTACTCCAGACGCTGGGCGAAGTTCCGAAATGTAAGACTCATAGGCCGAAATCGTCTTACCTGTCAACTTGTTTTTAAAGTTTTTTTGAGCCCAGATCAAGGCACGCGCCGAAGCGCTGTTGAAGTCTATCTTTTCGAGTCCAGGAGGTGGTCGCATAGCCAAAGTTATCTTAGACTTCAACTGGTTTAAATTTATCTTATAATGCTCAATTAAAGCATTTAACGTTTGGTTGGCCCATCCCACACTAATCTGTCGAAAAACAGAAAAAATGTGTGGGGTGGGAAGAGCCGGCTTTAGAAAGCCCCCTAACTCATCTACTTTCTTCTCCAACTGCTTCGGGAAATCCCGGTTGGCCAAATGCTGCTCTAGGAGCCCAATATGGTGCATACACTGAATCACCTGGAAAAGGGCCTTGACCAATCTAGAATAGGCCTGGAACGATTGTTCCTGGCCCCTTCCAGACTGGGCAACTCTCTTTCCCTGATGCTTCTGTCTTTTTTGAGCCATTTGAAGAATAAGTAGATGAATTTAAAATGAAATTAAAATGAAGAAATGAAATAAATTAAAATGAAATCTAGATATTACCTATTAGAGAAGATACCTGGATTGGTTGTAGTCTTCAGCAAAGGTAGAAAATAATCCGTCTGTCTCGACGCGTTTCGCTTGGTTTGGCTTTTTCAAAGAGACTTTGAGGAAAATGTTTCCAACTTTGGGAGGGCATGCATGGTATATATCCATATGTGGGCTGGGGTGTTTTTCACAGCTCAGTACATAATTAAACTCGGTAACAAGCTGACAAATGTCACTCTTCTAATTAATTCTTTTCAATCTGAGATGTCCCAAGTTTGTTTTTCACAACTCAGTTTGTGTCGTCCAAACAAATTAGATGAAGCCCTATTGATTGGCTTCCATTGAATTTTAATCAGTCAGTGAGTGGTTTGCTTTACTGACCCCATGAAGTCCTATTGGTTGGCTTTGATTTAAGTAAAACCAATCGGGAGCGGTTTGCTTTACTGGCTTCAGAAGTATGTGAAAATAATATGAAAAAATGGTTTGATAAAATATATTGAGACTAAAGAAATAAATGAAAAAATAACGCCAAAGATCATGATGCCTCACGAATGTTATCAGTTGGAATGAATATCCCCCGACGGAGGTTTATGACGGAAAATATTTTACACCAAGTAGAAATTGTGTGTTTTACCTTCTGAACCTCTACATTGTGTGAAAGGTATGAAAAATAAAAAATAAAAATAAAAATAAAAATAATAATTTAAATAAATGAATCAACCAAATAAATAAATAAATAAATAAATAAATAAATAAATAAATAAATAAATAAATAAATAAATAAATAAATAAATAAATAAATAAATAAATAAATAAAAATTAATAACAAATTAAAAATAAAAATAAAAATAATCAATAAATAAATATATAAATAAAAAAATAATAATTTTATTTAGGAAATACATACACATGATTGAAATTGGAACCTATTTTGTTTTTGGGCATATATGAACTCTGGCACTCGCCTGTGTGTGTTTGAGGTTAAAAAATCGCACTGGCACAGACATTTCCTACTGAAACGTTTTTTTCTTTTAATATGCCGCCGAAAAATACATGTATGTATGTATGTATGTATGTATGTATGTATGTATGTATGTATGTATGTATGTATGTATGTATGTATGTATGTATGTATGTATGTATGTATGTATGTATGTATGTATGTATGTATGTATGTATGTATGTATGTATGTATGTATGTATGTATGTATGTATGTATGTATGTATGTATGTATGTATGTATGTATGTATGTATGTATGTATGTATGTATGTATGTATGTATGTATGTATGTATGTATGTATGTATGTATGTATGTATGTATGTATGTATGTATGTATGTATGTATGTATGTATGTATGTATGTATGTATGTATGTATGTATGTATGTATGTATGTATGTATGTATGTATGTGTGCATGTATTCATGCATGCATGCATGCATGCATGCATGCATGCATGCATGCATGCATGTATGTATCTATGTATGTATGTCCGCTATAGAAATGAATATGGAGCCACCCCTAGTGTCCAAAATGGGTCTACTAGGAGTACTTTCTTAGGGCGGAGGTCATCGTCAGGTTTAAAAATTGTGTGAGGTAGTGGTGGGGGTGTAGGGGGGGGCATCAAAAGTTATGACCAAATTTTTTTTTATCGATATATGTCTTCAAAGGGGTCTACTAGGGGTATGTTTTTATCAGGAATATAATGGTGAGGTTTAAAAAAGTGTGGGGGTGGGGGTGTAGAGGGGCACCAAAAGTTATGACCAAAATTTTTCTCACCGATATAGGTCTTCAAAGGGATCTACTAGGGGTAATTTTTTTACCAGGAATCTAATGGTGAGGTTTAAAAAAGTGTCGGGGTGGGTGGGGGTGGGGTGTAGAGGGACACCAACAGTTATAATACTCTCCTCAGCCCAAGCAACGCCGGGTAACCCTGCTAGTTTACATATATAAGAAGTGAGCTGATAATGAAACAAAAACAGAAATAATTTGAAGGAATGAGGTGTTATTAAATAGTAATAGCATGGTACAAGTAGCAGACAAAAATTTAGATTATTTAACCCAAGTGGGGTGGCTATTTGCCTGCCATATACTTGTGTCCCCTTCATGGCAACAGAACTGAAAGTCAGATAAAATCTGTCTTATACACACATAAGTATTAGGCTTATAATAAACAATCGATTGGAATGAATTAATAGAATGAGGTGTGATGAAGAAGTAATAGTACGATACAAGTAACAGACAAAAATATACAACTTTCAAAGCAAGTTTAGTGACCATATTTCACTGCCATATACTTGTGTCTCATTCATAGCCATAGAATTCAAAATTGGCAGAAATGTATCTTTTTCAACTATAAGCTGTGAGCTCATAAAGAAACAAAAATGGAAATGATTTAATGGAATGAGGTGTTATTAAATAATAACAGCATGGTGCAAGTAGGAGACAAATATTTAGATTTCTTAAACCAAGTGGGGTGACCATTTCACTGCCATATACTTGTGTCTTCTTCATAGCCATAGAATTGAAAGGCGGGTAAAATCCATCTTATACACACATATGTCGTTAGCTCCTAATCAAACAAAAGTAGGAACAAATTGAAGGAATGAAGTATTTTTAAAAAGTAATAGCATTATGCAAATAGCATGCAAGCAGCAGACAAAAATAAAGAATTTTCAAACTAAGTATTGTGACCATTTGACTGCCATATACTTGTGTCTCCTTCATGGCCACAGAGCTGAAAGTAAGATAAAATCTGTCTTATACACACATTAGTAGTGGGCTTATAATGAAACAAACTATTGGAATGAATTAATGGAATGAGGTGTTATGATGAAGTAATAGTATGATACAAGTAGCAGACAAAAATATACAACTTTCAAAGCCAGTTTAGTGACAATTTCCATGCCATATACTTACGTCTCTTTCATAGCCATAGAATTCAAAATGAGATGAAATGTATCTTTTACATTTATAAGTAATGAGCGCATAATGAAACAAAAATAGGAATGATTTGATGGAAGGAGATGTTATTAAATGGCAATAGCATGGTGGAAGTAGCAGACAAAAGTTAGATTTTTCAAACCAAGCGGGGTGACCATTTGAATACAATATACTTGTGTCTCTTTCATCGCCATGAAATTGAAAGTCGGATAAAATCTGCATTATACACGCATAAAGTAGTGAGCTCATAATGAAACAAAATGAAAGTGTCAGTGACACTGTAGCTCAACTTGTTTAAGACATGTACATGTATAGTATGTGACACAGCAATGACAAACATCTAGGTAATGACCTGATAATAAAGGTACATGAAAAGTATTTTAACGGTCTGTACATAAATGCTGACCGAAGCCTGTAACAAACATATAGGTAAAGTATTGTAAAGGTGGGGACAGTTAGATGCTAAACTAGAAAAGAAATCTTTGAGTCCAAGAGTGGGTCTGACTGAACCCCAAAATCTTTGGTCTCATAGCACAGTGATAACAAAGGCACCCAAATACACTCGTTCCTGCCACAAGGCGATAACAAAGGTACCCCAAGAAGTTTCGTGAAGATCGGTTCATAAATACAGACTCTAGCCCGAGCCGTATTGACATGTGCACTTACTGTGTATAAGTAGCACTGAACAAATCAATGTTCATCTAATTTGCATAATTTCTGCACGAGAAAAAAACCCCCCGTATTATATGTGATGTATTCCATGTTACTAAACATTCCTACAAAAATTTATTCAAATCAGAACTTTCATACAGAAGTTCTGTACAAAAAACTGATTGCACTAATTTTGGTACGAAATGGCTGCTGGCGGCCATCTTGAATTTTGGACCGCACCCAAAAACATTCCTTCTCGTCCCACGGTGATAACAAAGGTACCCAAGAAGTTTCGTAAAGATCGGTTCATAAATACGGCATCTAGCCTGAGCCGTATAGAAGTTGTGTACAAAAAAACTGATTGAACCTAATTTCGGTACTAAATGGCCACTGGCAGCCATCTTGAATTTTGGACCGCACCCAGAAACACTTGGAAAAATGCTCACTACTTTGGATTACACAGCTTACTTTGGACTGACCAAGACGCAGACATATGTGATGCGGTTACACGAATGCATACCCGAGTGTGTGAGTATGTGTGTATCAAGCAAAGAATGCGGGCAGATAGTCTCGATCAGATCGCGACACAGTCGCCACCTGGTCGAAATTATCTGTCAGTAATTGCGTTCACACCATTGCATAAATAGAGCGGGGGTGGATGACATGTGATCGCAGAATGATTGGAAAAATGCTCACTACTTTGGATTACACAGCTTACTTTGGACTGACCAAGACGCAGACATATGTGATGCGGTTACACGAATGCATACCCGAGTGTGTGAGTATGTGTGTATCAAGCAAAGAATGCGGACAGATAGTCTCGATCAGATCGCGACACAGTCGCCACCCGGTCGAAATTATCTGTAGCAATTGCGTTCACGCCATTGCATAAATAGAGCGGGGGTGGATGACATGTGATCGCAGAATGATTGGAAAAATGCTCACTACTTTGGAATACTCAGCTTACTTTGGACCGACCAAGACGCAGACACATGTGATGCGGTTACACGACTGCATACCCGAGTGTGTGAGTGTGTGTGTGTCAAGCAAAGAATGCGGACAGATAATCTCGATCGAATCGCGACACAGTCGCCACCCGGTCGAAATTATCTGTCAGCAATTGCGTTCACACCATTGCATAAATAGAGCAAAGGGTGGGATGGGGGAAATATTATTGGCTTATCAAGCGATACTGCATAATTGAAAATGAGATAAGTGGGATAGAACAATTCACGTGTACGTACATAAGATGACGTGATCGCAGGATGATTGGAAAAATGCTCATCACTTTGGATTAGTCGATATTTCTACACAATCAAATTTTGTAGAGAACACTACAAAATTGTTGATTGAGACCAATTGAGGTCAAATCTTTGTATAATCCTGAATTTCGTCTCTGATTCAGCCATGGATAACATAGATATTACATGAATGAAGCGGTGGGGGGGGGGGGGGGGCAATATTATTGGCTCGTCAAGTGATACTGCATAACTGAAAATGAGATAAGTGAGATAAAACGGTTCACGAGTACGTACTGGGGTACAAGTTTGGTAAGATTACACGAATAAAGCGGGGGGTGGGGGGGGGGGGGGCAATATTATTGGCTCGTCAAGTGATACTGCATAACTGAAAATGAGATAAGTGAGATAAAACAGTTCACGAGTACGTACATAAGATGACATGTGATCGATATTGATTGGAAAAATCCTCACCTCTTTGGATAAGTCGATATTTCCTCACAATAAAATTTTGTAGAGAACACTACAAAATTGTTGGTTCAATTAAGGTCAAATTTTTACACAATCCTGAATTTCTTCTCTGATTCTGCCATGAATAACATGGGTAGTGAGGTACAAGTTAGGTAGTAAGATTGCAAACGAATGGCCGAACTGTAGTGACACAAGCTTAATTGAAATTAATTATATCACACTCATTTTCCGAAAAATAAGATACTGTAGTGGTCGGGGGAGGTATACAAGCAGCTTAACTTCGAACTGATCAAGACGCAGACTCATGTGATGCAGTTACACGAATGCATACCTGGAAGTGTGAGTGTGTGTGTGTGTGTCGGGCAAAGAAAGTGGACATATAATCTCGATCGGATCGCGACACAGTCGCGACCCGGTCGAACTTATCTGTCCGCAATTGCGTTCACACCATTACATGAATAAAGCGGGGGGGGGGGGGGGGGGGCAAAATTATTGTCTTGTCAGACGATACTGCATAACTGAAAATGAGATTAGTGAGATCATACAGTTCACGTGTACGTACATAAGATGATATGTGATCGCAGAATGATTGGGAAGATGCTCTCCACTTTGGATTAGTCGATATTTCCACACAATCGAATTTTGTAAAGAACCCTACAAAATTGTTGATTGTGACCAATTGAGGTCAAATGTTTGCACCCTACAAAATTGTTGATTGTGACCAATTGAGGTCAAATGTTTGCACAATCCTGAGATTCTTCTTTGATTCAGCCATGAATAACATGGATAGTGAGGTACAAGTTTGGTAAGGTTACATGAATAAAGCGAGAGGGGAGGGGGGAGGGGGCAGTATTATTGGCTTGTCAAGTGATACGACATAACTGAAAATGAGAAAAGTGAGATAAAACAGTTCACGTGTACGTACATGAGATGACATGTGTTCGCAGATTGATTGGAAAAATGCTCACCACTTTGGATTTATCGATATTTCCACACAATAAAATTTTGTACAGAACACTACAAAATTGTTGGTTGAGACCAATTGAGGTCAAATTTTTGCACAATCCTGAGTTTCTTCTCTGATTCTGCCATGAATAACATGGATAGTGTTATTCGTGTAATCTTACCAAACAAGTTTGGTAGGATTGCAAACGAATGGCCGAACTCCTGTGGTGGAACTGAAGGAAGAGTGGAAAAGGAATTGCGACCGTATCGCGCCTACACAGTTGATTAGCCTTAAAATTACACAATGATTTGATGTTAAACGAGGAAACCAGTCCGATAGCAATCGGGATCAACTGAACATCACAGCTTAAAAGCAGATATCGGAAATGAATCCACGATCGGGTCACGACAGAGTCGCGATCCGATCGAAGCATCATAACCGATTTTTCAATTATAACACACCAACTACGCTTATTCTACGTTACAGTTAATTACTGGGTAGTGATACAAACCTAATCGAATTAATAATATCCCACTTATTTTCCGATAAAAAAGATGCTGTAGTCATCGTAGGAGGCGTGCAAACAGCTTTCTTTAAGATGGTCAAGACGCAGACGCATGTGATGTGGTTACACGAATACATACCTGAGTGTATGAGTGTGTGCGTATCAAGCAAGGAATGTGGGCAGATAATATCGATCGGATCGCGACACAGTCGCCACCCGTTCGAAACCATCTGCCCGCAATTGCGTTCACATCATTGCATGAATAAAGCGGGCGGGGACAACATTATTGGCTTGTCAAGCGATACTGCATAACTAAAAATGAGATAAGTGAAATAAAACAGTTCACATGTACGTATATAAGATGACATGTGGTCGCAGAATGACAGGAAAAATGCTCACCACTTCAGTTTAGTCGATATTTCTACACAATAAAATTTTGTATATGCAGAGAACACTAAAAAGTGTTGAGACTTTTGGGGGTCTAATCTTTGCACAATCCTGAACTTCTTCTCTAATTCAGCCATGAATTACATGGATAGTGAAGTACAAATTTAATAAGATTGCACGCGAGTGACCGAGCAGCAGTGTCAGAATTGGTGGAAGAAAAGCAGAGAAAGAACTGCGACCGCATCGCGTCTACACAGTTGATTATAAGCCTTAAAATTAAACAATGATTTTATATTAAGCAAGGACACCAGACCGATAGCAATCGCGATCAAATCAACTTCACAGCATAGAAGGAGAAATCTGAGATGAAGACTGGATCGGATCACGACACAGTCGCGATCCGATCGAGGCTTCATGACAGATTCTGAAATCATAACACACTAACTTCGCGTATTCGACATTACAGTTAATTGCAGAGTTGCGATTCAAACTTAATTGAATTTAGTTATATCACATTTATTTACCGATAAATAAAATACTGTAGTGTTCGGGGGAGGCGTGCAAACAGTTTACTACGAACTGATCAAGACGCAGACGCGTGTGATTTGGTTTCGCGACTGCATACCCGAGTTATGAGTGTGTGTGTGTATCAAGCAAGGAAAGCGGGCAGATAATCTCGATCGGATCGTGACACAGTCGCCACCCGGTCCACATTATCTGCCCACAATACGTTCACACCATTGCATAAATATAGCAGAGCGGGGCGGGGGAAGGGGCAATAATATTGGCTTGTCAGGCGATAATGTATGACTGGAAATGAGATGAGTGAGATAAGACAATTCACACGTATATAAGATAACATGTGATCGCAGAGTGATTGGAAAAATGCTCAACACTTTGGATTAGTCTATATTTACACAGAATAACATTCTGTAGAGAGCACTACAAAATTGTTGATTGAGACCTATTAAGGTCAAATCTTTGAACAGTCCTGAATTTCTTCTCCAGTTCAGCCATTTGCCACTGGGTTGTGATTCTCTGAACAGAGCCATCGCGATGCTTGAAAGTGAGGTACAAGTTTGGTAGGATTGCAAACGAATGGCCGAACTCCTGTGGTGGAACTGAAGGAAGAAGAGTGGTAAAGGAATTGCGTCCGTATCGCGCCTGCACAGTTGATTATAAGCCTTAAAAATTACACAATGATTTGATGTTAAACGAGGAAACCAGTCCGATAGCAATCGGGATCAAATCAACATCACAGCTTAAAAGCAGAAATCGGAAATGAATCCTCGATCGCATCACGACAGAGTCGCGATCCGATCGAAGCTTCATAACCAATTTTTCAGTTATAACACACCAACTACGCTTATTCTACGTTACCGTTAATTACTGGGTAGTGATACAAACCTAATCGAATTAATAATATCCCACTTATTTTCCGATAAAAAAGATACTGTAGTCATCGGAGGAGGCGTGCAAACAGCTTTCTTTAAGATGGTCAAGACGCAGACGCATGTGATGTGGTTACACGAATACATACCTGAGTGTATGAGTGTGTGTGTATCAAGCAAGGAATACGGGCAGATAATATCGATCGGATCGCGACACAGTCGCCACCCGCTCGAAACCATCTGCCCGCAATTGCGTTCACACCATTGCATGAATAAAGCGGGCGGGGACAACATTATTGGCTTGTCAAGCGATACTGCTTAACTAAAAATGAGATAAGTGAGATAAAAACAGTTCACATGTACGGAAATAAGATGACATGTGGTCGCAGAATAACAGGAAAAATGCTCACCACTTCAGTTTGGTCAATATTTCCAAACAATAAAATTTTGTATTTGTAGAGAACACTAAAAAGTGTTGATTGAGACTTTTGGGGGTCTAATCTTTGCACAATCCTGAACTTCTTCTCTAATTCAGCCATAAATTACATGGAAGGTGAAGTACAAATTTAAAAATAAGATTGCACGCGAATGACCGGTTGTTAGGTCATTGGTGCCAGACAGGTTAACCACATTAGTTCCTAATCCCACATCTGTTAGGCGGCTGTTACCTTTGCCTTTACTTAGTTTAAATTTAGGTGGTTCAACCAGTGATCGTACATAATATTGGCGGTTCTCGTGGTCCAATGGATTAAATCCTGAGCAACATGAAACTTCGCGTCATCAATTTTAGGTATAACGTTAACGTCCTTCACTTTCCGAATGGTTTCGTTGATGATGCTCAGGGTTCTCCTCTCAGCCTGAGGGAGTTTTTGCGAAAAGTTTAGTTCAGCGAAATAAATTTTTGCTGATCTAAACTTGACCCTGATATCGCTAAGCATATTCCGCAACTGCTTAACTACGAGATCAGAATTATCGTTTCGAGAATTCACGCCAATATTTAATAATATTTTTTGGGGACTGGACTGGCCCCTGTGCCCTTTAAACATAGAGCGCAGATGATTGAATTTGGCGCCGGGGTAACACTCCACCTGGATGTCCGGATGGGGATTTCGATCAATGCGTCCTAAATTTGAACTTCCAATCATAAGGATGTTTTTACATACATCGGGGAGGCGCCAATTCCTTTTGTCAAAATTAACTCCGCATTTATGCCGAAACTGGGAAAATTTAGAATCAAATGAGCGGCCCGAGTTGCGGCTCGGTGATTTGACTTTCTCTGAGTACGATATACCTGGTTGAACCACACTAGAGGCAGGAGAAGGGGGAGAAGAAACAGAAGCAGGAGAGGCAACAGAAGCAGGAGAAGAAACAGAAGGAGGAGAAGTTCTAGTGAGAGCACTAGGAGAACCAGAGAAGAAAGGCTGAGGAGGAGTAGGAGGTAGAGGAACAAGACGAGGCGAGACAGCGTTACTCAGTTTGCGAGCATCTTCAGTCACAATATGGACCGGAGATGTTTGCAAATTGAGGCGCTTACTCTGAGAGAAAGAAGAAGTAGAAGGAAAAGAAGAGGGAGAAGTGCTTTGCCTTGATCTTTTCTTATTTTGCTTTTCGCGTTGGGGTAGAGGGACAACACGGGCCGGAGTTTGCTTGCTCCCTCCCGTATTGTTCCTTACTCCAGACGCTGGGCGAAGTTCCGAAATGTAAGACTCATAGGCCGAAATCGTCTTATCTGTCAACTTATTTTTAAAGTTTTTTTGAGCCCAGATCAAGGCACGCGCCGAAGCGCTGTTGAAGTCTATCTTTTCGAGTCCAGGAGGTGGTCGCATAGCCAAAGTTATCTTAGACTTCAACTGGTTTAAATTTATCTTGTAATGCTCAACTAAAGCATTTAACGTTTGGTTGGCCCATCCCACACTAATCTGTCGAAAAACAGAAAAAATGTGTGGGGTGGGAAGAGCCGGCTTTAGAAAGCCACCTAACTCATCTACTTTCTTCTCCAACTGTTTCGGGAAATCCCGGTTGGCCAAATGCTGCTCTAGGAGCCCAATATGGTGCATACACTGAATCACCTGGAAAAGGGCCTTGACCAATCTAGAATAGGCCTGGAACGATTGTTCCTGGCCTCTTCCAGACTGGGCAACTCTATTTCCCTGATGCTTCTGTCTTTTTTGAGCCATTTGAAGAATCGGTAGATGAATTTAAAATGAAGAAATGAAATAAATTAAAATGAAATCTAGATATTACCTATTAGAGAAGATACCTGGATTGGTTGTAGTCTTCAGCAAAGGTAGAAAATAATCCGTCTGTCTCGACGCGTTTCGCTTGGTTTGGCTTTTTCAAAGAGACTTTGAGGAAAATGATTCCAACTTTGGGAGGGCATGCATGGTATATATCCATATGTGGGCTGGGGGTGTTTTTCACAGCTCAGTACATAATTAAACTCGGTAACAAGCTGACAAATGTCACTCATCTAATTAATTCTTTTCAATCTGAGATGTCCCAAGTTTGTTTTTCACAACTCAGTTTGTGTCGTCCAAACAAATTAGATGAAGCCCTATTGATTGGCTTCCATTGAATTTTAATCAGTCAGTGAGTGGTTTGCTTTACTGACCCCATGAAGCCCTATTGGTTGGCTTTGATTTAAGTAAAACCAATTGGGAGCGGTTTGCTTTACTGGCTTCAGAAGTATGTGAAAATAATATGAAAAATGGTTTGATAAAATATATTGAGACTAAAGAAATAAATGAAAAAATAACGCCAAATATCATGATGCCTCACGAATGTTATCAGTTGGAACGAATATCCCCCGACGGAGGTTTATGACGGAAAATATTTTACACCACGTAGAAATTGTGTGTTTTACCTTCTGAACCTCTACATTGTGTGAAAGGTATGAAAAATTAAAAATAAAAATAAAACTAATAATTTAAATAAATGAATCAACCAAATAAATAAATAAATAAATAAATAAATAAATAAATAAATAAATAAAAATTAATAAAAAATTAAAAATAATCAATAAATAAATATATAAATAAATAAATAATAATTTTATTTAGGAAATACATGTATGTATGTATGTATGTATGTATGTATGTATGTATGTATGTATGTATGTATGTATGTATGTATGTATGTATGTATGTATGTATGTATGTACGTACGTACGTACGTACGTACGTATGTATGTATGTATGTATGTATGTATGTATGTATGTATGTATGTATGTATGTATGTATGTATGTATGTATGTATGTATGTATGTATGTATGTATGTATGTATGTATGTGTGCATGTATTCATGCATGCATGCATGCATGCATGCATGCATGCATGCATGCATGCATGCATGCATGCATGTATGTATCTATGTATATGTATGTCCGCTATAGAAATGAATATGGAGCCACCCCTAGTGTCCAAAATGGGTCTACTAGGAGTACTTTCTTAGGGCGGAGGTCATCGTCAGGTTTAAAAATTGTGTGAGGTAGTGGTGGGGGTGTAGGGGGGGGCATCAAAAGTTATGACCAAATTTTTTTTTATCGATATATGTCTTCAAAGGGGTCTACTAGGGGTATGTTTTTATCAGGAATATAATGGTGAGGTTTAAAAAAGTGTGGGGGTGGGGGTGTAGAGGGGCACCAAAAGTTATGACCAAAATTTTTCTCACCGATATAGGTCTTCAAAGGGATCTACTAGGGGTAATTTTTTTACCAGGAATCTAATGGTGAGGTTTAAAAAAGTGTCGGGGTGGGTGGGGGTGGGGTGTAGAGGGACACCAACAGTTATAATACTCTCCTCAGCCCAAGCAACGCCGGGTAACCCTGCTAGTTTACATATATAAGAAGTGAGCTGATAATGAAACAAAAACAGAAATAATTTGATGGAATGAGGTGTTATTAAATAGTAATAGCATGGTACAAGTAGCAGACAAAAATTTAGATTATTTAACCCAAGTGGGGTGGCTATTTGCCTGCCATATACTTGTGTCCCCTTCATGGCAACAGAACTGAAAGTCAGATAAAATCTGTCTTATACACACATAAGTATTAGGCTTATAATAAACAATCGATTGGAATGAATTAATGGAATGAGGTGTGATGAAGAAGTAATAGTACGATACAAGTAACAGACAAAAATATACAACTTTCAAAGCAAGTTTAGTGACCATATTTCACTGCCATATACTTGTGTCTCATTCATAGCCATAGAATTCAAAATTGGCAGAAATGTATCTTTTTCAACTATAAGCTGTGAGCTCATAAAGAAACAAAAATGGAAATGATTTAATGGAATGAGGTGTTATTAAATAATAACAGCATGGTGCAAGTAGGAGACAAATATTTAGATTTCTTAAACCAAGTGGGGTGACCATTTCACTGCCATATACTTGTGTCTTCTTCATAGCCATAGAATTGAAAGGCGGGTAAAATCCATCTTATACACACATATGTCGTTAGCTCCTAATCAAACAAAAGTAGGAACAAATTGAAGGAATGAAGTATTTTTAAAAAGTAATAGCATTATGCAAATAGCATGCAAGCAGCAGACAAAAATAAAGAATTTTCAAACTAAGTATTGTGACCATTTGACTGCCATATACTTGTGTCTCCTTCATGGCCACAGAGCTGAAAGTAAGATAAAATCTGTCTTATACACACATTAGTAGTGGGCTTATAATGAAACAAACTATTGGAATGAATTAATGGAATGAGGTGTTATGATGAAGTAATAGTATGATACAAGTAGCAGACAAAAATATACAACTTTCAAAGCCAGTTTAGTGACAATTTCCATGCCATATACTTACGTCTCTTTCATAGCCATAGAATTCAAAATGAGATGAAATGTATCTTTTACATTTATAAGTAATGAGCGCATAATGAAACAAAAATAGGAATGATTTGATGGAAGGAGATGTTATTAAATGGCAATAGCATGGTGGAAGTAGCAGACAAAAGTTAGATTTTTCAAACCAAGCGGGGTGACCATTTGAATACAATATACTTGTGTCTCTTTCATCGCCATGAAATTGAAAGTCGGATAAAATCTGCATTATACACGCATAAAGTAGTGAGCTCATAATGAAACAAAATGAAAGTGTCAGTGACACTGTAGCTCAACTTGTTTAAGACATGTACATGTATAGTATGTGACACAGCAATGACAAACATCTAGGTAATGACCTGATAATAAAGGTACATGAAAAGTATTTTAACGGTCTGTACATAAATGCTGACCGAAGCCTGTAACAAACATATAGGTAAAGTATTGTAAAGGTGGGGACAGTTAGATGCTAAACTAGAAAAGAAATCTTTGAGTCCAAGAGTTGGTCTGACTGAACCCCAAAATCTTTGGTCTCATAGCACAGTGATAACAAAGGCACCCAAATACACTCGTTCCTGCCACAAGGCGATAACAAAGGTACCCCAAGAAGTTTCGTGAAGATCGGTTCATAAATACAGACTCTAGCCCGAGCCGTATTGACATGTGCACTTACTGTGTATAAGTAGCACTGAACAAATCAATGTTCATCTAATTTGCATAATTTCTGCACGAGAAAAAAACCCCCCGTATTATATGTGATGTATTCCATGTTACTAAACATTCCTACAAAAATTTATTCAAATCAGAACTTTCATACAGAAGTTCTGTACAAAAAACTGATTGCACTAATTTTGGTACGAAATGGCTGCTGGCGGCCATCTTGAATTTTGGACCGCACCCAAAAACATTCCTTCTCGTCCCACGGTGATAACAAAGGTACCCAAGAAGTTTCGTAAAGATCGGTTCATAAATACGGCATCTAGCCTGAGCCGTATAGAAGTTGTGTACAAAAAAACTGATTGAACCTAATTTCGGTACTAAATGGCCACTGGCAGCCATCTTGAATTTTGGACCGCACCCAGAAACACTTGTTCTCGTCCCAAGGTGATAACAAAGGTACCCAAGAAGTTTTGTGTGAAGATTGGTTCATAAACACAGCCTCTAGCCCGTCCGTACTGACACTTGCACTTACTGTGTGTGTAAGTAGCATTGACAAAATGAAAGTTCATCTAATTTGCATAATTTCTGCTCGAGAAAAAACCCGTATTATATGTGATGTATTCCATTTTACTAAACATTCATACAAAAATTATTCAAATCAGAACTTTCATACAGAAGTTCTATACAAAAAACTGATTGCATTAATTTTGGTACAAAATGGCCGCCGGCAGCCATCTTGTATTTCGGACCCCACTCAAAAACACTCATTCTCGTCCCAAGGTGATGGCAAGGGTACCCAAGAAGTTTCGTGAAGATCGGTTCATAAATACAGCCTCCAGCCCTAGCCGTATTGACATGTGCACTTACAGTGGATAAGTAGTACTGAATAAATCAAAGTTCATCTAATTTGCATAATTTCTGCACGAGAGAAAAACCCGTACTATATGTGATGTATTTCATGTTACTAAACATTCCTACAAAAATTTATTCAAATCAGAGCTTTCATACAGAAGTTTTGTACAAAAAACTGATTGCACTAATGTTGGTACAAAATGGCTTCTTTTGGCCATCTTGAATTTTGGACTGCACCCGAAAACACTCGTTCTCGTCACGGTGATAACAAAGGTACCCAAGAAGTTTTGTAAAGCTCGGTTCATAAGTACAGCCTCTAGCCTGAGCCATATAGAAGTTGTGTACAAAAAACTGATTGAACCTAATTTCGGTACAAAATGGCCACTGACAGCCATCTCGAATTTTGGACCGCACCCAGAAACACTCGTTCTCGTCCGAAGGTGATAACAAAGGTACCAAGAAGTTTCGTGAAGACCGGTTCATAAATACAGACTCTAGCCCGAGTCGTATTGACATGTGTACTTACTGTGTATAAGTAGCACTGAATAAATCAAAGTTCGTCTAATTTGCATAATTTTTGCGCGAGAAAAACACCCGTATTATATGTGATGTATTCCATGTTACTAAACATTCATACAAAAATTTATTCAAATCAGAACTTTCAAGACAGAAGTTCTGTACAAAAAACTGATTGCACTAACTAAAGTACAAAATGGCTGCTGGTGGCCATCTTGAATTTCGGACCGCAACCAAAACCACTCGTTCTCGTCCTACGGTGATAACAAAGGTACCCAAGAAGTTTCGTAAAGATCGGTTCATCAATATAGCATCCAGCCCGAGCCGTATTGGCATTTGCAGTTACAGTGCTGAAAGTAACATTAAATAGATCAAAGTTAGTCTAATTGGCATAATTTATGCACGAGGCAAAAACCTGTATTATATGTGATGTACCCCATGCTACTAAACATTCACACACAAAATTATTCAAATCAGCACTTTCATATGGAAGTGCTGCGCAAAAATCAGATTGCACCTCTAATTTTGTACAAAATGGCTGCCAGCGGCCATCTTGAATTTCAGACCGAACCCCAAAACACTCGTTCTCGTCCCAAGGTCATAACAAAGGTACCCATGAAGTTTTGTAAAGATCGGTTCATAAATACGTCCTCTAGCCCGAGCCGTACTGGCATTTGCACTTACAGTGCTGAAAGTAACACTAAATAAATCAAAGTTAGTCTAATTTGCATAATTTACGCACGAGAAAAAACCCGTATTATATGTGATGTATCCCATGGTACTAAACATTCATACAAAAAAATATTCAAATCAGAGCTTTCATATGGAAGTTCTGCGCAAAAATCTGATTGCACCTAATTTTGTACAAAATGGCTGCCAGCGGCCATCTTGAATTTCGGACCGGACCCAAATACACTCTTTCTCGTCCCACAGTGATAACAAAGGTACCCAATAAGTTTAGTAAAGGTCGGTTTATAAATACGGCCTCTAGCCCGAGCCGTGTTGACGGCGCGACGGACGGACAGACGGATGAACAGACGGACGACGGGCCATGACAATACCTCAAATTTGGCTTCGCCAAAGTTGAGCTAAATAGGAACGAAGTGATCGAATGAGGTGTTATTAAAAAGTAATTGCATGATGCAAGTAGCAGACAAGAATTTAGATTTTTTACACCAAGTGGGGTGATCATTTGACTGCTATAAACTTGTGCCTCTTTGATAGCCAAAGAATGCAAGATTGAAACCAATATGATGCCCATTTGACTGCCATACCCGGTACTCTTGTGTCTCTTTTATAGCCATAGAATTGAATCTATCTTAAACACACATATGTAGTTAGCTCATAATGAAATGTATCTTATACACACAAAAGTACTGAGCTGAAAATCAAAAAAATAGGAAGGAACTGATGGAATAGGGTGTTAATAAGAAGTAATAGTCTAGCAGACAAAAATTTCGAATCAAGAACTAGTATAGCGACCATTTGAGTGAACATAATCTCATAATGTATTGCATTAGCAGCAGAAAATTTCGAATTTTCTGCACTATTATTTAGCCCAGTTGTCATGTATGTGTGTCCCGTTGAAGAGACAAAGAGATGTGTTTAGAAATATTCATTTATTATGAATTTAAAACAAAACATGGCTCAGCGAATTAAACCACAGATCACTTTTTTGGGGCGTAATCTCTTGGCGTGATATATTTAAGTGCCAGTTTGTATGCAGAAAGTCGAACTGTATTCAAAAATTACATAATACGTTCTTATGGGGTGAAATCTCTGGGCGTAATAATCTTGTGAGTTGAAATGGGTCCGGGGCTTTTCGGCCTCGGGAACATTCGGCCCCAGGTGTTTTTCCGAGAACATTCGGCCTCAGTCGAGGCCGAATGTTCCCACTTTTGAGGCCGAATGTTCCCACTTTTGGTAAAACATTTCTGAGTTTGGGAGTTGAAAAATAACCTTAAAAAATATTTTTTTAGTTCATTTTGTTGTGTTTTTTTGTATATTAGGAGTTTTTCCAGAATATTTTTTTAAAGAATAATATATACGACCTACCTTTATTCCTAAAGTCGAAATATTTTGAGCACGAGACCGATCCATATTGAATAATGAAATATAAAATCCATTGTATAAAATCCACTGTATTTAATAACAGAATGACAATATGTGTGTTCCAATGCCGACATGCAAACCCGAAATGATATACTTCTTCTTTGGGTGTTGTTTGGCACAACTCAGCTTAAAAAGTTTGTTTTTATAAGTTAATACGACTGAAGCTCGATTGATTAAATCGCACTTGATTAGGCGATCATATATACTGTTTTTACAGTTTCTTTGAACACTTAAAACCTTTTTATGTGGACTGTAACTATAGCCCTCTCCCTTATAGGTTGGTGGATGACTCCAGCTTTAAAAAAAACTCTCGTGGATTCGTAGGCAAATAAAGTTATAAAGCAAATAAAGTTGTTCGGGGTCGCAAGGAATTTAAATCTCACATCGTCCCTGCGCGCTGAAACCTTTCATTTCATTCATTGCTTCACCTTTCAGACACATATCGGTGGATTTTTTTTCCTTTTTGTAACCGTTATGGATAACATGCTTGGGGCTACTCCCAAAACAGCGGCTGTTTGGGTTTCTTTTTCTGTTTTTATAAAACAACCAACAAACTGCGATTTCAGTATTCATAAGGAAATAAAATTATAAAGCAAAGTTATTCGGGCCGCAAGGGATTTAAATAGCACATTGTCCCTGTGCGCCTTCGGCGCGCTGAAACTTTTCATCCATTCGAGTCCAATATCAATCTTGCTCGCTTACTTGCTTGTCCAAAGGTATCCAAGAAGTTAGAGGGAGCATCGGAGAAATATAAAGAGAATGATATAACTGTAACAGGGGTGGGGTGAACGACTCCCCAGGGGCTAAAACCCTGGCCGAAATCTCCCTGCTGTTCTTCAGATTCGTGAGGATCTGGGTCAACTAGCAAACCATGGATAAAATATAACTCAACTGTAGAGGTAGAATAACCATTAAGTTATGTGTTGTGGTCTGGGTGAATTCACAATAAAATAGAAAAACAGTTCATACGTGGTTTATTAAGAAGCCAAAAAATAGTATGATATGAAATGGACATGAATATGAATGACGGATCAAAAACCACGGGCCCACTACACTTTCAACCAAAAGGGGTTTAAATTCCACCCAACATGTGTATTAACTTGAATGGTTGCCACAGAACTCGGACCTGGAAAGAATCAGTGTCAGAAACGGTGATTCTCACCAGGGTCGGGTTGAATGGGTCCGAAGATGACGGTACCAATTACGGTTAACCTTTTTACAGGTTACAAAGTGTCCCCATAACTAACCTCAACAGGCAGTTGTACTGGCGCAGCTGAATTAGAGCTTTAATGCCAAGAAGTGGGCGGCGAATTATGAGCGAGACCGCTCTTATATAGGGTAATTTCGCGGGGAAAGATTTCGAATACTGGAATCTGATTGACCCCTCGCTTTCACCTCGACGAATGAAACAACAGCACAATGCACTACGGCGTGAACCAATTAGGTACATCGATTCATTTTAAACATGGAAATGACTTGAAGCCAACAAAAATAGAATTAAACCTCTGTTATGAGCAGACGAATTATTTCAACTGCTGTTACCAAATCCGTTACACTTCCCCCTCCTTAAAAAGAAAATGTGTAACATTTTTAGAACCATACAGCAGTTGTTAAATAGATTTATGGCAAATCTTTAATATTTTATAATTTAATTTAAAACGTGGCGTTTCACATAAAACGTTCCTCCATAATCACGAGACCTGGCTCACCTAGTCAATTCCCCTGAAATCATAATTTGCAAAATTTAAATTGATAATATGAAGGAGATGAACAAGGTGTTACAAAATTACACATGATTCCTCTACCGACTATTATATAGTTTAAGTTATTGTCTCTTTTTAGAAATTCTGTAAAGTCTTGATCTTGTCTCTCTGCTTCTTCTGACGTAGTCCTCTGGTGTTAACTGCTGGAATGTTTCCAATTTCTTTTCATTATTCGATAACAAGATAATCTCCTTCTTCACGGCATGCTAAACCATACGCCGTTCTGTTCTGGAGAAGTGAAGTTCTCTTCCATTACCACCACTCATCTCGGATCCGCTGCAATACATTCGTCAGATTCTGCGCTTTCCGCTAGCACCGAAAGGCATGGCAAAATTGTGTCAGCAGAATCACGAATTCTTTTCTGACACACTGCATGCTACATCGCTCTACTCCGCTGCCAGCTTCTTGTGATGGTGTACACTCCATTAATGTGAAATAGACATTCACTTTCTACAGGGAGGAGCAAACAAAATAAATGTACAGCAGTAACAGCAATTCTAATTGCTTCCTCTGCTTCATAGTTTTACAGAAATTCCAAAATGAAAAATACTGGATATACTGGTTAATTTCCCAAAAAGATAGATGAAATATCCAGAATACAATTAATGTAGATAAAATTCTGGATAAAATTATTTCTCTGGACTTTACAATTCCGCCAATAATTCGAAAACTATCCAAAATTTAATTGTAACGTTCTAAAGGTCAACAAGGCCACGTGGTTTCCACTAATCTAACACACGTGATAGCTCCCTGGCTCTTCCACTATCAACCATACATTACTATCAATGGGACATATCAATAATTGAGCAGAATAAGCAGCTGTATTCAGCCTTTTGATATATATAGACTGCTCACAACTGTGCCCCATTTTAAATTTAATGGTCAATTTGGAAATTATATTTTGGGCTATCCACGGAGAACACAATTCCCAACAACCAACTATTTTACACTAGCATTCAAGATTTTAGTAAACGAACGAGAGATTGGCCACTACCCACAAAACAACAAGCCTCAGGATTGCAATATTTCCTCTACTGTAAATTACTTGCCCAATATAAGACATACCAAATGTACACCTCCAAGGTTAGTTCAATCTGACATATCAGTAACAGCTTCAGTTTTCGCCAGAGCTAAATGATGTATCGCAATGACATCCACAAATATTATCTACGTAACATTAAAATAGCACCCAGACTACTGAAGGAAGACAAACCACCTATTATTATCAGAACCCAAGACGCCGGGAGTATAACTTAAAAGAGAAATATACAAATATTTACAAACTACTACACGTCGCGATTACTATTTAATAGGTAAGGTTCAACAAACGTCAATGCCTCCTATTGCCAATAGAAAATCGACATACCAACACACTGTGTACTACCTACTTTAAATAAGCAGGACACGATGTCTTATTTCGCTTTCTAGGAAAAACATCGTTTCTGGTCACTACCGAGTGTTACCTACAGTAACACAAAATACATCCAAACTAATGAGCAATGCAATCATCTAGCATTTTAGCTTTTAATATCGACTTACTAAAAGATTCTTTCTTGAATCAAGTTTACCTAACAGTTAATCCCTTAACGAACATCTGACTTGGGCCTGTTTATTAGATTTAATGTTGACCATAAACATTTCCAGAAGTTGAAAGAAAAACTGTGGGCTTAAATCCCGCATAAACCCAATGCTACTTTGTACTAAAAGACATATAACTCGAATTCCCTTTCTATTTGCCTATGGTTGAGTTGCCTCAAATACCCCATAGATTGATTCACAAAATGAGTCATTTTCATAATGAACCCGGAAAGTGAAGATATTTCAGAAAAATCGTAATTCAACTGCAGACATTTTTTACAACTAACACCGCTCACAGCTTTTACGAATAAGCTTCTTGGGCTACAATGGCGCTTCAAATGTCAAATAATATGGTTGAACATTTAACCTTCAATACCTTTACCAGACTCAAAATAAATCCATCTATAACAAGACGCTAAAAAGCCTTTATTGGGTATTTTTCACATTCGTGTCATAAGTGATTGGGCTGAGTTGACAAATCAGCTCAGACCATCTCAAATTCTCTGGTTCAAATTGCTCATATCGCCGACGAGAACACAAAATATGTATTGTGTGTGTTTGTGGGGGGGGGGGGGGGGGGGGGAGGTTATTTCGTTCCCGGTTAATCCCAGTATAGTGCCATCTTGGGGGTTTAGTGCAGAGTAAAATAGACAACAGTAGGTAATAAATGCGGATTCCAGACCACCTTGTACATGTACCGTACACGTACACGTACAGGTACGTGTACCATCGTAGGATTCAGTGTTAAATCGCGTGCACCTATACAAAAATGTCATTTTTTCATGGTGGTCTGGAATCCGCAATTGTTTTTGAGGCTCACAGATCGCACTTTTCACGTTCAAAACACCCGTTGGCGAACGCGTAGAATCGACACGTCGCTTAAAAAGTGAAAAATGTACGAAATTTGTACATGTACATTTTCTTAAAAATTTTTTGTCAATGTTCCCATCATCGATTAGACCATCGATCCATCCTTGGCGAACACGAGCAAAAAATGCTTTGCGGATTCCAGACCAGCATCAAAAAACGGTTTGCGGATTTCAGACCAGGAAAAATCCACTATGGGTATCCCCACTTCTGACGTAAGTGGGGATACCCATAGTGGATTTTTCCAAACTTAACAGAAAAAAACTAAGTTTTTTTTGAAAATCCCACTATGGGTATTCCCATTTCTGACGTAAGTGGGGATACCCATAGTGGATTTTTCCAAACTCAACAGAAAAAACCCGAGTTTTTTTGAAAAATCCACTATGGGTATCCCCACTTCTGACGTAAGTGGGGATATCCATAGCAGATTTTTCCAAACTCAACAGAAAAACTGAGTTTTTTTGGAAATCCACTATGGGTATCCCCACTTCTGATGTAAGTGGGGATACCCATAGTGGATTTTTCCAAACTTAACAGAAAAAACTAATTTTTTTTTTGAAAATCCCACGATGGGTATCTCCACTTGTACAGTATAAATAGAGCTCCTGCGCGCTACAATCATCATTGGCGAAGATCCTCCAGGATCGGCCACACGAAAAAAAGGTGAGAAGAAATCTACATGAATCCAAATGTAAAATAATAAATTTTATCAAAATAATGTGTATCATTACACCGAGTTACTCTGCGATGAAGCTCGTTCTGACACGTGAATATAATTATTCACGAAGGAAGCGCTGTGGATTTTATTGTCCAGTCACTGAGGGTTGAAAGGGGCTTGTTCCCCATCGGCGTGTTAAACCATTCCATTCGGGTGTCAGTCTACAATCATCAGTCTGTTTTTATCAAGCTGACAAGCAGGCCGCCTTTCAAAGTGACGTTTACTGTATAAACTTACTGAGAACACTATTTGTCACGCTCGAAATGTATTACAGGTTTTCATTCAAATGAGTCAATTGTCAGTTAAATGGTTTAACTGAAAAACTATTCTATTGATGAAAGCGGAAACAGTTCAAAAGATTAATTGATATGATTTAAACGCGTTTTTTGAAAGCATTACATTACTGATATGTTTACTTGTGATTTTGATTATTCGAGTTTTCCTTATGGTGAGAATAAGCGCGGTTGCGATTTAACACGTTCGAGAGCAAAACTCATTTAGAGAGGTTTATTTTGTAAATGTTTTTTTCTCAACTGGAATCAGTTTTGAGGCGAGGAAATAAAAAGTGATTGATATATATAGGAGAGAGAGAAAAAAAATAGTTATTTAAAAAAATAAATATCAAATCGAATAGATAATAAAAAATAAGTAAATCATGAACGCTTCCCAGACTATTAGAGCAAGGTTTCTTTTAAAAATGCTGATGAGAGCCTACGCATTCTGCGTGAATGAACAACTAGGTCACCTCTTGTTAGAATGATGCGTCGGATGTCGGGATCATCTAGACTTCGATCACGAGAATTTTTCGTGTCTGACGATGGAAAGGGAAGATATGGTCGTCAAGTATTTCGAACCGGTGTTCGAATGCATTCGATTCGACGAAGTAATCACGTTTTGGAAGAGATTAGTCTTCTGTAAGAATCGAGACAAGCCCACAGTTTCGGAAGAACTGAAATTGGAGCGTAGAAGTCTGACTTTAGAAGACAAGGGATGCATCATGAAATTATTGCTGAATGAAGCATACGTCTAAGTTTTCTCATTGATATAAATAAGGGAGAAGAGAAAATAAAAAATAAATACACATAAATTTTTTATCTAATATTAGAAAGAAAAAAACACAAAAATGAGAACCAGAAATAAATTGTATCCGACGTTAGATGACAACAAGGATGAGAAGCCGAACGGCGTTTTGCCAATGGCACCGTCGCTAGAAGAGAAAGAAAGAGGAGAGAGGTATCACATCGATCAAATCAGTAGAATCCAATTGTATCTGACTCAAGAGAGAGATTCTCGCCGTTCTCTTAAGAAGAAGTATTCGCGTTTCCTGAAATTTGTCAACGTGGTCGACACGACACTCATCATGATTTCCATGGGTTTACATGCGGCCGGCATCAGATTGTTGTCGACCGCGGTCAGCATTCCGATCATGTTGACCGTAGAAGGAGTGGCTTTCGCCGCCGGATTGTTTAGCACGCTCGGAAACTTTTTGAGTAGGAAATTATATCTGAAGGCAAGAAAACACGAAAAGATTCACGTTTTGGCTGACTCCAAGATCGACACAATATCCGAAATCATCTCGATGGCGTTGAAAGACAGTAGGATATCGGACGGAGAATACTTCATGATATTGAGCGAGAAAACGAAATACGATGCCATGAAAGAAGCTGTGAGAATCAAGACTCGTCAGATCATGAAGGAAGAGATGAAGGATTCTCTCATGGAAAAGGGGAGGAATGAGGCTAGGGAGGAGTTCAGTAAGATGATAGAACTCAAGAGCAGCGATTGAAAAAAAAATATATATAATAAGAACACAATTTTTAAAAAAGAAATATTAAATTTATATATAAAATAAAAACGAAATTAATTTAAATAACTCTCAAAAGATATATTGCATAAAGTGTAAGAGAGTTACCAAGACGAGTAATTCTCAAGAAGTACGAACTAAAAACGACAGACAGATGCTTCGCAGAATTTGCGACATGTGTGGTTCTATCAAGACTCGATTCGTCAAAAAAAAAGAACGCGAGCAAAGGTAAAGTCATCGTGAATAAAATGATCAATAATCTACCTTTCGAAATGCATCTGCCTGGTCACAGTTTCATGGGACCTGGAACGAAATTGAACAAGAGACTCAACGCCGATCTGACTCCTAAATCTTGGAGCAAACCTGTGAATAGGGTGGATGCGGCCGCGTATGATCACAATCTATTCTAAGCTGGACATTCCGACACCAAAACTCGCAACGATGTCTGCGATAAAAACATGTTGGCGAAATTGAGAGGTATATCGAATCCGACCAGGAGAGAGAAGGGGGGGGGGGTTCAAAAAAAAAAAGCACATCTGAAAAGAAGAAGAAATGATTATTGACGAGCAAATTGGCCGAGGAGTTACACAAACCCATCGTGTGTAAATTTTGAAAGAGAAGGGTGTTCGTGAAGGGTTTGGATGATATTTGGTCTGCTGATTTGGTCAACATGAGATCGATTTCGAGGTGGAACAAGAGTGTCAAATATCTATTGACAGTCATCGACGTGTTTTCCAAATACGGTTGGATCAGAGCTTTGAAGAATAAATCAGGACCTTGCATCGCTGAGGCTCTGAAGAGCGTGTTCGACTCATCTTCTCGAAAACTGAATAAATTGTGGGTGGATAAGGGAAAGGAATTCTACAACAAGCACGTTCATCGATTAGTCGACCTCTACTCGATCAAAAATGAAGAGAAAGCCAGCGTGGTGGAACGTTTGAATCGAACGATGAAGGAAAAGATGCATAGATACTTCACGGCGAATTTGACCAAGAAATACACATACGCTTTGAACAGTCTGGTTAAAGAGTACAACAACACGTGACACAGATCGATCAAGATGACTCCCGCGGAAGCTAGTGGTCCTCAAATCGAAAAACGGCTCTACGCGAATCTATATCCTGAGAGATCTAAGATCAGGAAGAAGTCTAGAATGCCGAAATTTGCGGTCGGTGATCGAGTGAGAATCTATGCTTATAAGAAGCACTTCGAAAAGGGTTATACTCCTCGATGGACCTCGGAAATCTTCGTGATAATCAAAATATTTCACACCGATCCGGTGACTTACGAAATCAAAGCTTTGGATGGAGAAGAGATCATCGGAAAGTTTTATGAACAGCAATTGCAGAAGATGAAGTTTTGATAAACAAAACAAAATTTTTTTTTATTTACTCTCTTTACCATTTCTAGTTTACATATATATAGGAGAGAAAAATAATAATAAAAAATAATTAAAACTATTTTTAGATAAAAAAAAGCAAGCTAATTAATAAACAAAAAAACAAAAACCCTTCAAAAATGGCAAATATACTAGATATAGCACAAAGCATAGTGAAAGGTGAAAGTATTCAAGAATATGAGGTTCACGAATACGAACCGGTAACCGGAGAGAGTTTGAACAATGCAGGAGAGATAAGAATCAACATCGAAACCCAAGATCTATTCGTCCATCCTAGCGAGAGTTACATAGTGGTGCAGGGACGTCTCACCAAGGAAGATGGGAGCGACTACGCCGACACGGTTACTCTAGCCAATAATGGCATCATGCATCTATTCAGTAATATAAAATACTTGCTATCCAGACAAGAGATAGAATCTGTGTTTCATCCCGGTCAGGCCACCATGATGTTTGGACTCTTGATGTATCCGGATGATTTTTCGAAATCCAGAGGACTTAATCAGTTGTGGGTGAAAGACACCGTCGGCCCTGCTAGCGCCGGCACAATATTCGACTACGTCGTCAAGGCGTCCAGACCTAAAGGAACGTTTTCGTTCAGGATACCTTTGAAACACATCTTCGGATTCGCAGACGATTACAAGATCATGTACGGATTCAAACACAATCTGACATTGATTCGAAAAGGAAACAATGATGCGATAGTGAGGCTCCCCACGACCGACGCAGGTAAGATAACTCTTCACAAGATATTGTGGTTCGTTCCACACGTGGAGCCTTCGATCGTGGAAAAAACGCATCTCTACAAGATCATAGAATCCAAGAGTAAATTACCTGTGGGATTTAGAATGAGACAGTGTGGCACAGCTAGCATTCCACCCTCCACAAATCGCTTCGATTGGAGATTGACGGTGAAATCAGCCTCCGAGAGACCGCGTTTCATCGTGGTTGCATTTCAGACCGATAGGGATGGGTCTCAGGAAAAGAATACATCGCTGTTCGATCATTGCCATTTGAGAAACATGCAAGTGTTTCTGAATGCCACAAGATATCCAGCAATCGATTACAACGCGTCGTTCGACAAGAATGATTTCTGCAGACTGTACGGCGATGCCACTGATTTTAGAAAGAAGTATCACGGTCTAGACGAATTGATGAGCAATCCTAACATATCTCCCGGCAAATACAAGTCGATGTATCCCATGTTCGTATTCGACGTCAGTAAACAGAGTGAATGACTCAAGAGTAGCATCTTAGACATTCAAGGGTTCGACGTTAGATCTGAAATATGCATTTTCACGATGCTCTCGCCGGACTTCACGTAGATTTTATTCATCACGCAATGGAGTATCATCTTAATTTTTAGTCCCACGTTCATGTGCTTGCGAAACAAATCCAATACTTCTTTCTTCACCCGTTCCATGAACAATTTTGGATCGACTTTCTTGAACGAGAGAACCACGTCAAAAGTTTTAAAAACATCATTGATCGCACTCTCCTGTTCTACAGGCTTCGATTGGAATACTTCCACAACGAGTCGTGCTATATATTCTTCTCCTTTCCCTTCGTCGATTGCTTGTAGAATTTTGCTCGATATATCTCGTTTGTCTAAATTCTGAAGTGCATCACTCCTTTTCGTTTTAGGTTTTTTTTTCTTTTCTTTTGAAACTTGAAGTTCTTCAACAGCTTTTCATTTAGTCGTCTTCTTATTTTTCACAACCGATGCATTTTTTGACTGTTTAAGTTTATCCACTTCCGATCTTTCGATTTTTTTCTTTCCATCGTTTCGCAAATAATATTCCTGTATGACTTCAATTTTTTTGGATTTAGTTCTATGATTTCTGAAATGTGGAATTTTTAATAGTTTACAAATCTCGTTTAACTGAGGTACAGTTTTCTCATTTAAATTTTCCATTTTTTTATTTGTTTGCTCCATTTGTAAGAATTTTTTTTTTTTTCGGATTTTGTATTTAAATAATTTGTTAAAAAGTTTTAAAATTGTTTTTATATATATGTTTTAATTCCTTCAAAAAAATTTTTCTTTTAATGAAATTAAGAAATTTTTTTTATGTTCCTTAACGTGAAAAAAATTGAATTAATACGAGAAAAAAGGATGTTAAAATTTAACTTTTTATTTATATATATAAAGAGAAAAAACACTTTTTACAAAAAAAATTTTTCACATTAAAGAAAATTAAAATTAAAAAAAAAACAACTTTTTTATATATATATAATGAGTAAAAAAAAAAAAAAACAAACTTTTTTAACAAATTATTAAATACAAAATTTAAAATATACATTATTTGCAAGAATTCATAAAACAAAAAACCAAATAATCGATCATGACAACAACACCTAAAAGATGCGAATTGAAATTGAAACGAGTTGAAACATGTAAGAAATTCGGTTTTAAAATCTATAGATTACAATGACACAACTCCATCGAATTGAATGAGGTTGAGACAAAGGGCTTAGAGCGCAAATACGACAAATATAACATGCCTTTGAAATTGGACGAAGCCATGCTCGATTTGTTTTACGACTACCAAAGCGATCTACAGAAAATCGTCATCGCCAAAGATAGAGAATTCGACAAGGACGGTTTATCGTTGTACTATGGAAGCTACATATATCCAAAAATCTCACTCGAACTCGTGGACAAATCGGTTGGTGAGAGCACGTTCACCGATGTAAAAAAACTCAAAAAAGTAAAGATAAACATTCAACACATTTTTGAAAAAGGAGAATACATGAGTGTCAACATGCTAATAACGGACTTGGAAATATAAACAATATTGATTTTTTAGAGAAGAAGAAGAAAAAAAAAGTAATGAGATCTAGAGAGGTTGATCATCTCTAGATCTCATTACTTTTTTTTTTGTTTTTTTGTTTTGTTTTTGTTTTCCTTCTTCACTATCACCCATGTATTATAATAACATTTCCTTTTTTCTCAAATTTCAGCGTCGATTCTTCTTTTCTTTTTTTTTGTGATATGTTACGTTTTTTTTTTATAAGAACACATTTGTTTATCCGAATCATAATTATGAACGAATGTTGTGCATCTCTCGGTAACACTCGCATCATTACCATTCTTTTCAGCAGGTAGTGGTGACGGTGGAAAACGTCTCATTCTTTTAAATTTCAACCATCTATCCCGGTCTTTATTTAACTCTTTTATCAGTTCTTTCCTAAGATATCCATCATTAGCGTCTAATCGTTTTTCCACATCTTTTTCACACTCTATCTCGCGATATTCATCATTATCGTCTAATTGTTTTTCCACCTTTTTATCCATTTTATATTATTTTATACTTTCTATGATTTATATTTTATATAATTATATAATTTTTACATTATAATAACATACTCAAAATCGTTATATTCTTAAATGGCGAATTCTCACCAAACAACAAACCCTTGCCGAGTCGCTCAACATTCCATTCACTCTTTAGATAGAGACCGTTTCCACTCAAAGAGTTGCCATCTCTAACGGGTTCAAGATACAATCCTTTCCCGCTGTCGCCTACGTGGCCGCGACACATGGCTCCTCCCCGGAAAAACAGTCTGCTGCCGCCCATTAATTTCTCAGCTGCCGAACTCGCGAGTCCCGAGAGAGCTCCCACGCTGAGAGTCTTTCCGAGAAAGGGTAATGCTTTTGCAGCAAAGGGTAATGCTTTTGCAGCGATTCCTGCCAATAGCAGTAGGAAACCACCTTTCATTCTCAAATTGTATCTCAATTGGGCGGGACTCAATCTCACCGTCAACCCTCTTCCATCACGAATCGCTTTCTCCATCCTTTTGCTTTGACTTCTGGTCCAGGCAATCGAATCCTGACCGCCACTCATCAGATCTTTGTGAATGAATTTGAATCTCACCGCCTCACCTTGAGTTGTTAGCGCTCTCTTAAGTTTCTTCCTCTGTCCTGTGGATATGTTCATGTTTTTAACCACGTATTGTGTCATAATTCTTTTTTTTAAATATATTTTGTTCAATTGTTTTTTTTGTTTTAATGATAATATATATATATTAAATAATTTTTGTAAATTAATATTGCGTTTATTTTATTTTGTTATTTATATATACACAATATTTTTTTTTTTGCTTTTATATTTCTCTTATGTGAAATCATATCGTCACCCTCTCTCCGCGAAGATCTAACAGTTCACCATTTTGATCCATCAACGTGGTTTTGAGACTATACAACGTGTCTAAAATCACTGGTAGATAAACTAAATTTTGAGGTCGTTCCACGATCTTATAACCCAGTGACACGTTTGGAAAGAAGGAATAGATCATCGGTTGAGCGCTATCATTCACATAGCTTCCAGCAATCACGTCCACGTTCACCAGAATGCTATTGACTGCGAGAATGTCAACCCTATTTTCAGATGCCGCATGGCCTCGATACATCTTTCCATCGAATCCCAGCATCTTGCCTATAGAATCATCCATGTTGAAATCCACTCGAAAATTATCTTCCAAATCCAACATCGTCTGTAAAGTATTAGGGTTGGGAGTGAGTCTGATCTTGTTGCTTCCCTTTCCATCCGTCTTCATTCACGTTTGAATGTAATTGTTCAATCGTCTATATCGTAACTTCCTTTGGGAATTTGAATCTCCAACCAATCCACTCCGTCAGAATACTTGAACGAGTTATTCTTTTCGGTGATGTTGGGAAAGGAATAATCAGTCTCCAGATTCACCGACGCCATCTTGTATCTTTTCTCTCTATTCAATTCGATGGAAGGTTCGAATTTCGTCGTGAATCGAGTCGAATTGCCACTCACCACGATTTGAATGGATTGTTTTGCAACTGTATTCTCGGCTATCCGTTCTAACAATTCTCCTTGTTCGAACATTATATTTTAATTTTTTATTTTATTTTTTCAAAACTAAATTATTTGATGATTTATTATTTTTCTAATTTTATTTTTCTCTCTGTCTTATTATCATCAGAAACATAAAACTTGTTGAATCCGCACTGATATTTTCCGCGATTAAATTCGCTAGTCAAATCGATCACAACGAAATTGTAAAGTCCTCCATCCCAAACCCTCTTGCAGAATCTCCTGAATTCCGCCACGCTCATGTCGTTTGTGACGTGATCGCCATAGATGTGATTGAGATTCTTGAGATCTTGGCGAAAGAGACACAGTAAATTAGCGTTCTCCCTTATCGTCTGTCTGAGCAAATGAAAATAATTCTGCGACAAGTAAAACCAGTCCACATTGCTGTGATGACCTCTAACATAATACGATTCGCATCGGTTCTGTCCCTCCAAAAGCAGATCATCGAAAATCATGAGATTCTTATCTTCCGATTTCAATTCTCTAGGATCCGGAACGTCGCTAGCGTTCTCATAAAATTGACACTCAACGTTCGAAGACGCATTTCTCTTCATCAATTTCATCACTGCACCGTCCAAAATGGTCGAAAGAGAAGCTTCACTTTTGTCGAATTCCTCCCTACTGTCAAAGATTCTGGCTATGACGTCCTTGGGCAATCTACGATCCATGCACTCTCGAAGCAATCTGTATTCAGGTTGAAACAAGCTCTTGCCAAACACGAACAATCTGTCGTAATCCAACCAGTCGGGTTGCGACAACAGATTCATCAACAGATTGGTCTTTCCACAATTCGATTTTCCCACTATCAAGCCTCTTATGCTTTTGGGAAAGAACTCGTTATTCGACCTCTTGGTCGCGGCATCGTTCCAAGACATATCTTTAATGTTCATCTTTGTTTATTTTTTTTGTTATTTTAGATTTTTTCAAACACAATTTTTTATGTTTTTTCAAACTCAGTTTTTAATATTATTATTTATTTATATTACACTCTCGCGAGTTCTCTTCAATCCAGATCCACTCGTCATTTTGGCTAAATCTTGTATGGGTACCACAGCATCCTTAAAATATTTCCAACTTTTCGGCGTTCGCTCTAACGTAGCTCACTTCTCCGGCGGACTGATCAACTTGTCAATCAATGCGTCGGCTGCCCTATTGCCAGCCACAGAAGATATCCTACTACTGGCTTCGGAAGCGGCTTTCTTACCAGCATCCAAAGCCATCTTCTTACCAACCTCAAATGCGGTTGATGTGAGTTTTCTACCTGCATCGCTCGTAAACGCTCACATTATAGAATCGATAATGCCAGAACCGCCTTGAACGTAAGTTCTAACGTATCCCCTGTTCTTTATCACCAACATATTTTTATTTTATAATATATATTTTGTTTTTTTCACTGGTAAATCGTTTGTTGTTTAAATACTTTATTATTCTAGTATAAAATTTACTGTTTTTATTTTATATATTTTTGTTTGTTTCTCTCTACTTATTATATATGTGGTAGTGACTAAATTATACTTTTTTTTTAAATAACATTACTTTATTTTACTTACAGATTAAATGTATTTCCAGTTATTTATTTAATATCTTTACAGGTTATTTGCGCGCGTTACTTTAATGCATTCTGGCTTGGGTTAACGGTTTTCACTTCGATTCCACTGGACGTTGTTTGCCTCTTTGTCATTTTTTTTGCGGGAAGTTCTTTTGTTTGTCGAAATCTCATTTTGGGATAAAAGTTTTGACAGGGTACCTGTTATGGAGGAAGTAATTTTTGATTTTGGAATGTTTTCTTGGAAAACCTATGTCTTCTCGAAATGGTAAGAACATTTTAAATTCTTAATTGTCGTTGTGCCCGCAATACGATTGACGTTAAAACCCAACTTGTCTTGCAGCCAGATCACAATGAATCGCTTTGTTTACCTTTTTTTTCGTTAAAAGGGTTGAACCTCCATAACATGCATATTCATGGTACTTATGTCATTTTAATTATATTTTTCAGGGTTTGATAAACGTTTAATTATTTGGATAACTGAGTGATAATTGTATGATAACTGTATATAACTATTGAGATGCCATTGATATTGGAGAGATATAAATATTGTAAATAAACATTGTTATTATCAACTATGGAGTTTGTGAGAGAACTTGTTTAGTTTAGAGTCCACATTCATATCGCAAGACTGCTCGACTTTCCAGAGAAGCACCCACACCCACTGCAATATTGGCGCCCAACTATTTTCTTGTTTGAACAGTGGACTTCAGGAATGGATTTCTTCATCGTTTGATATTTATTCTGTATCTCTTTGCCAACTTTGTGGAATACAGAAATCCAGAACCACACCTTACCATCCGATGGGAAATGGCCAATGTGAACGATTCAACCAGACGCTTTTAGGTATGCTCGGGACCTTAGAACCAGAACAGAAGAGGGATTGGAAGACGTTTATTGGACCATTGGTTCATGCTTATAATTGTACCAGACATGAGAGCACTAGTTTTTCTCCCTTTTTTCTCATGTTTGGTAGAATGCCGCGTCTTCCTATCGATCTTTTGTTTGGTCTTCGGAAATCTTCATCAGAAACTTCCACTTCTGAATTTGTTGCAGACCTTAAGGAGAGACTTGTATCCTCCTATGACCTTGCTTCAGTAGCTGCCCGTAAAGCTCAAGAGAGACAGAAAGATGGATATGATTTGAAGGTTCGTGGTGCTTCTCTAAACTTAGGCGATAGAGTTTTGGTTAAAAGCTTAGCTTTTGATGGTGGTCACAAGTTAGCGGATCGTTTTGATAATGATGTGTACACTGTGGTCGACCAACCAAATACTGCTATCCCTGTGTTTGTTGTGGAGAGTGAAGATGGTTCAAGGAAGACTCTTCATTGGAACCACCTTTTGCCAATTGGTTCTTTTCCTTTGGAACTAGAGACACCACCAACAGACCAAACAGAATCACAGGAGACCCCTTTACCCGCTGTTAGAACAGAAAAGAAGCCCATCCCAGCCAAGCGACATCATATTGAGAAGAAAATTCATTCTGTATTTGTTAGTGATTCTTCTGATGATGATGAGGAGCTAGAAGTTTATGGAATTCCTCAATCTGCAGCAGTAGTACGTCCAACTACTTTGCCCGAGGAAAGATCCGTCTCGCCCCAACTTGATGACGATCAACGTTTGGAGGTATAGACTAGTACAGTTTCTTCAGGTGGTGACGACCTCCAAACCAGCATTCAGGTAAGTGAAGAAAATGTGCTAAGTGGTAGAAATGGTGTTCCACTCCCTTCACATAGTGACTTGGACAGGAACGGCCAAGGACTTGATGTATTATCAAGTGATAATACTGTCTTGCAAGACTGTGATGGACTTGTAACAGGGGAAGCAGGTATTGGTATGCCCAGTGTTCCAGATGTTTTACCTGTAGAAGCTTCTGTTTCTGCAAAACCACCAATACCAACACCGCGAAGATCACAGCGCTCCAGAAAACCACCAGCTTGGCTTGAAAGTGGTGAGTATATTCTAAGCCAAACTTCCAGGGAATCTTTACCTAAATCATCCTTCATTGACAAAACAGAACTGTTAAAGAAGCTGACAAATAAACAGGTACTTTCCGGCATGTCACCAGACATGCTACATGCAATTTTTAATACAATTTTGGATTGATTAATGGTATTTTTAAATTGTAGATATAGTATCAGGTATTTATTTATTTTAAACATTGTAATCAATTGTAATTAATTTTGCAGCAAAGTTCAGGTGTTTTTAAATTTAGAAATAGCTTTGACAGGACTAACATTTGTGTTAAAATTACTGTTACAGCTGGTAAAATTGAAAATTTCTGTCATTTTGTTAGTTCTGTTGTTACATCTCAGGAAATTTATTCACATAATGATAGGTCGGATATTTTGCATGTCATGCAAAGTAGTAAACAATGTGATAATTTATTTGTTTCTCATTATTTCAGAGAAATGTCTAATGTCAGAAAAACAATAGCTTAACTGTGATAATTTTTTTTTAATATGAAAACTGTAAATAATAATGCTGCACATTTCAGTGATAACAAATTCTCTCAATTTATGTTTTTGCAGGTTCTCAGAATGGTATATCCCATTAAGAAACAGCAAGGGAACATTAATTATTTAAATCAATTTCTTTTTCAGGAGTAAATTGATGCCTTTTAAGTTTTTTTGTTTTTTTTCAGGCTAATGTTCAAATTATTTATCTTAGGGACAGATTGCATTTGGTGTTGTACTAAATGTCGAGGACGCCATTTTTTTTTTTTTAGGAGGGGAGAATGTGGTAGTGACTAAATTATACTTTTTTTTTAAATAACATTACTTTATTTTACTTACAGATTAAATGTATTTCCAGTTATTTATTTAATATCTTTACAGGTTATTTGCGCGCGTTACTTTAATGCGTTCTGGCTTGGGTTAACGGTTTTCACTTCGATTCCACTGGTCGTTGTTTGCCTCTTTGTCATTTTTTTTGCGGGAAGTTCTTTTGTTTGTCGAAATCTCGTTTTGGGATAAAAGTTTTGACAGGGTACCTGTTATGGAGGAAGTAATTTTTGATTTTGGAATGTTTTCTTGGAAAACCTATGTCTTCTCGAAATGGTAAGAACATTTTAAATTCTTAATTGTCGTTTAGTATTGTTGATGTGCCCGCAATACGATTGACGTTAAAACCCAAGTCGTCTTGCAGCCAGATCAACAATGAATCGCTTTGTTTACCTTTTTTTTCGTTAAAAGGGTTGAACCTCCATAACATGCATATTCATGGTACTTATGTCATTTTAATTCTATTTTTCAGGGTTTGATAAACGTTTAATTATTTGGATAACTGAGTGATAATTGTATGATAACTGTATATAACTATTGAGATGCCATTGATATTGGAGAGATATAAATATTGTAAATAAACATTGTTATTATCAACTATGGAGTTTGTGAGAAAACTTGTTTAGTTTAGAGTCCACATTCATATCACAAGACTGCTCGACTTTCCAGAGAAGCACCCACACCCACTGCGATATATACATCAATCCTTCAATTCGTTCATCAGCCTTTTATAATGGTTTTTATTCAAAACCTTCTGTCTTAACAATTCGTCGCATATGCTAACTATCTCATTATCTAATCCTGTGTTACCAGCGCGTCTACTTGCCATCAACAAACTCATTCTCTGAGATAGAGTGTCAGAATTTCTCGGAAGAAAAGTGGTTTTCACCCCTTTGCCAGTCACCGATTCGATGAACTTCTTATTCATATCCCATATGGGTTTCGCCACTTTTGTCCACTTGTAACCTCTGTTGGCTTTGGGTCTCGTCTCTCTGGCATCGTCATTTCTCTTCATGGCATGGGTCTGAACCAGAATTGTCGAAATCCTGTTCTGTGTAATCTCCAGATTTGTCCAAAAGGAGCAATTTGCACAGTCCAGGAGTTAATTCGTATTTATTCGAACCGACGATTAAATTATCATCATCCTCTTGCACTTCTGTGTCGCCCACAAAAGTTCTACCGTCAGAATCCTTGTAAATTCCATACAACAGATCTCTCTTACCACCATCCTCGGATGACGCAACGCTATCAGTGGTGATAGTCGAAGCTGTATCGTCGCTCTCGCTCACATCGGTTTCAATTCTCATGGAAACGTAATCCGGTGTAGATTGAAAGGAATACTGTTTTGTAAAACTACCAGGCAACGAACCCATTCTCAAAGAACTCTCTTTTATGGGTCTCAATTCTTCAACTATCTCCTTCTTGGTTCGTTCTTGAACCTCCGTCACGGGTTTAAATATTTTTGTGGCCTCACGTTTCAGTTCCATCTCTCCAAGACGTCTGCTTCTGTCAGCCGATTGAATGCTCTTCTTGGCACATTCATATTCGCTTAAAAGTTGATCTTGACGTTTGGAATCTGTGATGTGTAAAAACATTTTTTCGTTTTCTAAATTATTAATATTTCCTTTAGAGTATGCTAACTTGAGTTATTTATTATTTTCAAAATCAAATGTATAATTATTTTTATGTTTTATGTTTTAAGTAAATAAAAATCTTCTGTCTTTAATATAATAACTAAAACCAGTTGAGGAAAAACATTTTACAAAATGAAACCTCGATAAATAGTTAAAAAATATTAAAATAGCATCCGTTTCAAACGTGTTAAAAATCAGAAAGAACATGAATAATTAAAATCTCGAATAAAAACATGTCAGTAAATGTAACGCTTTTCAAAAAAAAAACAAAACATCAATTAATCTTTTGAACTGTTTCCGCTTTCATCCATAGAATAGTTTTTCAGTTAAACCATTTAACTGACAATTGACTCATTTGAATGAAAACCTGTAATACATTTCGAGCATGACAAATGGCGTTCTCAGTAAGTTTATACAGTAAGTGTCACTTTGACTGACACCCGAATGGAATGGTTTAACGCACCGAAGGCACGCAGGGATGGTATGGGGAACAAGCCCCTTTCAACCCTCAGTGACTGGACAATAAAATCCACAGCGCTTCCTTCGTGAATAATTATATTCACGTGTCAAAACGAGCTTCATCGCAGAGTAACTCGGTGTAATGATACACATTATTTTGATAAAATTTATTATTATTTTACATTTGGATTCACGTAGATTTCTTCTCACCTTTTTTTCATGTGGCCGATCCTGGAGGATCTTCACCAATGATGATTGTAGTGCGCAGAAGCTCTATTTATACTGTACAAGTGGAGATACCTATCGTGGGTTTTTCAAAAAAAACTTAGTTTTTTCTGTTGAGTTTGGAAAAATCCACTATGGGTATCCCCACTTACGTCAGAAATGGGAATACCCATAGTGGGATTTTCCAAAAAAACTTAGTTTTTTCTATTAAGTTTGGAAAAATCCACTATGGGTATCCCCACTCACATCAGAAGTGGGGATACCCTTTGTGGATTTTTCCTGGTCTGGAATCCGCAAACCATTTTTTGATGCTGGCCTGGAATCCGCAAAGCGTTTTTTGCTCGCGTTCGCCAACGATGGATCGATGGCCTAATCCGCAATGGAAACGTCGACAAAATTTTTTTAAGAAAATGTACATGTACAATTTCGTACATTTTTCACTTTTTGAGCGATGTGTCGAATCTACGCGTTTGCCAACGGGTGTTTTGAACGTGAAAAGTGCGATCTGTGAGCCTCAAAAACAATTGCGGATTCCAGACCACCATGAAAAAATGACATTTTTGTATACGTGCATGCGATTTAATACTGAATCCTACGATGGTACATGTACGTGTACGTGTACGGTACATGTACAAGGTGTCTGGAATCCGCATTTATTACCTACTGACAATAGAATGATCAGTCTATTATCTTAGACTTCAACTCACTCATAGAATGACCTTGTCTACCAAACTTTAATCACACCCAGCTTATGAGCTTCCACTTCACCAGCAGTGGTATACTTGGGCCCATTATGCCACTTCAAACCCCAAAGTAGGATTCCAAAGGTTTACAATACCATTCAATTGGGGAGAAGCCCTTGCATTTGTAATAAAACAACAAAAGCTAATGAAATTATGCATAGCAACAATCGAGCTCTAATTTCCCCATGAATTAAATTCATATTAATCGTTCAAAGAACGCAGACCTTGTCGAGAACAATTACCCATAATGTAAGTAGCTGGAATAACTAGATCCTGGTAGCCTCGCCAATTTGTAACAGGGGTGGGGTGAACGACTCCCCAGGGGCTAAAACCCTGGCCGAAATCTTCCTGTTGTTCTTCAGATTCGTGAGGATCTGGGTCAACTAGCAAATCATGGATAAAATATAACTCAACTGTAGAGGTAGAATAACCATTAAGTTATGTGTTGTGGTCTGGATGAATTCACAATAAAATAGAAAAACAGTTCATACGTGGTTTATTACGAAGCCAAAAAATAGTATGATATGAAATGGACATGAATATGAATGACGGATCAAAAACCACGGGCCCACTACACTTTCAACTGAAAGGGGTTTAAATTCCACCCAACATGTGTATTAACTTGAATGGTTCCCACAAAACTCGGACCTGAAAAGAATCATTGTCAGAAACGGTGATTCTCACCAGGGTCGAGTTGAATGGGTCCGAAGATGACGGTACCCATTACGGTTAACCTTTTTACAGGTTACAAAGTGTCCCCATAACTAACCTCAACAGGCAGTTGTACTGGCGCAGCTGAATTAGAGCTTTAATGCCAAGTAGTGGGCGGCGAATTAAACACAAGACGCCGAACGAAATGATTTCGCGCGCCGAAGGCGTGCAGGGACGGTATGGGGGACAAGCCCCTTTCGACCCTCTGTAACTGTAGATGATTTGGGTTGTCTGGGCGTGGCAAAGATGGCAAACGGAAATGGTACTCAGCGCCGTCTATGTTTCCTCTTGTTCTTTTTTGGAGGAGGAGGCTGTGATGGTGATATCTCTTTTGGTGGTGTTGAAGGAGGGGTACTGGGGGGCTGACTAGGTTGGTATGGTCTAGCCCTTGCAGCTGCCGGTGATGGAGAGCTCTCTGGAGTAGTGTGCAGATAGTGGTTACTGACACTCTGTAATGCTCCTCTAATCGTACTTTCCAAGAGTCCGCGGTTATCCAAGGTCTTCAACGTTTGTTGGAGAAGGGCTAGATGCTCGTCATCCCTGACCTTTTCCCAAAGGATGCTTTCCACGGACTCCGTGGTGTGAGCTTCCTGGATGGTGTCCTGTACGGAAAAGGCTGGAAGAGCAAGAGCGGGTGTAGCTACATGTGTGTTGTCCGGCTCAACTTCCTGCACCATAAACAAACCCCCCTCCTCCATCTCCTCTTCCGAGGAAGAGTGTGATGGGCTAGAGATTGGAGTATTGCCTGGCGAACCAGCATCATCCGGACCCTCCACAGGAGTGGGGGAACCGGCGTGGACATGGAACGGCCAGGGGTAGCAGGCATTGAGCTTTCAACGCCATGGTTAGCCTCCCTCTCTTCCTTCTCCATCCTTTTCTTCTCCATAAACACCGTCAGTCGACGGGCATCACGTCGTCTGGCGGAAGGTCCCTTCTTTCTTCTCCTTTTCTTCTTTCCTTCGGCTGCTTCCGTATTCTTGGCATCATCCTGCGAGTCCGTATCACTTGGAGGGTGACCAGTGCGGGGGGAAATCCCCTCGCGAAAGGTGCTACACCTCTCCAAGGACGGTGGTTCGGTTTCCTTCTCAAAATCCACTGTCAGGTGAATTTTACCCTTGAACACCTGGATGCTCCAGGTGGTAGCTAGGGTAGCCTTCACTCTGACCAGTGTCTCTTGTATAACAATTGGGAGCTCCATTGTGTAGTTGTTGACACCTCGGAATCCAAGGTGTGAGTAGCGGCGAATTAGGGAAGAAATGATTTCGCGCGCCGAAGGCGCGCAGGGACGATATGAAGGACACGCCCTTTCGACCCTCGGTAGCTGTATATGATGGCTGTCACATGTCTAGGCGTGTTAAAGGAGGAAAAGGATCCGGTACTCGGCAGGTGTCTCCAGTTGTGGGTAGGCGGTCTCGTTGACTGATGTCGGTTGGACCCTCGAGTGAGGACCAGTGTGGGAGGTTGGGTCCTCTCACAAAGGTACTATCTCTCCCCGAGGGTGCAGTCGATCTGGATTTTCGGGCAAGTATAGTCTGCCGCTTCGAGGATGATTAAGAGTGATGGCCATCACTGGCAAGTACAATCTGCCTCAGGCTGCCTCTGTAGTAGTTGGACTCTTTGAAGGAAAACAACAACGACCCCTTTCGGGACCACCAAGAAGAAGACCCGAACTTTCCTGGTTCGGGGGCAGGCCTGCATTGTAATCCTAGAGGGTTGGGACAAAAAAATGCGCAATGCGCTTACAAAAAGGGGCAGATGCGGGACGCAGGACCAACGCTCGCCTCCCTTAAAGTGGTTGACCACTTTTAGGGATGGAGCGGAGGATGTTCAGGAACCAAGGGGGTGACTGTTTCCATAACGGTTAGACTGTCTGTAGCGGTTATTGGGGTGCTGGTAAAAAAAAACATCTTCTGTGTACCTGCTTAAAAGAAGAAGGTAGAATTAGTTTTCATTAGAATATGTAAACTGTAAAGATAAAAGTAGTACCTCTTTAGTTGCGTGTCTTTGTGGTGTCTACTGTGTGTGTGTGTGTGGGGGGGGGGGGGGGGGGGAGTATGGAATGCACGAATCTTTACATTCGTAAGAGCAGTAACATACTCTCGTGTGGTGTTGTGCTGTGTGTGTGCTTGTCGCTATGGGGGAGAGTATGAAGTGCACGAATCTTTACATTCGTAAGAGCAGTAACATACTCTCGTGCTTGCGACCCCAATCGTTCCCTATTTATTATTTAGTTTTAAGGTGCCGGGGATCGCGAGCGTTTTAAGTGGGCTGAGCTTCGTAGTTTGCGAGTGAGTTTGCAGCAGGACTGTAACAGGTCTAGCACACTAGACCACACCCGAGGGTGTTTCTGTTGTGTCCTTCGCTGGAAGTGGCCTTATTTAGGTTAGTTTAAATTTATTTGAAGTTGAGGGTGCCGGGGATCGCGATCGTTTAATGCGGGTTGAGCTTCCGAGGCTGTCAGCGGGAGGGCAACAGGTCTAGCACACTAGACCACACCCGAGGGTGTTTCTTTCCTGTTGTACCCTTCGCTGGTTGCGGACTTATTTATAGTTTAGGGGTATTCGGGGGCGTCGGGGATCGCAGATCCCTATTTATTATTTAATTTTTATAACAGTATTTATTCCTGATGTAACTTTTAGTTGAGTCGGTGAAGGCAGCCCTTTCTGGTAGATGGCCACAGTTAAGCTGTTTTTCTGCCTGTTTATTCACATTATCATTCCCTGTTTATTTAGTTTTTAACAGTATTTAATACTGATGTAATTTTATTTGCGTCGGTGAAGGCAGCACTTTCTGGTAGAAGGCCACAGTTAAGCTGTTTTTCTACCTGTAGGTTCATCTTATCATTCCCTAGTTTTTATTCGAGCGGTCTTAGTTTTGGTTACAATTTTTGGGCTTTTGTCGGCTTTCGCAAATTGTTCCAAGTTCGGAGATTAGTTCGCTGTCGGCTAATCGGTCATGATTTTTTTTCGCGGCCAGGGTGGCTACGCGGTCTTTAATGGTGGGGATATCGGCCCTGTCGTGGAGTGTTTTGATGGGTGTGTCCCATGGGGCACGTAGGACAACTCTAAGCGCGTGATTTTGGACCCTCTGGAGTTTACCCATATTAATTTGGTTGAGATCAGTTAGTATGATTGTACCGTATTCGAGTACTGGGCGCACAAAAGATTTGTATAGTTTGAGTAGGGTGGACTGGTTAGCCCCCCCCATGAAGTTCCCTTAAGCATTTTCAGTAAGTTAATTCGTTTGGTAGCTTTTTTCGCCATGTCGTCGGTATGTTTGTTGAAGGACAGTTTTTGATCAATGGTGATGCCCAGGAATTTCGCTTCTTTGCATTCCGGGAGGGTGTTATCCATCAGTTTTAGGTCAAAATTCCGTTTATTTTTCTTGCTAGTAAAGGTGATTCGTTGGGTTTTATTGGCGTTTAGCTTAATTCTGCATTTGGCACACCATTGTTCTAGGTCATCGAGAGCGCGTCGCAGGGGTTTTTGGAGCAGATTGGCCGTGTTGTTAGAGTCCCAGAGGCCCTTATCATCCGCGAATTGGGAGACTTGAACACGATCCTCAGAGAAGTTAAGGTCATTTACGTAGAAGATGTAAAGGAGGGGGCTTAGGACGGATCCTTGGGGGTGCCTGCTTCAAGGGGGACACTGTCAGACATTTCATTGTTCACTCTGACTTTAATTTCACGATCATTTAAGAAAGAGGATAGTAATCTGAGCAATTTCTTGGGGAGTCTCATTTTTGATAATTTGTAGCGCATTCCATTGTGCCAAACGGAGTCAAATGCTTTTTCGACGTCTTACAGGACTGCCGCGCCTATTTGCTGATTGTTGATAGCAGTTTTCATTTGGGTGACTAGTCGGTGGACATGTTCGATGCCTTCTTTACGGTTTCTATAGGCTTTTTGCCATTTATTGAAAAAAATCGTTGTCTTCAAGGTGCCCCCTGAACCGATTGGTAAGGATTCGTTCGAATGTCTTACCAATGCAGCTGAGTAGGCTGATTGGGCGGTAGCTGGCTGGATCGGAGGGGTCCTTGTCCGGTTTGGGTATCATGACACCAATGGCTTTTTTCCAACATTTGGGAAAGTAGCCATGGGTGAGGCATGCGTTGAACAGTTTGTTTAGTTTTTCGATTAGGGAGAATGGGCTTTGTTTTAGAATTTTGTAGCTTACTTCGTCTTCGCCGGGTGAGGAGGAATTTTTTCATTTTTTTATGACGTTGATGATTTCCTCATTAGTGATGGGGGTGACGAGGTCATCGTCATCCCCGTCTTCTGGCTCGTTATCGAATTTGGGGTCACGGAAGATATCAGGGTGTTCATTGATGTAGTCATCAATGACGTTTATGGCGGCGTGGCGGCGAATTATGAGCGAGACCGCTCTTATATAGGATAATTTCACGGGGAAAGATTTCGAATACTGGAATCTGATTGATCCCTCGCTTTCACCTCGACGAATGAAACAACAGCACAATGCACTACGGCGTGAACCAGTTAGGTACATCGATTCATTTTAAACATGGAAATGACTTGAAGCCAACAAAAATAGAATTAAACCTCTGTTATGAGCAGACGAATTATAACAGAGTAATTTAGAACTTCTGTTGTATATTATATTTCAACTGCTGTTACCAAATCCGTTACATAACTACATCTAGATTTTTGAGGTTGTGTGTCAGTATATATAATTATTGCGAAAATCGACACTTTGGTCAGTCAAGTAGAAAAAAAACTGAGTGTGCAGGAATAATTCAGATCCAACATAATCTTGACAATTAATTTATATCAAATTGTCCGTTCATACTGAATGTCTGATATTTCGGCCGTTAATAAAGTGTAAATCACAGTCATTTCCTGTGATTTACAATTTATTGTCGACCCAAATATCAGGTATTTAGTACGAATGAATAAATAAATTTTAAGTGTAAAGGTAACATGAATACTAAATATTTCTCCACAATTTGGTTCCGCTCTGCAGTTTCGCACTATTGAAATTCTAAACTTAGGGCATATGTTGAAACTAAGGCCATGTAAGATAGAGATATATTTTTAGTATCAGATATATGATTACATCAAGTTTTTTTGTTGGACAAGAGAATTTGAAGTTTTGGTCCCAAAGTTGGAATCTGATACATAGGGGTAAACTACCAGATGAATTATGGGAAACAGTGGCTTCGAAAACTTTGCTATTTTTTAAAATGTAATTTTTACATGGGTTTGTTACCAGACAGGTAACTAAAAAATTATGATGAGACGGAAACATATAAATTTTATTTTACATTTTAGAAACAGGGGATGCTCTGCTTCAGGGGTGGGTAGGTGGGGTTGGTGGGGTTGGTGGGAAAATTCTGCTTTTGAGGCTGCTAGGTGGCTGAAAATGACTGGTTTCGGTATTTTTTCAGGTTGAAGCCTTGCCTTTGACAATAAATAATTCCACCCACATTCAGATTGTTTATTTCTACTTAGTCAGATAGTGTTATATGTTTTTTGAGGATTTGGGAAATGTAATACATGTAATGGGTTAGATAACTAAGTTACAGAATATTTGCATTTGAAGAGAATGTATGGCATGTCATATTTGGAAAAGCCTAGAAAATTGTGGAGCGGAACCTTAGTGTTATTTTTGTCGACTTTACCCCCAGAAATTGCCGAGTTTCGTGTTAATTCTGATTTGGTAACATTTGATTTCCATTCCGAAATGTTGTTCCAGTCAAAAGTGGCATTAAAATATCACTGACCTTAATCTTTATCAAATAAACAAAGAAAGGAAGACAAGTGACGATAACAAACTGAAAAATTATTCCCTTTTTTCAGAAAGTACACAAAATATGCATAGAATACATATACAAAATATACATCATGAACAGAAAATGTCAACGTTCGCATGGATGACATGTGATAGCATGCTGACGCGGGCGAACCGCCCGACCACAGAAACTGCAGAGTCATCAGAACATACTTGTCTGCTGCAGACAACAGACGTAAATCATCATGAATGAATGACAGATTCAGCACGCCGAAGGCGTACAGGGACGATGTGGGATTGAAATCCCTTGCGACACGATTAACTTTATTTGTTTATAAAGCCATGACAGACGGACGCGGGGGCCAAAAATCTTATTTGATTTGTTGGGACGAATCGTCCCGGTTGTCATTTTAGGACGAAACGGCCCGGGATGAACTGGTTTTGGTAGGGTACGCCCCGTAACCAATTGACGCACCCCGGAGGGCATGCAGAGACATCGACCCATTGCGATCTCGGCCCCGGAGAAGTCGGCCCGAACGACTTCGGAGAAGTCGGTCCTGCAAACTACAGAAGAACTCGGCCCCTAGGAGAAGTCGGCCCCAACAATTTGGGAGAAGTCGGCCCTACGAGAGAAGTCGGCCCCGCAAACCACAGTACTACTTCCAATGGTCTTGGGACCTGCTCTCGGCCATTTGATGAAATATAATACTGAGAAAATTCTCCCTACCTATAATAAGAGTAGCGTTTAGCTCAACATTTTATTTCGTCAAATGGCCGAGAGCAGGCCGTTGGTCCTGTAGGACACTGGTCGAGTTCACTTTCTACAAGGGTGGAGGGTGGGGGGGGGGGGGGGGGGGGTAGGATGCTTCGGTGGAAGTGGACAAAACATAAAATGGCTTCTTTCGACTGAGTCACAAAAAACCCGCCTTTTGGGGTTAGTAACGGATTCTTTTCAATATTTAATTAAGATTATAAAAATAAGCAGTATTATTACCACTTCACGTACAGTGCGTTCTCTAGCAGATTAAAACGATTTTACCTGTACGGTAAAGGTGTATAATGCGCAGTCTCAAACCGGAAGTTGTGTGTTAACCTGGTAATGGCCCGCCTCCAGATAAATATTTCGAAAACGCCTCGACTTCGACTGAAGTTCCAAACGTGCGTATAAATGTAATGAATATCACACATTTGTGAACTTTCACCGTTTGGTCATGAATTAATAGATTTGGAAGAGTTCAGGTGGCATACAAAAATATTTAAATTAAGCTATCATGTGATTGATCACGTGACGTATTGTTTAGAATATCAGTCGATTTGCACCATTGCCTATTTGCACCGGTCGATTTGCACCATCTCAAAAGTCGATTTGCACCATCTCAAAAGTCGATTTGCACCATCTCAAAAGTCGATTTGCACCATCGAAAAAGTCGATATGCACCACAAAAAAGTCGATTTGTACCACCTATAAGTCGATATGCACCATTAAAAAACGGATAATATATGTAATTTAAAATGAAGAAATATTTCTTCAGAAGTATCCATGATAAATTCATCTCTCCAAATATCTCCATCTAAACATTTATTTAATCTCCAATTTAACTAACATCTGTCTCTGTAAAAAGTATTATTATTATTAAATGTGACTCTACTCACTGATTAATTGGATCGGGACTGTTTTTACAGCAATCAGTTATCAGTCTAAGGACTTGATTCTTTCACCAACACCGTTCTGTATAGTTTTACACTGTCAAAACAACACGGTACTTCAAAAACCTATGTTGGTGTCGGTGTATGGTGATTGTAATTTTAATTCACCCTTTAATGAGGGCGCATATGAAAGATAAAAGTCCGCCCAAGCCAGCAGATTTCTATAAAACGTTTGACTTTTTCTGCAACTTTATCATTTATATTCTGGCTCGCCAGTATGGTGGGACTCAAACCTCTACCATCGCCGAGCTGGAACCGAATAGATCCCACTCTCTCATAGTCTTAATGGCGTTGAGGGATTGAGTATTGACAATCTATCACACCAACGTAAACTGCCGGGAATTCTAACCGCGTGCATACCCCCTCAGACCCCATTTGAGGCAATAGGAAAGCTAGGCCTGTGTGATCCAATTGAAATAAAATAAGGTTAACCGGGGTCGCAAGGGATTTGTAAATCCCACATCGTCGCTGCGCGCCTTCGGCGCGCTAAAACCTTTCATTCATCAACTTCATCAGTTGAAGATGGACGAGCTCACTGAGAACTCATACTCAAATTGTAATAAAGAGGTACGGCGGCGACAGGATGCCCTAGAGTGTGACTCTTGCAAAAAATGGAGACACAGGATTTGTGGCACTGGTATGAAAAAAGAAGGATGACGAAACAGCAGCGCGATGGTACCATAACATGGGTTTGCCCAGAATGTCTAAAGTCAAGTCAAGTATCAGACGAATCAGAAATGGAAATAGATTCAACATCGCAAGAGAGGTCATTCGACGTGATTCATCCTGTGGATGATCCCCTACCAGCGATAGAAAAGTCACTGGAGGAAGAACCCATTCCAGACACTATACTTAATGACCAGGTAACAGCATACCAAATCGTCAAGGGAGGGTCAAATAGGGGTGCTGACATTTTAGTAGATTCACAAGTAACTGTGCTACCAAGTGCTTTAATAAAATATAAGAGTTGAATGAAAAAAAATGATGTTTCTTATCTTTATTCCCCCCTCACACACACACACACACACACACACACACACACACACACACGTTAGTCTTATCTTCAATAAGGAATTTTGCCCAAGTAGTCCAAACTTAGACACAAAGTCTGTAATATAATTTTTTGGTGTGGTACATCCCACAGGACGTACCGCACCAAAAGTTATTTTACAGACTTTGGATCCAAGTTTGGACTACCGTCTCAGCAGATTGATAATGTGTCTAATGGCTAGGGCCACACAGGCGTAACAGTTTATTACAGCTGATTCCTGAAAAATTAAATTTGGTAATGATTTTTGTAGATATAGAATACAAATATCGTTATCAAATGTCATTTTTCATGCCGAGTACCCGTGTTTATGAATGGTGCAAATCGACTCTACTATGGTGCAAATCGACCGAACCAATGGTGCAAATCGACTTTTCCGATGGAGCAAATCGACTTTTCCGATGGTGCAAATCGACTTTTTCGATGGTGCAAATCGACCGCCCGATGGTGCAAATCGACCGTGGTGCAAATCGTCCGTGATGCAAATCGACCGTTCCCCATTGTTTATCTAGAAACAGACGACACATGTATTTTGGTTAAATGTCATTGTGAGAACTCGAGATGTCACAATCAATTGAACTTGAAGAATCCTTGGATTTAACCATTTTAGAAGTGAAAATAATAGTAATAACAAGATTTTATTGGGCGTCCCTGTGTATTAACGGCCCTCCAGGAATGATTAACAGTCCTCGACTTCGTCTCGGACTGGTAATGGACCCTCTGGCTGTTACTCATTCCTGTCGGGCCGTTAATAAACCGTAACGCCCTCCAAAATCATGTTATTGGTATATTAACAGAGGAAAAGAGACATAAACGTAGCAGATGGTTGTGTTATCATTGACAAAAATAGGGAGTATTAACAGAGGAAAAGAGACATAAACGTAGCAGTTAATGGGGACGGGACCACTCGCCCCCGGGCCAACTCGCCCCCTTGCTGGTGGGCCATGCCCCGGGCCAACTCGTCCCCGGGCCAACTCGCCCCCGGATGGAATAATGAGGATTGGTCATGATGGGTGTTGAGAAATGAGTAACAACGCGCGATTTCAGAAATAATTTTGTTTATTTTAAAAAAAAATCTCAGTTATTAACGATAATATAATAATGAATTTTTATCAAACATAATATGTATGGTTTCTAGACAACACGTACCCACGGCAACTCGTACCAGTCAAGTCGTACCCAAAATTGGACGACTCGTACCCATTTTCGGCTGGACAACTCGTACCCACAACTGGACAACTCGTACCCAAGGTTGGACAACTCGTACCTATGGCTGGTCAACTTGTACTTGGTGTTTAATTGTATGGGCGAAGGCAGTTAATGGCCTAAGAACTATAGAAGCAGGGTTTTTGCTTTTGTTTGATCCGTTTAAGGTGCTATAATAGTAATGGAAATCAGTTTACTTCGAAATTCCTTCGTCAGATATTCCATGAATATGAATGAAACATACACAAATTTTACGTCTAAATGACGGCTGTGATACACAGAACAGGAAACATATATTCATTTACCGTACTTTGTTGATAGCAGGCACCAGTGGTTCCTGGAAGTCTGCAATCGTATTCGTACGAGAACTGGGGTGAATGACCCCCCGCCCCCTCCCAACCCCGACACCCGGTTTCTGCGCTTCAATATTGGGAAATAGAGTACTGGAAAAAACTAAAAGGCCTTGCATCTAGGCCTAGGCTCTGCAAATTATCAGGGTGAAAACCATAGCCTTCGTCGCATTAACTCTTGCCTTTCCTGACCGGAGTGGCGCCTCACCAGTGATGTAACTTTGCCACACGAAAAATAATCTGCGCCTCACCAGTGATGTAACTCTGCCGCACGAAAATAAAGTTACATCACTGGTGAGGCGCCAGTCCAGTCAGCCGAGAAAGGATTTCATTGTAAATTGAGAGTCCAGCCGGATTTTGTACTTGAAGCGTAGCACATTTACCCGCTCGGAAGAAAAACGGCAAACAATGACCAGTGATAGACTGAATCAAGAAGATCACAAATGATGTTCATTTAAAAACAAGTGATTCACTCGGAAGTGACTATGCCCCCCCCCCCCCCTACGTGGCAATGACCTTGATCTGTGACCTTGACCTCCATCAAACAAAAAAAATTGTAAAAGGTTTAATATTTATACTTTGGTTCGTTTCTGAGTTGTGGCTGAGACACGAATATTGATGATTTTCAGTGTGCCCTTGAAATGTGACCTTGACCTTGAAGGTACGAACCCGGCTATGGTGTGTGACACATCCTCCCATGGTCCTTTATAATTGTGTGAAGTTTAATGACTGTGGCCCTAACAGTTTTCGAGTTATTGGCTCGGACACACTCACACACACAGACACACACACACACACACGGACGGACACACGCACACTTCAATCACTATATGCCCCCCGACTTAAGTCGGGGGGGGGGGGGGGCATAAAAATCCAAGTAAAAAGCTCTAATACATCTCTCTCCATGAGTCCACCAGCTCGCATCAACTGATTTCTGTCGGAAATTTAATGGTCAACACCGACACACCTGAAAACTCGACAGTCATTTAATTTAGACTTACCCGGCAGGGACAGGTGTGAGATCATGAAGAATTATTTTCTATCATCTATTACCTTATAGTTGATTGGTGTTTAATTTTCTTCCAATTATCTGTGCATATTATTATCGCCAATTAAGTTAATCTTCCAGTTGGGAGGTGTGTTTTTCTAACAATTATCTTCCATGACAATCATGAAAATTGAATGATAATTAGCATTTTTGTAAGGTTTGCAATTAGACTATAAAGGTGAATAAAAGTGAATCTCTCTCTCTCTCTCTCTCTGGCACCTGACTCTCGTGCCTCGACCGATCGAAACAAAAATTGGCACAGGTCTGTATAGATGTAATTTGACCAGGAAAGGGACGTCTGATGGGCCCCGATCGAGTCCGACATCGCGTTAATCCTTGTACCAATGAAGGGGTGGGGTAGGGTGGGGGAATGAGCCCCGATCGCATCTGATTTTGCGTTACCCCCTCAACACGTGAAATGCTGGGTATGACTACCAGTACAACAAAATATTACGTAGAAAATCCCTCAGAAGTTTAACGAAGAGCCAAAGATTACCCGATTTTTTTTTTGGGGGGGGGGGGGGGGGTGGGGGCTCGTCTCCCGTATCTACACCACTGTATTAATATGTAATTTAAATATTAACTGTTTCCTTCGAATTGCTCTCTTGATGAAATGTTCATACCGGCGAAATTGACTTTCGGCGAAGTCTGTTCAGACTGTTCTGCTGAGATAAATGCTAAAAATGGAAAGTTTTTGCCTTTATGCACACCCATTGAAATCAGACACTCATCTTCTCAAGTCCTTCAGCCAATATTCGCCTTCGCCCATACAATTAAAGACCAGGTACATGTTGACCAACCGTGGGTACGAATTGTCCAACCTTGGGTACGAGTTGTCCAACTGTGGGTACGAGTTGTCCAGTCGAAAATAGGTACGAGTCGTCCAATTTTGGGTACGACTTGACTGGTACGAGTTGCCGTGGGTACGATTGTCCTGGTACCATATGTATATAATATTTCTTTACAAAGGTATAATAACTCTACTTCTTTATATATACAGATGAACATTCCCTTAAAAATGCAACTGTTGATAGTTCTGGGGGATCTGCCATATATTTATCCCAATATTGTTGTATCTTTTGGGCCATCTTTGTGTATTTTGTCCGTGTGTCAGTTTCCAAATCTGCTGCTCTGACACACAATTCCACTGTCTCTGCCTCCTTCTGCAGTATTGGGACCAGTTTGTAGAAACTTACATCCCTGCCGATGGTATTCATTCTACGATGCCAAGCTGAAAATGGAAAAAAGTTAACCATTAAATACTAATACTGATAATAAATTTAAATAATTAAATATAAATTTAAGTTTATATCATTATATAGTATCTTTAAGTTTAATTAAATATAAATTTAAGTTTATATCATTATATAGTATCTTTAAGTTTAATTTAAAATGTAACTTTTTTGTGTCAATTTCTAGAAATTAAGAAAAGAAGAATTCATTTTAGAAATACTGACCTTCATTGTCATTATTAGTCCCCGCGGTACCCGGTACCCCCATATTGGATATACCAATAATAGTAATGAGCATCATTAAGGAGATGTAACTAAACCTGGACGATAAAAAACAAAAAGAAGAGAAATAACTTCTTAAATTTCCTGCCCACTCTCTATATAAAGTGTCGCTGAACCCCTATATTGGATACACCAATAATAGTAATGAGTATTATTAAGGAGATGAAACTAAACTAAACTAAACTTGGACCATAAAAAACAAATACCTTCTTTTTAACGCAGTACCCGGTACCCCCATATTGGATATACCAATAATAGTAATGAGTATCACTTACTCCACAACACAAAATTATTTTCAAAGGTAGATTCCTTAGATAACAAAAAAATTGTATTGAACAGAAAAATTTATACTTACTTCTCTTTGCAATCATTGCATAAAAAATTCAGAACAATTTTATTCTCCATGGCCAGTCTATAATCTAACAGGGAAAATAAAATAATTCAATTTAATTCAACTAAAAATAAATAAATAAAGATAATTTTCTAAGTGGGCCAACTCGCCCCCAAAATCGGGCCAACTCGCCCCCAAGGGGCGAGTTGGCCCGGGACGAGTGGTCCCGTACCCGCAGTTAATGGGGTTATCAGTGACAAGTTTACTGAAATTTCGATACACTATATGTAGTTTTGTTTTTTGGCCTTTGAAAATACCAGTACGTAACATTAAATTTCGATACACTATTTCTGTATTCCGACTTCGTTTGGGTTCGACTTCTCCCATGGGCCGACTTCTCTTGTGGGCCGGCTTTGTTTGGGGCCGACTTCTCTTGTGGGCCGATTTCTCTCGTAGGCCGACTTCGTTTGGGGGTCACTTCTCCTGTATTCCCCCGGAGACAAGAACGAAACGCTCATTATTTTTCTACGAAAGGTCCCACCCTGTCTACGAAATGGTCCTTCTATGAACAACTTGTCTTCGAAATGTCTTGTCTTTTCTATAAATTGGTTTTATCTTCGAAACTTCCAAAACCGTCTAGAAAAATAGTACTGGGCCGAATAGCTCCAGTTCAAATAGCAAAGCTGTTAATTCAGCTACTGTAGCCGTGCAGAAACCTAAAGCCCTTCACAGTAGATCAAACGTTTCCCAGTCATTTATTGTTCATTTCACAACGCGCGGTCGTTGCGTAACCCGTCTAGTCGTCTGTATTCTCAGTGTGGAAAGACTTTTGATTGAAAATATGTCTGGAAGAGAAGGTTTATAGTGTTTTTTTTTTATATTGAAAGTTGAAAGCGGTGGTCACTAAAAAGTGTATGCCGAGACCGGTTCGGGGTAAAAATCTGCCGAGGTGAAATGACTGTTCACTCAAATTCTCGAAAGAAAAGGTTTTGTTCAAAGACAGGCGCCTGGGAACTCATTATATAGGCCTATAGCCAAATGCTTCAAAATAGCCCTCATAATATCGTGGGTGAAATTCGAAAATGTCGTATCCAAGATTTTTAAAATTTTACAGGAGAGACAAAAAACTTATTATCTTGCGTAACATATTTTCCCCAGGCTAATGGATGCTTTGGGAGATTTGTTGTATTATATTCCTTCGATTAAGTAGCAAATGTGATCGGCAAAGACATCTATTGAGAAATAATAACGATTTATTTGCATTTACGATATTTTGGAATTAACTTCATTATCACTGCATGCCTTGGAAGATGCGACATTTTCACACCCATACTACATTACAGAAGTAAGGTTTAAGGGGCTTGTGGTGAAGATACAACATTTTATCATGTTATTTTTGTTTTATTAAATAAGAACTTCAACACATTAAACGGTAGTCTTTGTAAGACTGTGACCCGGGGCCCTCCTGGCCCTCACAGTCTTTGAGCAACCCGGTCAAATTTCATCTGACTAAAACTGAAAGAAACTGGCCGCATTTGGGTCAACTCAGTTCACGCTTCATATGGAAGACAAAAATCACATAATCAACATTCTACATGTCGTATTCAGCCCAAATAAAATTTATTTACGTGTCTGCATCATTATTTAACGCAAACACAGCATCAAATTCAAGAAATGTTAAAAAATATCCGACTTCACCACGTTAAAAACATCATGTTTCAAAGATAAACAAATTGTACTACGCATGCGCACAGATACTGTGCACATGTGTAGTACAATTTGTTTATCTTTGAAATCGATGTTTTTTAACGTGGTGAAGTCGGATATTTTTTAACATTTCTTGAATTTGATGCTGTGTTTGCGTTAAATAATGATGCAGACACGTAAATAAATTTTATTTGGGCTGAATACGACATGTAGAATGTTGATTATGTGATTTTTGTCTTCGATATGAAGCGTGAACTGAGTCGACCCAAATGCAGCCAGTTTCTTTCAGTTTTAGTCAGATGAAATTTTACCGGGTTGCTCAAAGACTGTGAGGGCCAGGAGGGCCCCGGGTCACAGTCTTACAAAGACTACCGTTTAATGTGTTGAAGCTCTTATTTAATAAAAGAAAAATAACATGATAAAATGTTGTATCTTCACCACAAGCCCCTTACAAGCCCTACAATAGTGGGATTCCATTTTGGCCAAAGACTCCAGGAACATATTTATGTTGCTCTCAACTAGTTCACACTCTTTTCTCTGCTTTCCTCTTTTGTCCGGGGGAGATAAAATTGGCACGCCATTTTCAAAATTTCCATCCAGGAATAACCAGTTCTTTCTCCAAGTGCAAGTGTGCCAAGAAACATTGCCTTACATACTCTATAACATACCTCATTTTTTTCAAATAATATTCGAAAGAAAATTGTTTCTTACTACATCTGCTTTCAGTTTTGTTTTGATTTGTGTTTTAATTACAGTATTAGCAACGAATGTCCTTTTTTCGAGCCAAGACATACTTTTCCAAAATGAAAATGTGTTCTCGTTCTGCTAGTGAAAATTTGCTACAGCTTCTTGATTTCTGACAAAACGAAGTACAGCGAACATCCGAAATCATACGTTCTGGCTTGGCCTCAATATACTTCCTTTTGCCATCCGCTCCACTGGACAGAGAAGAATAAGACTCTCCCTTCATACGCTTAATTTTATTGATATTTTTGTCCACAGGTGTGGAAAGGGGCGCTTGTGTCGGCGTAGCTGGTTTGTCTCCGTGTGTGAGGTTGAAACTGCACACTCATGATTGCCAATTGCAATTTGTTGCGAAGTTAGAGTTCGAGTATTGGCGTTAATAGAGTCTTCAAATTCAGACAACTGGTCCTCACTCACAGAACTATCTGTAGTGGGGATAATGCATGTAGGGGTCTCCAGTCGGGATCTTTGCTTGTGTCATCATGATCAACCTCAAGTAACTCGTCACGTTCTTTGGAAAGGAGAGCGGGTTCCCCGTGATGGAGACTTATGCTCGCACATGTAGCAACCTCAGAAAATACAGCGTCGTTAGTTAGAACTGACGGTGACTGGACAATTAACTCCTCGTTTATAACAGTTTTCTCTGCCTCGCGTGATTCCAATGAGGAGTCAAAGAATGTATCATGAAGTAATAGTGTGTCTTCAATTTCATGGAAGACGGGTTGTGAGAGGAAGAGCTCCGTCACGAAACCCTTGGGGGAGGAGTTATCAGAATGATTCACCTGAGAAGAAATCTCACAGTCGTGTTTCACGGCCGCGCTAACTTTTTCAACTTCACCATCTTTTTTACGGTATGTGCGTGTTTCACATGCTGCAGTACTAGTATCAGTTATTTGTTCTAAACAGGCAATTTTCTCCTGTGGGCCATCTGAAACAACACTCAACTGACTAGGAGAATTGACGATATTATCATTAGATGTCAACGTTTGCTTTGTAGAACTTTGAGTGATTAAACCTCCTTTTTTCGCGAGAGCCAAACGAACTAACTCCTTACCCCTTGAATACATTTCAGCAACCGTTTCTACAGTTTGGGTGAAATTTGAACTCAATGGTCCCTCTTTTTTGTGATACAAGATACCTAGGTTTTGTTATAGGAAATAAGGAATAGTACATGTGTTCCAAAAATTGAAATTGTCTTGAGCTGAAGTCACCACGCTCACGGGCATCTAGGGTCTTTAACACACCTTTTGATTTACTTATACGAAGATCAGTGCAACTTCGAAGCCATTTTGAAGACATCATGTGATTATATGATTGAGAAATTTCTACCCCTGGAAAGAAATTAATTAAAAAAAAATTATAATCCCTCTTTAAAATTTCCTCTATGACTTTCCTCCTTGACCCTCCACTATTACCCGCCCGTTGGCCTGTCTGTCAGTCTAAGGCCCAGAAAACTAACTGCCAACTCCAACTTTAGAAAGACTGCGGGTACTGGTAGAAAAACAGCGCTCTACATACTACTATCTTCACAGTATAAGCTTAAATTATAAAATTTTTATACTGTACCAATGACCCAGACATAGCTGGTGCTAACTCTTAAAATATAGGGCCAAACACAAATTTTGCCCCCCAATCCCCAAAATTTGCATCTAAAACTAAAGAAAACATGTCCTGAAAGGCCCTCCACACCTCGCCCCCACTGCGCATGCGCAGTGTCAAGGACGTTCCGAAATTGGCGCCATTTATCATTCTAAGTTTGGCCCTTCATCAGTTAACATCTGACTGATCTTTGTGCTTTTAAATCTCAGTTTAAATGATGCCAGACACATAAATATTAGTGAAATGGTGATTCTAAGGAGGATAGAAAAGGAGGAGAGGAAAAGAATGTGTGACAGAATATTATCAGGGCTGTAACTTAAAATTTTTTAATGAAATTATGTTAAGTTACCTATTTTCAAGGCAGCAGCCATTTTGTTGTCATTCTGATTATTTAGTTACACTGTTTTTTCAAGTGTTTTTCCTCTCTCCCTGTCCTTTAATTCCCCCTTGCTATTCTCCCATGCTTTTGGCATAGTTTCTGTAATTATTATTACTAAAATTTCTTGGGAGTTTTAGCTTAATAACAGAATGAATTCTGTTCTTTCCCCATGTTTACGTCTTCACCTATGGGTGGTTAGGCGTTGTGTTCTGCATCTACCATCTGATGTTCTGCAGTTTCTTCCCTGGAAGTCTCTGTTTTGCATCAGATGGGGTATTTTTGGTAACTGATTTCGGGCCTGGGTGCCTGGAGTCTTATTTTAGTGTTTTTACACTCATTGTTTACATTTACAACAGCCCTCTGTGTGAGGGGGGGATTTCTAAATAATAATATCTTTATGTTATTTTAATCATAACTAGATACATTATTATTGTTCGTAAGTGTTGAATAAATTGTTTAAAATATTTTTAAAATTTTTGTCCACACTTAGGCTTGGGATCCATTGGGGCTCAACGTTACTTTTCAGAAACTTGGGCTGTTCTGAAAAAATATTTTTTCAAAATATTTTGATTTCAATTATTTTTTCTATATTAATGGATCATATTATTATTATGTATTTTGATTGCCAGGGGTTAGTGCGAGTACCAGGACTTGTTTTCTTTTCACATTGAAAGGATATTGATCAATTGTTTTAAGAGGAAGTCTTCCTCTGACCTTATTTTCATTCTATATGTGGTCAGTGTACTCGCATTAACTCCTGTTCTGTATCGTATGATTTCGATGACAATATGGGAAGCGTATGTCACGGTATGTTGTTGGGGATTTGGACACTCCGGTCCTTTCCCCGCAGGGTCACTCTACTTTATCAATTTCTATTTCAGACGATCAAGATTAGGGTGATGTATCTGTGATGTCTTCCAACAGTGTGCCTCCGTCGTCACAATTATGAAGGGCTAGCGGTAAAGTGCTCATGTAATACGCCAATTGCCTAAGAGGACCCTAGTAGGTTCGACGGCCTTTGACGTCCGCTAGCTCGCCCGGTGTAGCGTCCATTCACCGAATGGTTCGGCAGCCGGGTTCGTCCGTTGCGGTCTAGAAGGAATTTTGGGGTGATGCGAGCACTATAAAATTAACTTAATGCACACCCAGTGACGGCGGATCGGAGGGAGAACGGAGGAAGCCTTTTAGTCCGGTTCATAGCTCGTTCCGGTCCATCCGGACGGCAAGCGAGAGAGGCCCCTCTCTCGTTCAACAACATCTGGCCCCAGATGTTGTGGTACAAATGTGTCGTTAGCGGAGCATACGTCCGTCGCTCGGGACGCTCCGTTGTATAGGCAGTCTGCTGAGACTGCTAAGGCTTCCTCTTCTCGTCAGCGCACACGACCGCACCTTGGCTGCGTGACCGCCGATATATTACCAGCTTCGCCGATCAAGGATTCTTCGGCGACCAGGTCACACCATCCGGCAGCCAGGGATTCGAGACCGATGGACTCCGGACGTTCGCATAGGAAGTATGCGGGAGCCATCTGATGCGGAGCTGCCCTCGGCGAAGCACCGATAGACTGCGCCTCCGCAGGTCTCGACGCCGGACATTCTTGTGCACATAGCACAGCTTATCGCAGCATCCCAGCAGCCGACAGATACGGCGTCGGATCGAGAATTATCCGACAGCGCTGGGTCGGTAGCCGGGGACTCGAGGCCTGCAGACTCCGGACGTTCGCATAGGAAGTGTGCGGGAGTCAACGTACACGGAGCTTCCAGCGGCAATGCATCGTAAGTCCGCTACTGCACAGGCCTCGGGAACGGACGTGCTTTCCTTAATAGCACAGTTTATCGCAGCATCCCAGCATCAACTGAATCTGTCGCATATATTTTATCCGACGATGCTGGGTCGGGACGCTCCGCGGAAGCGGGTACGGACGTCCGAAAGTTTCATCCGGTCCGACGGGATACCGAAAGGGATTCGGTGGATTTCAAGCTTTCCCTTTCGGAACAACATATGCTGCGATGTCGGATAAGAAACTGATAGCGTCGGTGGACTTAGAAATTTTTGGTTCGGTTCAGGGACATCGTCCCTCAGTTCCGACATAGTCCAATAATGTCACACAAACTTTCGAATTATTGAACGACGCTATATATATTATTATTTTATGCTTGCTATCCAAGCATTTCTGGTTTCTTGTTCGAAGAGTTATGGAGATGTCTTCAAAAGTGTGCCTCTGTCGTCATAGTTAATGAAGAGTTAGCGGCAATAAGTGCTCATGGAATATGTCTATCGCTTACGGAGTGACATTCGCTAGCTCACCCGGTGTAGCGTACATTCATCGAATGGTTCGGCTGCCGGGTTCGTCCGTTGCGGTCTTGGAAGGAGATTTGGGTGATGCGAGCACTTTAATTACTTTAGTACTCACCCAGTGACGGCAGATTGAGGACGGATCGGAGGAAGCCAACAACATAGGGGACCGCATGTTGTGGTTCAGATATTTTACATTCGGAGCATATGTCCGTTGCTCGGGACGCTCCGTTATATTGACAGTCCGAGAGACTGTCTTTAATGCTTCCTCATCCTCACAGCAGGGCACACGACCGCACATTGGCTACGTGACCTCGAGTATCCGATCAGTTTCGGCATTCAGTGATTCCACAGCGAATAGGTCGCGCCATCTGGTAGCCAAAGGACACGAGGCCTATACACTCCGTTCGCTCGCATATTGGAAGTATGCACGGGGTAACGATCTCTGAGCTTCCTGCGGCAATGCATCGTAAGACCGCTGCTCCTCAGGCCTCAGTGACGGACGTGCTATCCGAGTTAGCACAGTTGTTTCGCAGCATCCCAGCAATTGACGGTTTCTCGGTCGAATCAGGAATTATCCGACGGCGCTGGGTCGGTGCGGTCCGCGGTTGCATCAAGCTACGGACGACCGAACGCTTTATAGGGTCCGACAGGATGGCGAAAGGGATTCGAAAGATTTCGAGTTTTCCCTTTAGTAGTATCGGAAGATGCCTTTCATATCTTCTGGCATTTCTTCCAGTGATTATTGTTCGGACTTCATTGCTGCGATCTTGGATAAGAGACTTATAGCGTCATTGGACTCGGATTTTTCGATCGGTACAGGGACTTTGTCCCTGACTTACCGACGCAGTCCAATATTGTCATTACAACATGTGTTTTATTTTTCGACGCTATATATTATATATATATACAAGCCTGCTACTAAGCATGATAGTTTAGTTTCTTGTCCGCGTGGCTCATTTCTGCCATTTTATCTTTTTTACATATAGTTTATTTTGGCAGAGCAGGGCATACCGAGAGTTCATATGCGTCTAGACGGTGTGATTAAAGACTGCATATATTCTTTTTCGCCGTTTATGTCTTTTCCAATTTCAATGTTGGGAACGACATTATGTATAGTAGACTTAACTTAGACGCTTTATTATACGTAATCCGCCTTACTGAGGCGTTATCATTACGTCTTCAAGAAAAGATTTACGGGATATTATTCTCAATGTAATTTCTTTTGAGGGCAGTAGTTTGTTCACGTATAACTCCGCCCTTCAGTGGCTGATTGGAGTTGGTTAGACGTGATGCAGCCCTAGCTACATCCACGCGTGGATAGTAGGTTAAGAACTCTCTCAGAGTCGCTTCGTTCTCGGAGGAGCTTCTCTTCGACGGCAACTTTCCGGCAATCCATGAATTGCTTGATTTATACATTCTCTTGTCTATCTAGTGTTACAAGAGATTCAGACTGGGGCAAACATTCGGTGGTTGACTCAGAGAGTGCCGCCGCAGTTGCCGGACCCTAGTGTGGCTGTTATGACGGTTGCCAGTCAAACAGATTGGGATATTCTGATCCCTACGGATTCGAAGTGCCAGGGTCTTTGGGTTCCGCAGTCTTTTAGCTATCAGTTTAACTTCCGCGGAATAATGTTTTTTAGGCTTGCTTTATGTCATTGCATGAACATTATTCAGAAACGCATGCCCAAATTCCTGTCCTTTAATTCGACAGTAGTGGCGTATCTCCGGAACCAGGGAGGCACTCTTTCGTTTCCGTTATTCAATTTAATGGAAAGAATCCGTCTGTTGGTTATAGTACACCAAGTTCAGTTTTGGTCCGTCATATTCTGGGTCGTCTGATTGTTTTATCGCACTCCCGTTCTCTTACGGGTCGCTTGTTGCTGTCAGAATGGACTCTCAACAAACAAGTATTTAATCAGATTTGCTATCTATGGGAGCGCCCAATGATGTTTTATTTATGACACAGCTTGCTAATCAATTGCAGACGTATGTGTTGGCTTGTCCAGATCTCTGAGCTAATACTGTTAACGCTCTATTGATCTATAGGACGGAATGATAGGATACGCGTATCCTCCGGCGCTGTTGTTTTAGCAGGTATTGCTAAGATAAACAACCACAATACATTTCTGTTGATAGCATCTCTATCTTCACAGAGATCATGAGTAATTTACTCTCTTGTCTACTGTGGATCTTAACGTGAAATCTTCCTCTATGTGAGGATCTTTTTTCACTGGGTAAATCGTGTCATCTTTATCACAACCAGCAAGGTCGCAACCTTCATGTATTCCGTTGTGTGGTCCGTATTGCATTGTAAGCACTGTACTGGACGAGCTTTGGACGCGATTTCTTACTATAGGAGATCCTCTTCTTCGCTATTCTATGCGACTAAAGTGGAGGCTCTTCCGTCGTGGTGTAGGGATCATTATGTTCATATGGTTGATCCCTCCATACTACGCATTGCTAGTTTTTAGTATACTTGTTTCACAAGATCTACTGCAGCCTGTTGTTATTTAGGTTATAGGTTTATGTTACCTCATACCTATGCACTCTACGATAGTTTACAATTGAGTCTTTTGTCTCTTTATCTAAGTCAGTTAGTAACTTTTTGATAAATAGACTTAGAATCTTTAGATTAAATTCCTATACGGATTTTAACTTCGGTTCTTATTTAGCTATGTAATCATTTGAGCCTCTGGAAACAGTAGTTTTCAAATTCTGACCTTTTAGACAGTAATTCTGTTGGTTTCTCTTTTACTGTAGAGTCAGTGAGTTTCATGCACTATCGATGGATGATTTTCACTTTCAGAGTTTCGGAATCAATACTTCCGTTACTATTTAGGTTGGATTGTTGCATAAGAGTTAGGCTCCTATTTCCGGAACCTATTATTTTAAGGTCCTTCCGTCTTCGTATGGGCATAGGCCTTTACTCTTTCCGGGTACAGTTTATGTATTTATAAACAGATATCTGTTTATTACAAGGGCGTAAGCTTCTTCTGTCTTTGATGTCTAGTAGAAGGACGTTACGCTCCATTTTATTTTTTAATGGATTCTATTAACTAGCGTACTGCTTATGGTATATCATTGGCTTAGCAGTTGTGCTTAAGATTTCGGCTCATGAAGTAAGAGTTCTTCTACTTCGTGGGCTTACATAAATAGTGTTGCTATTATAGATTTTTGAAGGCTGCTGATTGCGCTCAGCCATCCATTCATGAATTTTATCTCAGAAATATCGAGTCCATTTCTGGAGGCCTCTATTGTTAGGTCTATTATCTACTGCTCAGAATATCATTCTCTTAACAGTTGCTACTATAGCTAGGTAGGCTGTCTGTTTCGGCAGTGTCTCCGTTCGGCTGCCCTCTTCGCTCTGGGCTATTTGACCCAGGGCAAGAAAAAGGGGGGGGGAGGGTGTTCCCTTGGGTCACCTGTTTTTACTATGAAAACAAGGGGATACCTCCTCCGGAGTTAGTAATTCTGAGCTGTTATTGGGATGGTTGTTTAGTGAGAAGTTTAAGTTTATAAAATTCATTCAAGTCTTAGTTTTTAAAGTATAGCTTTTGAATATTGCATATGTCAACGGACATGATTATGCAATTCTCACACACTTTTAGGAGTATAAGAGTCTCTATTCTCTAGACTTACTTTATTATTGGCTTACTTTAAAAATTATTAGTATAAGGATTATTGGATATTAATAGAGTACATGGATGTATGAAGCTCAATTTTTGGAAGGTGTTGTATCTTTCTAATTTATCATAAATAAGAAAGATACATGTAAGGCCTATTACTTCTTTTCCCTACAGGGGATGACTCTATTTTATTTTATTGAGCGTATTCCATTTTGCTCTATGTCCTTGGCCCTCCAGCCTTTTTACTATTCAGCTATGTCTGGGTCATTGGTACAGTATAAAAATGTTAAAAAATTTATAGTAATTTATATATTTTTTATACTTACCAATGACCCAGACGGGGATGGCCCTCCCAGGAGTTGGGAACTCTTGCCTCCCCGCTGAGTACATAGCGCTTACCAGGCACTGGTTATTAGAATGATAAATGGCGCCAATTTCGGAACGTCCTTGACACTGCGCATGCGCAGTGGGGGCGAGGTGTGGAGGGCCTTTCAGGACATGTTTTCTTTAGTTTTAGATGCAAATTTTGGGGATTGGGGGGCAAAATTTGTGTTTGGCCCTATATTTTAAGAGTTAGCACCAGCTATGTCTGGGTCATTGGTAAGTATAAAAAATATATAAATTACTATAAATTTTTTAACTTTCGTGACATGACTGTAATGATAATCTACATAACAATCATAACACCATTATAACGTCTTATTGTTTTTCAGATTTCGGAATTAAATAAGGCAATATTCGGGAATTATGATCGTTACATTACTTTGCTTTGTTTTAGACTGTATCCTGTAGGGTAAGAGGAGATCAATACAAACATTTAATTAGAAGCTTAATAAGAATATGATGTAGGCAGTGGTGGCGCCAGGAGGGAGGGGGTGGTCGGAAGAGGAAGTGGGCTGCTGCCCCCTGTCAGAGAGGTTCAGCCCTCCTCCTTTTTTGTCGGAAAATTTGGCTTGCTGGTTAGAAGATCAGCTCATGTGGAGACCACCCAGATCTTTCGTGCGTGACTTTCGGATCACCTTGAAATGTGGGATTTTCAAATGGGAAGAACATTGAGCCGAATGCCTTTATTTCAAGTAATCACGGCAATAATTTGCCCGTTCAGTGCAACGTCTCACTAAAATTCTCTATTGCATCATTAATGTAAAAAAAAATATTATATTAATATTAAACACAGTCTTTTGAAAAAATATACGCTCGTTTATTTTTTTTCACAAAGACTAAAAACCTGACGCCAGAGAAAGAGTACAAGTCAAACATTCGATATCCCTGACTGATATTCACTGCCGAGAACTCCCAACAATGGCGTGGCTGTAAACAGATTTTAGCATGAAAATCCAAATAAAACGTCTTAGACTTAGAAAAAGCTATTAATGCAAATTAATTTTACAAAGGGCACCAGATTCTGAAAGAATAGTCATTTCAGCATCAGAAGACACACGTATGTGTCCCCGCTTTCGATTCAAAACTTTGATACGAGAGTAACTTAATTTCGTGGTATGAAATTTTGAGCGTTTGAAGTTTCCAGCCTTTCTATTGTTATTATATATATGTTAGGGGGATGGCATATATGAGGGCTATTTTGAAGCATTTGGCTATATATACAGGCATTCCGCCGGGCAGTTTTTCGGTCCGGTAAACGGACCCATTCCCCCAAAATCAAGCAGCAATTTTTCCCCCAGAAGTTGAGTTTTTTCCTCTATACGTTTTTCTTAAATGTATTCAATAAAGTTGAAATCGTATACAAAAGTCATTCTCTAGGCTAGTATCAGCATTACTATTGAATCCTCAAAGAAGCAGAGGGATGTGTTTATTATTTGCCGGGATCGTAACTTCGACTACCGGTATTTATAGAACGCAAGATATTCCCAAACTTCGGCAAAATCGTGGTGACCTCACGTCACCATAGACGAATATATCAGCCAATCGGTGCTCTTTTTATTTATATCTCCTGAAGACATTTCCTGCGGCGTGTGTGAATGTATTTTACTTTGGCAGATCAGTACGGTTGAAAATTACTAATATGTCACATAAGGAGGGGCATTATGTGAAGAAATTAAAATCGACAGATGCTAAAGGGTCGCACAAAATCCATGATTTTTTTAAACATCCGTTGAACATCCGTCCTCCATTCAAGATAATCAATTTAAAGCTGTCGAAACTACGCCTGTTGCTGAATCTTCACACGAACAAATTTGGAGCCTATGATGACATCAAGTTGATTACCGAACTTGACATCTGATACTATCAGATGTCGTGTTTGGTAACCAAATTGATATCCTATATTTATATGAGTCACAGTCAGACGTGCTCACTATTTTTCTCGTGACAGCAAGTTGTCAGCGGTCTCCAGGGGTTGCTCGAATTCCCTGCCCCACTCCCTCCCCGCCAACAGAACAATTTACACGGGATTATTCCGACAGGACACTAAGCCTTTCAAATCCTTCTCCACTAGCGGCGACTTGAAACAAAGTTCATATTAACTATAGTAGTAAGTCCTTACACGCTATCGGTAGCACTGGCAGTCAACACCGGAAAAACATTTTTCATAAAAAAATAAAGGTTGCTACACCTCACTGGAACGAGCGCGACACGCGCATTCCAGTGAGAGATCACAACCCATGTTTTGGTAGAACGTACATAATATCAAAAAAATTAAATGGCTATTTTCATAATAGCGCTTGGCAGTTTTTGTCTACTCGTTAGGTAAAGTGTTAAGTGGTGAGCTATTTACATTTTTATCCTCTATCTAGTCTTGGCGGCAGCACCCATTGAATTTCAAGGGAATCTACCCCCCCCCCCCCCCCCCCCCCAAATCTTCAAGAAATGTGCACACATATAGAGAATGCTGTTCGCTGATATCGATTGTGAAAGACTTGACTTGTTCTACTCTTCACTTGGTTTAGTTAGGCTATTAGCAGTCAGTGACAGAGGCGGATCTAGAGGGGGGGGGGGGGCAGGGGCCCACTCCCCCCCCCCCATTTTTACCTCCCAAAAATGATATCTGAAGAATTTTTGTACATTTAATAGTAAATATCGCAAAGATACTTTGTGAAGGCACTCCACAACCCAGTCGCGTAGTCATGGGGAGCATGTATCCCCCACCCCTGGAATCCTAGTGGCCCCCCCTCCCCGAAAAAAATGTTTTGACCAGTAGAAAGAGGGAAATAGACAAATATTCACTTTCAAAACCCACCAGAACGCGCCATTGGAGTCTAGAATTTTAAAATTTTCCTGGGGGAGAACCCCCTCCCGACCCCCGTTTAATCCTCGTGCCTTCGGTGCTCGGAACAGAGGCCTGCAGCATCTGTTAGCTATGCCCCCATATATAACTCGCCCCCCCCCCCCCCCCCAATTTTTTCCTGGCTATGCGCCTGCCATAACCACAGTCATACAGTGGCTACACCATCCCCACCCTACTCGAGCTGGGCTAATTTCAGTTTAGGGGGAGGGGGCCCAGAGAACGAGGAATTCTGCCATTTTCCCACGAACTAGTAGTTCGCGGGAAAATGGCGGAATTCCTTGTTCTCTGGGCCCCCACTAAACTGAAATTATAGATCCGCCACTGGTAAGTGAAAAACATTCCGTTTACAGTTTGGTGGATAGCCGCGGTCTCGCGGGCTACCTATAATGAGTTCTGTTCTATTCTCTCCAGTCTTTCTGTTGAAGTCATATCCTTGCTGTTAAAGGTTACCATCACTGGGACGTTTCATGGGTGTTTAAAACTAAACTGGAGTATTTTTCTACGTTTGTCGCCCACGGGTGGGGACAAACTAGCTAAATTTCTTTTGCTGGGAGCAGGCGGTCTCGCTCACTGCCCAGCGATATGATCTGTTCTCTTAGGAGTCTTTATTTTCAAACTGTTTCGATTATGTTAACTCAGTGGTGTCCATTCTCTTTTCTATCCACAAAGCTTTCAAACGTATCAACAGTGAACTGTTTACTGTTGGTATGTTTGAACGTTTTGTGGATAGAATTGAAAGGAGGAGCAGTAGATTCCGCGTTTATACAAACCAAAAGGTTCATAGATTGAAAATCGCTCTCTAGTGATATGGTTTGTCAACTCGCAATCTGAATTCCGTATGGTCCTAAGCGACATTATTAAAGGATGTCCAACAGGACAATTCGGAATTCGGGTAGCGAACTGTTTGACTGATAATGATGAGATGATCATACTGGTCCGAAACGACCACCGATGCTGCAAATCCAGTACCGATGGGGCGAATAGACTGTGGTGCCATACGACCTTGTTGCCAAACGACTTTTCCCCAACAAAGTAGGGTCGATTTAGAAAAAAAAATGCTCGTTTGACTAAACTTTTAAAACGAAAACAAATTTCGTTTCGTTCTGCATTTTCAATTATATAAGTTGGAGCATATTGGGTTGCGTAAAAAAAGAAGTCAAGGTCGCAGTCGCTGTGGCGCCGTCACTGTCAGAATTCGTGGATTCGTGTTGTTTTGCGTTTGTATTTTTATGAAAAATTGGACCAAATGTCGTAGTATTGTATGTTCTGTAAAAATTTTGAGTATTGCAGAGGAAAAAAATACATGTTTTCATCTTCAATTATTCAGCATTTTTGCGAGAAAAATGCTCCCAGAGGCCACCAGAGAGCACCTAGAAATCAAAATTTTCTTGGGGGGAGAACCCCCCCCAAACCACCCTATATTTGCACGTGCCTTTCGGCACGTGCAACAGACGCCTTCGGCGTCTGTATTTTATTTTTTTTCCAATACCGGACCCAAAAATTTTCCCCTCGCGGAACCCCTGATATAATGAGTTTCCAGGCGCCTGTGTTCAAACCCAGCATTACTTGGAATTCCCTGTTTTATATTGCATTTTGAGCTCAACTTTGACGAAGTCAAATTTGAGCTATTGTCATGGCCCGTCGTCCGTCTGTCTGTCCATACGTCAACAATTGGCTATGGCTCGGGCTAGAGGTCGTATTTATGAACCGATCTTTACGAAACTTTTTGGGTACCTTTGTTATGACCGTGGGACGAGAACGAGTGTTTTTGGGTGCGGTCCGAAATTCAAGATGGCTGCCAGCCGCCATTTTGTACCAATGATGCAGAAATCTGTTTTTTGTACAGAACTTCCATATGAAAGCTCTGATTTGAATAATTTTTTGTATGAATGTTTAGTACCATGGGGTACATCACATATAATATGGGTTTTTTTCTCGTGCGTAAATTGTGCAAATTAGACTAATTTTGATGTTTTTTGGTGTTAATTTCAGCACTGTAAGTGCAAATGCCAATACGGCTCGGGCTAGAGGCCGTATTTATGAATCGATCTTTACGAAACTTCTTGGGTACCTTTGGTATCACCGTGGGACGAGACCGAGTGTTTTTGGGTCCGGTCCGAAATTCAAGATGACCGATGGCAGCCATTTTGTACAAAATTAGGTGCAATCAGATTTTTGCACAAAACTTCCATATGAAAGCGCTGATTTGAATAATTTTTTGTGTGAATGTTTAGTACCATGGGATACATCACATATAATACGTTTTTTTTTCTCGTGCAGAAATTATGCAAATTAGATGAACTTTGATATTTCAGTGCGACTTACACACATTAAGTACACATGTCAATACGGCTCAGACTTGAGTCTGTATTTATGAACTGATCTTCACGAAATGTCTTGGGTACCTTTGTTATCACCTTGGGACGAGAACGAGTGTTTCTGGGTGCGGTCTAAAATTCAAGATGGCTGCCAGTGGCCATTTTGTACCGAAATTAGGTCTAATCAGTTTTTTGTACACAACTTCTATACAGCTCAGACTAGAGGCCATATTTATGAACCAATTTTTACGAACCTTGTTGGGTACCTTTGTTATCACCGTGGGATGAGAGCGAGTGTTTTTGGGTGTGGTCCGAAATTCAAGATGGCCACCAGCAGCCATTTTGTACCAAAATTAGTGCAATCAGTCTTTTGTACAGAACTTCTGTATGAAAGTTCTGATTTGAATAAATTTTTGTATGAATGTTTAGTAACATGGAATACATAACATATTCTAAGGGTTTTTTTTTCGTGCAGAAATTATGCAAATTAGATGAACTTTGACTTATTCAGTGCTACTTGCACAATGTGAGCACACATGTCAATACGGCTCAGGGTAGAGGCTGTATTTATGAACCAATCTTCACAAAACTTCTTGGGTACCTTTGTTATCGCCTTGGGACGAGAATGAGTGTTTCTGGGTACGGTCCAAAATTCAAGATGGCTGCCAGTGGCCATTTTGTACCCAAATTAGGTCCAATCAGTTTTTTGTCACAAGTTCTATACAGCTCGTATTTATGAATTGATCTTCACAAAACTTCTTGGGTACCTTTGTTTTCACCTTGGGACAGGAACGAGTGTGTTTTGGGGTGCCTTTGTTATCACTGTGCTATGAGAACAAATATTTTGGGGTTCAGTCAGACCCACTCTGGGACTCAAAGTTTTCTTTTCTAGTTTAGCATCTGACTGTCACCCACCTTTACAATACTTTACCTATACATTTGTTACAGGCAACGGTCAGTATTTATGTACAGACCATTACAATACTTTATATGTACCTTTGTTATCAGGTCATTACCTAGATGTTTGTCATTGCTGTCACATACTATACATGTGCATGTCTTTGTCTTGACAAGTTGAGCTACAGTGTCATTGACACTTTCATTCACTCTCAAAATATTTACTCATAGAGTCTGATAGAGTTGTAAAAACATTTCTCATAACACACTCACACTGTTATATTAAGGGCCTATATACACAAATTATACATCAAAATGAAGGTTGGAATGTATAGAACTCGAAACACATATGTAATCAACTCGTTGACTTTTGGCACCACTGGTTCCTGGAACTTAGTGGAAGTCTGCTACTGGTACCGTATTCGCACCAGAACTGATAATAAAATAATATTTCATCAGAACAACTTGTGGTCAAATGTGCTTCATATATCCAAGAACAAAGCTAGGCATTCAAAACACTTTCGAATACAGCGACAGGACTGCATTTTGGAAAAGGACAACACTGTCAGAATTTTTTTGTTGAAGATGGTTTCCATGCTAGACAGACATGCGCAAATGGTAGCCGGTGAAGTCGACCCAAAAAAGTGAAGTCGACCCACTTTTGGTGATCTCGACCCGAAAAAAGTGATCTCGACCCACTTTTAAACTTGACTGGAAACCATCTCAGAACCGTTTTGAAAAAGGGGGAAATAAAAAATATTACAAAAAAACCAAATTCAGTTTGATTTATTCATCAATCATAAAGAAAGATATAAGATAATTTCGTGACATCATATAATAAAATAAACTAGATCGAGTTATTTGTGTGCAAAGCACACAATGGTGTATCCCCGCATTTCCTTAGCAACACCTTAGCATAGTCTTAACGTTTCGAATTAATACCCAAGGAGCCTTTCGATGAAAACTGATTTTCTAACGATAAAAGTGGTTCCACTGGAACCACCTGGGGCAAAATCAAAATTCCAAAACCTTCATGCAGATCTAGAAATGTTACCTGAACACATTAGCATAGTTTATATAATTCGAATTAAATATCCTAGAAGACTTTCGATGAAAACTGATTTTCCAATGATAAAAGTGGTTCCACTGGAACCACCTGGAGCCATATCAAAATTCCGAAACTTTCATGCACATCTAGAGATGTTACCTGAACACCTTAGCATAGTTTTAACGTTTCGAATTAAATACCCTAGGAGCCTTTCGATGAAAACTGATTTTCTAACGATAAAAGTGGTTCCACTGGAACCACCTGGGGCAAAATAAAAATTCCAAAACCTTCATGCACATCTAGAGATGTTACCTGAACACATTAGCATAGTTTAAACGTTTCGAATTGAATACCCTAGGAGCCTTTCAATGAAAACTGATTTTCTAACGATAAAAGTGGTTCCACTGGAACCACCGGGGGCCGAATCAAAATACCGAAACCTTCATGCACATCTCGAGTTGCTACCTGAACACATTAGCATAGTTTAAGCATTTTGAATTAAATACCCTAGGAGCCTTTCAATGAAAACTGATTTTCTAACGATAAAAGTGGTTCCATTGGAACCACCGGGGGCAAAATGAAAATTCTGAAACCATCATGCACATCTAGAGATGTTACCTGAACACATTAGCATAGTTTAAGCATTTCGAATTAAATGCCCTAGGAGCCTTTCGATGAAAACTAATTTTCTAATGATAAAAGTGGTTCCACTGGAACCACCGGGGGCAAAATCAAAATTCTGAAACCTTCATGCACATCTAGATATGTTACCTGAACACATTAGCATAGTTTAAACGTTCCGAATTGAATACCCTAGGAGCCTTTCAGGGTGTGATGGATGGACGGACGGACGGAGATCATGACAGTATCCCCGCATTTTTGAAAATGCAGGGATAAAAATAACAGGCATTGCAGGACATAATAATAATGCTGTCATAATACACATTTTGTTGTTGTATATCGTCGCGTGAGAATCATAAGATTCCTTCTCCCGGTAGGAGATAGAACCTTATGATTCTCACATAACGATATGGACGAACGAACGAACGAACGAGCGTCCGTTTTGTTTCTTAACTAGGAAAAAGGGTATTAAGAGAGTGTAGATATACTTACTATTTTCCCTCTTCTTTGTGTATGAGTAACCAAGATCATCATAAAGTTTATCTTGTTCCCTTATAGATGTGCTAGAGATGATTCTAAATGAAGGGTCTGTGGTCGTTGTTTCACTTGTTGAGGAAGTTGGATCTAATATAGATGACTCATTTAGTTGTTGTGGCACCTCAAAGCTATGCTGCCATCTGTCACATTGTAAACCTTCTTGCCAAGGACGTACACTGTTATTGCAAACAAGACACACACATCAGCCATGATTACAATTGCATAATGTGCAGTTGTTGTGCTAAGGACGGAATAAAAGGATTGTTCAATCAAAGTGAGTTCCCGCTGGCCATTCTTTTTGCATCGAATGAATAGGCTACAACACATTAAAGTTATTAGCCGCTTTTCATGTATCATTGACGCCTGCAGCAGAATCTCCCAAGCTCTTTTCCATAATTTAGCTTGTAAAACACAACCGAACTGTCCCCTGCAATGTGACACGGTCTTGAAATTATAAACTCCACTTATTTTGAGTTCAAAAAGATTTTCCAACAATCGCCAAAACACGTTTAAATGGGGATGGGGATAACTTTCATTGAATTTTAAAAGTGGGTCGAGATAACTTTTTTCGGGTCGAAATCACTTTGGGTTGAGTTAACTTTTTTGGGTCGAGATCACTTTTTTGGGTCGACTTAAAACGTGGGTCGACTTCACTGGTATCTGTGCAAATCACTCGTTACCTCGAATTTCCATCGAAAAACAAAATCGTAATTCTAAGAAATTTCAACAGGTATCGTAATACCTTGCATTGAATATGACAACTGTGCAATCTCTATCTAATAAAAGTATACTGTATGAAGGCGATCCTTTTCATTATTTGATTTTAGACGGAGTTGTTTTTACATGCTCTTTCTGTCCGATGATGTCAACCTGAAATCGAAAGTATACTCATATGTAAACAAAAGCAAAGGCTTTGGAATTTTCCCCAATGTGGCTCTGTCGCCATGTTTTGAAGAATTTTTATCCCCTAGCTTTGTTCTTGGATATGTAAAGCACATTTGGCCACAGGTTGTTTTCGTGAAATATTATTAAATTATCAGTTCTGGTGCGAATACGGCAGCAGACTTTCAGGAACCAGTGGTGCCCACAGTTGACTCTATGAGTTGATTACACATGTGTTTCGTGTTCTACACATCCCAACCTTCATTTTGATGTACATTTTGTGTATATTTAATTTGAATTGAAGGAATATCTGAGGTGAGAATTTTCAAAATAAACAAAATTTGATTACTTATATATGCCCTTAACCCTTTATCCAATGTAACTGCCAAAACCGGTTTAGGGTCAAGTCGCCCTTGGGTCAAGTCCCCCCCCCACTTATTTTTTCTGAGTTCACCGGGTTTTGAGGGGCGAGTTGACCCGAAATTTTTTATTTTTTTTAGCCATTATTTTATTAAAACTAAGTTTTTATTGATAAGTCAAGTCTCTTTTTTTCACAGAAAATCAATCAATAATGTTTTCAAGTAATAATCGCTCGTACTTACTTTGAATTAATGAATGAAAAGTTTCCGCGCCCAAAGGCGCACAGGGACAATGTGAGATTGAAATCCCTTGCAACCCAAATAACTTTATTTGCTTTATTTGCTTATAAATCCACGAGAGTCGGGAGCGAGAGCCAATAATCTTATTAAGTTTGAGTGTGTGACTCGGACTGGCAGTAGGATAGTGGGTTGAGATCCCCGAGAACCTCGAACTGGAAAATGGCTAGGAATTTGCATAATTACAATAGTTCTGCTCCGTGATTGCTAAGAGAAGTGGGCAAATTTATGGTAATACTGAAATGCAGTTTGGTGGTTATTTTACAAAAAAGAAAAAGAAACCCATTAACCCAAACAGTCGCTGGTTTGGGAGCAGCCCCAGTATATTATCCTTAACGGTTACAGAAAGGAAAAAATCCACCAATATGTGTTTTTGAAAGCTGGGTATTGGCCATCTGGTCTGCCTTCAGGGGGAACAGATTAGTGATGAACCTATTATCGGCCATCGGCCGATAATGGGGTAATCGGTGAATCATCGGCATCTGCAAAAAGGGCATCATTTGCCGATAGGGGTGCGCCGATTGTTACAAGGTAAAAATAAACGGTCGTTTTTTTTTTTTTACTCATGGCCATATCGTCGAAAACAGTGTTTACACCTGAAACGTCCGGTGAACGTGTCAACACTACTGATTCTAAAATTTTGGGCATTTTAATATTCTATGAATAATTTAAAGATAAACTGCAATTTCAGTTTGTCACACGGTCATGTATGAATGATTCTTATTACCTGGAAATCTCGGCCCAGTTTCTTAAGTTGTGACATCAGTCATCATTGTTTAAAATTTAGCCTTCCTATATTACTCCGTTTTGGAAATCGCACAATTCTTATTAAAACAAATCGTGTCAGACTGTCGGTGCCGGTTTCATTTTTCATTTATTCATAAGTACTGTATTACGAAAAAAAATCTGGTGGGAGACAAGTGAAGTAAACTATACAAGGCAGCTTCTTTGAAAACAATACACCGTGCGCATTCCATGGAGGATTAGTGTCGTTTCGTTCACAGGCATTTCGTAGGGAACGGGACAACCCACCCGAAATGGGATCGGGACGTTTCGGTCTTGAGACGTTTCGGCTCTGAGACGTTTCGGCCTGGGACGTTTCGGCCTCGAAGATAGAGGGTGGAGGGAGAACGTAAATAAAATAGATTCAGCCGAAGAATGCTCTGACAATGTGTGTATACTGATTTTCTGCCTGAATTTTATTTCACTAATTCGAAAGAAGATGGGTTTATACAACATAAATAATATTAAATCTGAAAAAGTGTAATAATATGCGTTTATTCGTTGAAAACGCTGCAGTGGAGCTTTTTCAATGAATAAACATGAAATTATTTGTGACAGATATATATAAAAATTAGGGTTAGTCTTATCTAGCAATCCATTAAATTATATTAAATCTGATAGAATTGAAATAATTTTGCGTTGATTCATTGAAGCCTTTCAATGAATATTTACGTGACAAATTTAGACTTATCTAGCAATATATTAAATTAAACAAAATCTCGTAAAAAATGAAATAATTTTTCGTTTATTCGTGGAAAAAGCTGAATGGAGCCACTTCAATGAATAATTACGCAAAATTACTTGAGACAAATATAAATAACAATGGTACAGACTTATCTGGGCATAATCTGGCAATTTATTAAATTAAATGAAATCAGTAAAAAATCGAATAATTGTAGCTTATTTTAGTCACTGCCAAACAACGAGAAATTCATTTAGGAGAGTGTCGGGTGGCGGTGGGGGGGGGGTGGGGGGGGGTGGGGGGTGTATGCTCCCATTTACCCCAAGCTTCCTTCAGTCGTTTTTCAAGTTTGACATATGATGGTTTGCTGTTTTTCAAAACAAACTGAGTTGTGAAAACCAAACTCAAGAATCATCTATATGGGTGACAGCTGACAGCTTGTCATTGTGTTTAATTATGTACTGAGCTGTGAAAAAAAAACTCCAGAGGTGAAAAACTGTAAATGTTGAATTATATTTGAAAATATTTATTGCGTCTTACGCAAATATTTATTTATTGGGGCCGAAATGACTTGGTAAAAGCTTAAAAAGTAAGACGTTTCGGCCTCCCAATGTGGGACGTTTCAGCCTTTTATATAATTATGGGGCCAAAACGTCCCGACCGAAACATCCCTGGCCAAAACGTCTCAACTCTCAAGGCCGAAACGTCACGAACCCCCCCCGAAGGCCGAAACCAGCTGGGAAACCCGCCCTGGGACAACTCGCCCCAAGTTTTTCATGCGCCACAGTTATGAGCTATTTGACTATGGTATTGGACTATGATTGGATTATAAGTAATAACAAATGAACTATTCAGCTGTTATTACTTATAATATGATCATTATTAGTTAGCGGACAATAGATTTGTTTATTGGACTTAATTATGATGATATTAAAAGTAATATCAGGAATAATTCCAAATGAATTATTATTATCAGAAGTATCTGTGGTAATGGTATCTGTGGGAGTCTCATTGATGGATGTTTCAGTGGCTTGACTGTTTGTTGTCTCGGACGTGTCCATGGCTTCTTCTAAGTCAATGATTGTTGACAGCTTAAAAGGCACATTTATTGTCTTATTAGTTTTAGATAAAGGAAAAGCGATCAACGCTGTGATGAATCCATATCACGCTGAAACAACATGTCTGTTCATTTGATTTTTTCTCATCAAACAAATATCATTCCCCTTAGTGGGTACCCGACTGAAACAACATGACTAAAACAACACTCCACTTCTGACTTGTCTCTACATGCAACAAATTCAGTATACAACTACATGTATTATTAGTTTAATTGAGTCATTCTGGGATGTTTTAATAGGATCACTGTGAATAATTTTCGATAAAATTGGATAATTTTTCGATAAAAAAGTGAGTAAAAATTTGTTTTATATATTACTACATGTATCCCCAAAAACTTTTTCTTCAAAAATCAGAAAAAAATTGGGACAACCTGCCCCAAAAAGTGGAACAACCCGCCCCAAAAATAGGTGTCAGGCAGTTTATCCCTGGGGCGGGTTGTCCCTGATCCCATTTCGTATACTGACTTTCGTATACAAAAGAAGCCATATCGTACATATATCATCACTAGTACACAGGCAAATTTTTGGGGTTTTTAAGTATTTTTTATATGAAATAATAGACTGTAAGGTATTATAATGTTGTATAAATTATTTTTACATACGGGATTGTTATCTTTACTTGGCTCAAGGAAGTCATAACCCCGTGTACGAAACGTCGTAGCTTGTGCACGAAACGTCCTACAAGTGTACGAAACGTCCAGCCCCATTCCATGGTGGGGCAGAATCACGTGATTTTCAAAATGGTCAAATGGAGAGATCTATTCTGAATGTACATATTGAATATTGGGCTTATGACTGGCATGAGAAGAAAGGAATAAGTCGGATTTATCCAGAGTCAGGACAGTGTCTGTCGATCTGTGTACGAGTTCCCACAGGATTGCTATGAGTTTTAAATACATGTATATAGGATTTAATCTTATTGGGAGATTATGTAGTATTCCATGCAGGGAGAGTCAATCTGACATGGGTGATTCCGTTCTTCCCACTGAGGAATGGACTGCACAAAACGATCGGATAAATTGTCTGGGGAGTTGATTTGGTGGTGAGTTCAGGGTATTTTTTGTTTTTAAAAATTTGATTAGCAGTTTCCATCTTGATTTAAAAAAAATGATGATAAATAGTGAATAAAAGGCCAATATGAAAGAAAAATGGTTAGCATTTGGACATATTTGACTAGCATTTTGCGATGCGAATCCAGTCATCAAATACCCTGGAGTTGACCAAGAACCAAGAAACACAACCCCGCATTGACATTCTAATTGCAACTTTGCAGGGTTCGATCACGCATTTTCATGGAATTTAAAACATCGGAATCAGCATCGGTATCGGCCGATTATTAAATTTTTAACATCGGTATCGGCCGATAGTTTGTTTACCATATCGGTTCATCACTAATCTCCACTGAATGTTGACTCATTTGGTGTTGATCCCATGTTAATACTTCATACCACACCTGAGATATTGGCGTGACCCACTTTCAAAAATTTTGGGCACGCCCACTTTTTTAATGTAAAAAATGCATGTATCCATGTCAGAAATGCTTTAGGTGGTCAAAAAATGTGATTTCCAGCAATTATGAAAAATGCACTCAATGACCCCTAAGTGACCTCCATGACCTTGACCCATATTTTGAGTCTCCATCGAGTGTCGACTCATTTGAAGTTGGTCCCAGATCCATATGTCATACCACACATGAGATATGGGCGTGACCCACTTTCATAAATTTTGGCCACGCCCATTTTTTTTTAACTTTAAAATACATGTGTGTACGTCAGGAATGCTTTAGAGGGTCAAAAAATGTGATTTCCATCAATTATGAAAAATGCACTCAATGACCCCGAGGTGACCTCCCTGACCTTGACCCATATTTTGAATTTTCACAGAGTGTCGACTCATTTGGTGTTGATCCCAGGTTCATATGTCATACCACACCTGAGATTTGGCCGTGACCCACTTTCAAAAATTTTGGCCACGCCCACTTTTTTAATGTAAAAAATGCATGTGTGTACGTCAGAAATGATTTAGGGGGTCAAAAAATGTGATTTCCAGCAATTATGAAAAATGCACTCAATGACCCCTGGGTGACCCCTGTGACCTTGACCCATATTTTGAATCTCCATCGAGTGTCGACTCATATTGTGTAAAATATTTTTAAACAAATCAGAAATGGGTTTTCGTTAACAGTATTTACAGATATTCATACTGGAATCAGAACAATTATTTATAAGAAACCAGAAAAGGCATATATGTAACCACAATTCAAAGGGTTCGATACACAAATCAGAAATGGACATTTTTGGCTCTGCCCACTAATTTGAGTGATGAAATATGTTCATAAACTTTAGAAATGCATTAAGGTGTAATAAAATTCATTTCCCAGTATTTCTGAATAATACGCACTTGATGACTTTTGGTGATCTCTTTCAGGTGGACCCCTAGGTGACCTCTCTGACCTTGACCCATATTTTGAATTTCCATCAAGTGTCGACTCATTTGGTGTTAGTTCCAGGTCCATTCATCATACCACGATTGAGATATGAGCATGACCCACTTTCAAAAACCTCAGGAATGCTTTGGGGGGTCAAAAAATGTGATTTCCAGCAATTCTGAAAAATGCACTCAATGACCCCTAGTTGACCTCCGTGACCTTGACCCATATTTTGAACTTCCATCGACTGTCGACTCATTTGGTGTTGGTCCCAGGTCCATAGGTCATACCACCTTTGAGATATGGGCGTGACCGACTTCCAAAATTTTGGGTCACGCCCACTTTTCTTTAAGTCAAAATGCATGTGTGTACGTCAGGAATACATGGGGGGGGGGGGGGGGGGGGTCAAAAAATGTGATTTCCAGCAATTCTGAAAAATGCACTCAATGTCCCCTAGGTGACCTCTGTGACCTTGACCCATATTTTGAGTCTCCATCAAGTGTCGACTCATTTTGTGTTGGTCCCAGGTCCATACGTCATACCATGCCTGAGATATGGGCGTGACCCACTTTCAAAAATTTTGGCCACGCCCACTTTTTTTTTTATGTCAAAATGCATGTGTGTACGTCAGGAATACTTTAGGGGATCAAAAAATGTGATTTCCAGCAATTCTGAAAAAATGCACTCAGTGACCCCTAGGTGTCCTCCGTGACCTTGACCCATATTTTGAGTCTCCATCAAGTGTCGACTCATTTGGTGTTGGTCCCAGGTCCATACGTCATACCATGCCTGAGATATGGGCGTAACCCACTTTCAAAAATTTTGGCCACGCCCACTTTCTTACATCAAAATGCATGTGTGTACGTCAGGAATACTTTAGGGGATCAAAAAATGTGATTTCCAGCAATTCTGAAAAATGCACTCAATGACCCCTAGTTGACCTCCGTGACCATGACCCATATTTTGAACCTCCATCGAGTATCGACTCATTTGGTGTTGGTCCCAAGTCTGTAGGTCATACCATGCCTGAGACATGGGCGTGCCCCACTTTCAAAATTTTTTGCCACGCCCTCTTTTTTTTACATCAAAATGCATGTGTGTACGTCAGGAATACTTTAGGAGGTCAAAAAATGTGATTTCCAGCAATTCTGAAAAATGCACTCAATGACCCCCTAGGTGACCTCCGTGACCTTGACCCATATTTTGAATCTCCATCAAGTATTGACTGATTTGGTGTTGGTCCCAGGTCCATACGTCATACCACGCCTGAGATATGGGTGTGACCCACATTCAAAAAATTTGTCCACGCCCACTTTTTTACGTCAAAATGCATGTGTGTACGTCAGGAATACTTTAGGGGGGGGGGGGGGGGGGGTCGGGGCAAAAAATGTGATTTCCAGCAATTCTGAAAAATGCACTAAATGACCCCTACGTGACCTCTGTGACCTTGACCCATATTTTGAATCTCCATCATGTGTCGCTTAATTTGGTGTTGATCCCAGGGCCATACGCCATACCACACCTGAGATATGGGCGTGACAACTTTCAAAACTTTTGGCCAATCCCACTTTTTTACGTCAAAATGCATGTGTGTATGTCGGGAATACTTTAGGGGGTCAAAAAATGTGATTTCCAGCAATTCTGAAAAATGCACTCAATGACCCCTAGGTGACCTCCGTGACCTTGACCCATATTTTGAATCTCCATCAAGTGTCGACTCATTTCGTGTTGGTCCCAGGTCCATACATCGTACCACGCCTGAGATATGGGCGTGACCCACTTTCAAAAATTTTGGCCACACCCACTTTTTTTTACATCAAAATACATGTGTGTACGTCAGGAATACTTTAGGGGGTCAAAAAATGTGATTTCCAGCAATTCTGAAAAATGCACTCAGTGACCCCAAGATGACCTCCGTGACCTTGACCCATATTTTGAACCTCCATCGAGTGTCGACTCATTTGGTGTTGGTCCCAGGTCTGTAGGTCATACAACGCCTGAGATATGGGCATGACCCACTTTCAAAACACCCCTACAGACACCCCAGGAATCTGAAAAACTTAGGTGGCCGAGAACTTGTGGCTGTCTATCAGCATGCCGAAAATCAACGAGATAGGGCAATTCGTTTTCGAGTTATCTTGCGGACAAAAAAGTGATGAGAAGACAGAAGACAGAAGAAAGAAGAAGAAGAAAAAAAAGAAAAACAAGAAAAAAGAAAAAGAAACCGTGCAAAAACAATAGTCTGTGTGTTTCACACAGACTAATTACTGCCTATTTTCATGATATAAACAATGAATACGAAGGATAATAGGTACCGAGAAGCGTTACGTGTCCCTCGCAGACCAATATTATCATTCAGTGGCATAATGTATACGGCTCAAAAAATAGTCGAATGAAAAATAATAGTAGACGATAGCACCTTACACCGGTTATTTGATAAATCGAATAGGCGAGACAGTCAAGTGTTGACAGACACAGTTTCTGAAACTCTGACATTGTTGACGTAAACTAAAAAAGTAACTGCTTTTTTCCACTTGCGCGATTGATCGTTCGCTGCAAATTGTAATTGCGTGAGCTTTGGCGCGTGAGAGCGATTGCACGCCATTAAAATGAAGGTCTGATGTTGAATTTGAATTTAAGGAATATCAGAGGTTGGAATTTCAAATCAAACAAAATTTCTTTACTTATATAGCACCTTAAGTTAAGGTGCTATATAAGTAATGAAATTTTGTTTAATTGGGATGACGTATCCTCCTGGGTCACCTCTAGCGTGTCATTGCATGGTCATTGGAATTGGTGTGAAAAATAACCTTATTTGACCTATATAACCAATATAAGCCTTTTCTGACAAAAATATACCTTCCTTATAAATAAAACCACAAGTTGTGAAAGCTTAATTTTCCTGATTTTCATCGGCACCTCACTTCTAAAGCTATTTCCTACAAACAAACACTGAATATCTTTGATTTTTTGCTACATAAATGATATCTTTAGATCGATGAAATATACACAAACTTGCAATAATACATTTGCTAAAATACCAATTATTTGTCAACTTTATCGCAATTTATTTCGCAGACACTCATAAACTTCCACGCGAATAGCGTCCATTCGAGTCCTACGTCACAACATTCTTCACAAACGAGAAAAACGAAAGGGCGGAATCATCAAAAGGAACATCAAAGATACCGCAAAATGTGGAGACAAATTTAAATCTCGCACATGCACGGTTTCGCGCAGTTCTTGCACATGCAGAATTTGAATTTAGTGATTTGTTTCAACACATGCAGCTTCGACGTCGATAAGAAATCTATCAACAATCAATTTACTTTAGCGCTTGTATTTTATCATCCTTTATAAATTTGTTTTTGTGTTTTACCTTTAACTTTTTGGGGGGAATTGTCATGATTTAAATTGGAATGACTGCTTCAGAGGTAGCTTTGACAGAGAACCTGCCGGTAGTGCAAATAACACGATAATAATATTTTCAGTGAATTTCAGTATCAAAAAGAACCCGAAGTGACTGGTTTGGCTCTAGGGGAACAGTTTACGTATGCTGAAAACCAATGGGTGTGTTCTTGTGTGTGGCCAGTACACACTTGGTCTGTGTTTGGTCTAACTGTCCGTAGTAATAACGATTGCTAGAGGTGGCACAAACGTGTCAACGCAGCCGCTGGCCACAGGAATTTACAATTCTTCCTGCTTGTAGAATGTTTGCGTAAAGAGACCACCTACATTCCATCAGTGAGAGACTTTCCGAACTGGGGCCAGCTCAGTCACCATGTAAGCTCCAAGACAAATAAATTGAACAAAGCTCTAGAAGAAATATGGAGCGACTATGAATCTAGGGAAAAGACTCCAAGACAAACATTATCAGCTTTTTATTATTATCACTTTTCAACATCTGGTAGTAAAATAATATTTATAAACGTCGCTCCGACAATTATTTAAAATTAAACGTTAAATTATTCATATCAAAGATCAATTATAAACATCGCTCCGACAAGAATATATTTAAAATTATTCGTATCTAACCTAGCGACAGTTCATAAATATATAATTGTGTTATCAAATGTATTGTATGTTACTATATTTTTCAGAACATTTTTGTGAACAATATGTGATATGTTTAAATACTTTTCGAAGGAAGTGTTAAAAATAAACACAACTAGAGAAACAGAATTTACTGCATCCAGTAAATTCAAGTCTGTGTGAAAAGGGTTAAAGTATCAGGAATAAACTCTACAGAAAGAGAATTTATGGAGGCTTATCTTCTGGTGTAAAATATTTTTTAACAAATCAGAAATGGGTTTTCGTTAACAGTGTTTACAGATATTCATACAGGAATCAGAACAATTTGTATACGAAACCAGAAAAGGCATATATGTGACCAGCATTCAAAGGGTTCGATACACGAATCAGAAATGGACAATTTTGGCTTTGCCCACTAATTTGAGTGATGAAATACATTCATAAACTTAGAAATACATTAAGGTGTAAATGCATTTCCCAGTCTTTCTTAATAATATGCACTTGATGACCTCATTCAGGTGGACCGTATATTGAATCTCCAGCACTTTTTAACTCAGTTGGTGTAGTCCCATGTCTACATCTACACTGAAGAATGAGTGCAAACCACTTTGAAATAATGGCTCCACCAACTTCAGATCTGTCATCTGTCATTCAGATGGAACGGGTGAAAAAAACATAGATGAGTGCAAACTGGTTATTGTTAACCTGCATGCCAAAATGCATCGAGATAGGACGATCCGTATTTGAGTTGTCGTGCTGACAAAGAGTGCATAGACTCTATGTCGGAGATATTGTCATAAAAACCCTAAAAACCCCAAGAGCTCATTTGAAGGCCTGCTCATAAAAGAGCATCTAGTGACCTAAACAAGGCATACATAAAACTAGAACTTCTCTAATAAATTAATTTTAAACAGTCATAGCACTAACACAGTTAACAGTACAGTCAACTATGTCAGTATTGCATATTTTATCGGCATCCTGACAGTATTGTGATAGGTTTCAATAACAAATCTCCAGTGTAGTTTTACAATTACATGTACACCGGAATTCTTCATGTCATGATCAAGTTGTTAGTTTTTATATTAACTTGGTTTGGGAATTAATTCTGTACAATGAGATTACATGTAAATAAATAGATCATGTTATTGTATGTGACAGTCACAGCTTTCTCCCTACTGCTTTTTGTGAAATTCTTTCATAGAGAAAATATTCATACAGGAATCAGAACAATTTTTCTAAGAAATCCGAAAAGACATTTATGTGCACACCATTTATAGGGTTCGATCAAGGAATAAGAAATGGACATTACTGCCGCTGCCATTTGTTTGAATGATGAGATGCATGTATAATCTTCAAAACTGCATTAACTGGTATAAAATGAAATTCCTAATAGGTCGAAAAAGTATGCATTTAATAACCTCTCTTGACCGCATAGAGGTGGACCACATTTTGAACCTCCAGCAAGTTTCAACTCATTTGGTGTAGGTACCATTACTATAGGTCATACCAAACCTGAAGTATGAGTATAAACTACTTTATAAATGTTGGCTCCACCAACTCCGGATCTGCCATATTTGTAGATGATGGCAAATGTTCATATTAGCAAGGCAATGATGAAGTGCATGCATGGTACCTCTGGAAAATATATTGCAAGTAAAAAGGTTCAGTAATGTTGGAATGTAGATGTTGAAAGGCCTTGAAGACCCTCCGAGAGCCTGTCTGAAGACTTATTGGCATTGTCATACCGAGGTCCCATCTATATCCATGTGTGTTTAGAACAGCACTGTGAGAATGGAAATGGTTTTCATTATTCTCATTTCTCAATGATTTTTTCGAAGAGAGGTGCACCATCGAAGTGCAGTACGCTTTAGTGCACAGCGCCACCGTGCCCCCATATTAAGATCTTCAGAGGATTAAAATATTTGCTTTAAATATTCCATTTTAATCCTTTAACCCTTTACCCAACGAATCGGCTGCATCCGTCCGCGTAATATGCAAATTGAGAAGTTGAAAAAATATTAGTTCCAACGAGGGGTCCCATGATATGGTTTTGTTGAAATTGTTTGGAAAATTTGAAAAAAATGATATTTGAAATAATAAATTTTGCTATCGTCTGTGTTGGGTAAAGAGTTAAATGGGGGCGCAGTGGCTGAGTTGGCAGAGGTGCAGGCTGCAAGTCGAGCGGTCCTCACTCTGTCCTTGGGCAAGACACTTCACCCCATTTCCCACGTGGGTGCATGGTGGCGATGTGTACTAAAGCGTACTGCACATCGATGGTGCACCTGTCTTCAACCAATGCTAACCCTGCTTGTGTGGAGTTAGTATGTGGGGAATCTGATAGTTGCTCGCTGTTGCCCGGAGGTTCTCCCCAGGTACTCTGGCTTCCTGCACCCGTAAAACTGTCCTGGTCATGGTAAACCACTGTGCAGAAATATGTGACATTAAACACCAATAAATAAATAATCCTTTAAAAAATGAGCTCATTCCAATGAAGGGTCATAAGCTATGTTTTTCAAGCAAAAATGAAAAAGTAATTAAAACTGAATAGACATTTCTGTGTATAAAGCTGACCGGTTTTTGCCGTTATGTTGGCTAAAGGGTTAAGAATCCCTTAGTTTGGAAAGCACACTGAAAAGGTGTCCCATTCCACATAGAATTAAATGTTTCAGAAAAGAAAGCGAAAAACATTCTGTAGCCATGAGTTATATTAAAAATATTTTTTTATTCACATCGAAGTATTAAGAGGGTTAAAATCTGACCATTCAAATATTCCATTTTATTACTTTGTAACTGTGATAGGTGTTTCGAGAAAGCCACACATCACTCCATCCCAAAACCTCTCAATCCTGAATTATGATTGAGAATAAATAGATTTTTAAAAAAAATGTTTTGAAAAGTGAAGGTTTCTCTCTCTCTTCAATGATTGAGACTGAAGTTTTGTAACTTGATACAACATAAATATACAGTGCTGTTCAATGTAACAAAGAATTCTATCTCAGCTTTCTCTCTGGAGATTTCTGTTTTAGATAATGGTTACTGCTTCAGCTAACTCATTTCCCAGTAAATGTTGTAAACATATTTTTAACATCTGGAGCCCGAAGGCCCCACATGCCTCCAAATCATAGATGACCAAGTACCAATGGCAGGCAGTCTATCAGTATACCAAAAACATTGAGATAGGATTGACTGTATTTGGGTTATCATGTTGACAAACAGTGCATAGAAGACATTCTATGAAGGTTATTAATTTATTGGGGTTTAACGACACTTCAACAGCTAGGCCGCCTCGTGTCGTACAGTTTTTACGGATGCATTAAACCAGAGAACACAGAGAACCACCAAACAACAACAAGCAACTGTCTGGCTCCCCAACATGCTAACTCCACACAAGCAGGGTTAGTGCAAGTGTATCATCGACATGCAGTATGTCTTAGTACACATCATCACTATGCCATTATGTGGGCAGTGGGGGTGAAGTGTTTTTGCCCAAAGACACAAGGCACTTACCGCAGATAGGTTTCGAACTGAGAACCTCTCGGCTTGCAGCCTGCACCTCTAACTGCTTAGCCACCGTGCCCCTCTATGTATGTAATGGGAATACTTTAGAGGCTTATTTTGGGGATAAAATAGTTTTAAAGGAAATAGGTTTTCAATGACAGTATTTATAGATATTCATTCAAAATCAGATAATTTTTTCCAAGAAACCAGAAAAGGTATATATCTTCACAGCATTCAAAGGGACCAATCAAGGGAATGCACAAGGAGGTTCAAAAATATGATTTCCAGCAATTCTGGTACCGGTAATAGCCCTCGTGACTCCTGTTTGACCTTGGCCCAAATTTTGAATTTCCATCGAGTGTCGACACGTTTGGTATTGGCCCCAGGTCCATACATCATACCATGCTTGAAATATGAGCATGACCCACTTTCACAAATTTTGGCCACACCAACTTTTTACGTAAAAATGGATGTATGGACTTCAAGAATGCTTTAGAGAGTCAAAACATGTCATTTCCAGCAATTCTGAAAAAAATGCACTCAATGATCCCAGGTGACCTCCGTGACCTTGACCCCCATTTTTGAACCTCCATCAAGTGTCAACTTATTTAGTGTTGGCTCCAGGTCCATGCATCACACCATGCTTGAGATATGAGCGTGACCCACTTTCAAAAATTTTGGCCACACCCACTTTTTTCATGAAAAAATGCACGGCTGAATTTTGGGGAAGCATTTGGAGGTCAAAAAGTGTGATTTCCAGCAATTATGAAAAATGCACTCATTGACCCCTGAGTGACCTCGGTGACCTTGATCCATATTTTGAATCTCCATCGAGTGTTGACTCATTTGGTGTTGGTCCCAGGTCCATATGTCATACCATGCTTGAGATATGAGCGTGGCCCACTTTCAGAAATTTTGGCCACGCCCACTTTTTTTTACGTCAAAATGCATGTGTGTATGTCAGGAATGCTTTAGGGGGGCAAAAAATGTGATTTCTAGCAATTATGAAAAATGCACTTAATGACCCCTAGGTGACCTCCGTGACCTTGACCCATATTTTGAATCTCCATCGAGTGTCGACTCATTTGGTGTTGGTCCCAGGTCCATACATCATACCATGCTTGAGATATGAACGTGACCCACTTTCAAAAAATGTTGGTCACGCCCACTTTTTTTTACGTCAAAATGCATGTGTGTATGTCAGGAATGCTTTAGGGTGTCAAAAAATGTGATTTCTAGCAATTATGAAAAAATGCACTTAATGACCCCTAGGTGTCCTCCGTGACCTTGACCCATATTTTGAATCTCCATCGAGTGTCGACTCATTTGGTGTTGGTCCCAGGTCCATACGTCATACCATGCTTGAGATATGAGCGTGACCCACTTTCAAAAATTTTGGCCACGCCCACTTTTTTTTACGTCAAAATTTATGTGTGTATGTCAGGAATGCTTTAGGGTGTCAAAAAATGTAATTTCTAGCAATTATGAAAAATGCACTTAATGACCCCCTAGGTGACCTCCGTGACCATGACCCATATTTTGAATCCCCACCGAGTGTCGACTCATTTGGTGTTGGTCCCAGGTCCATACATCATACCATGCTTGATATATGAGCGTGACCCACTTTCAAAAATTTTGGTCACGCCCACTTTTTTTTACGTCAAAATGCATGTGTGTATGTCAGGAATGCTTTAGGGTGTCAAAAAATGTGATTTCTAGCAATTATGAAATATGCACTTAATGACCCCCTAGGTGACCTTGACCCATATTCTGAATCTCCACCGAGTGTCGACTCATTTGGTGTTGGTCCCAGGTCCATACGTCATACCATGCTTGAGATATGAGCGTGACCCACTTTCAAAAATTTTGGCCACGCCCACTTTTTATACTTCAAAATACATGTGTGTACGTCAGGAATGCTTTAGGGGGTCAAAAAATGTGATTTCTTGCAATTATGAAAAATGCACTTAATGACCCCCAGGTGACCTCTGTGACCTTGATCCATATTTTGAATCTCCATCGAGTGTCGACTCATTTGGTGTTGGTCCCAGGTCCATACGTCATACCATCCTTGAGATATGAGCGTGGCCCACTTTCAAAAATTTTGGCCACGCCCACTTTTTTTTACATCAAAATGCATGTGTGTATGTCAGGAATGCTTTAGGGGGTAAAAAAATGTGATTTCTAGCAATTATGAAAAATGCACTTAATGACCCCTAGGTGACCTCCGTGACCTTGACCCATATTTTGAATCTCCATGGAGTGTCGACTCATTTGGTGTTGGTCCCAGGTGCATACGTCATACCATGCTTGAGATATGAGCGTGACCCACTTTCAAAAAATTTGTCCACGCCCACTTTTTTTTACGTCAAAATGCATGTGTGTACGTCAGGAATACTTTAGGGGGTAAAAAAAAATGTGATTTCCAGCAATTCTGAAAAATGCACTCAATGACCCCTAGATGACCTCCGTGACCTTGACCCATATTTTGAACCTCCATTGAATGTCGACTCATTTGGTGTTGGTCCCAGGTCTGTAGGTCATACCATGCCTGAGATATGGGCGTGACCCACTTTCAAAACACCCCTACAGACACCCCTGATACCCCAGGAATTTGAAAAACATAGGTGGCCGAGAACGTGTGGCTGTCTATCAGCATGCCAAAAATCAACGAGATAGAAACAATAGTCTGTGTGTTTCACACAGACTAAATATTATGAAAATATTGTTCCTTTTTCTTGTTTCCCACATACATTGTAGATCTAATGGTCATCACAATTTCTAAAGAACGGTATGGGTCAAATTGCACAGAGGACAGTTCGGGAACTGTAGAGGACGGTTCGGGCTGATTGTAGCACCCCTGTCGGTTTGGGTCAGATTGCAGAGGACGGTTTGGGTATTTCCCCCAAAACGTGGATACGAAACGTCCACACATGGTTACTGAACTTACAAACACTTGGGTACAGAACTGGAAATTCCTTGGGTTCGAAACGTCCAATCTTTGGTACGAAACAACCAGAAATTTGGGTACGAAACAACCAGAGATTTGGGAACGAAACGTCCAAGTGGGTACGAAACATGCAATTTACGGACGTTCAGATCCCTCTCATTTTAATACAACCCATTTTATGTGGTAAATTGACTCTCCGACAATTAGTTAAAATTAAACGTTAAATTATTCATATAAAAGATCAATTATAAACATCGCCACAGGTACTCGGCACAAGCTGGGAAATCGAAAGAAAAATGATATTTGATACCATTTTTGAATCGATGCTGACGTGCACCCGTTATGGTGTATACATATTAACAAGGTACACAACTCGCTTTTCGAAAACGATAGCACATATCTTCGTTATAGCCCCCTCAAATTTGATTCACACAACGTATTCAACAGTATCCGGTATCAGTGGAAAGGGGAATGAATAAGCTTTACAGTGGTGTATTACAAGACCGTTGGCTGTTCTTGGGTTGTTCATGATAACTGGGAGAAGTCGCAGAAAAGGCCGAAAAACATTCAGTCGGACAAGACAGTGCACAGTGGAATGTGGATTACGAGCGACAATTATCCGATTTATTACAAATAATTCGAGGTCCCATTGTCTATGGATGGCAGATTCAAATATTAGCCGTATACCTTTATCAATTTTCAATCTTGGGTTGACATTTATTCATTTCTGGAGTTCACATTTACCATTTATACACTTTTAGCCGTAACTTTGAAATAGTTTCCAAGTTGATGGCGTCCATAGATTCACGGCTTGTGCAAATATTTTCCCCATTCTCCCATTGGCTTATTTTCATTATCCCCGCATTTTAAAAAATGCGGGGATATTGTCATGATCTCCGTCCGTACGTCTGTACTTCCATACGTCCGGTTTTGTAATTCGAAACGCTGTAACTTTCTACAGTTGTTCGATAGGGTCTGCGCAACCCAAAAATACAACTTTTAAATTTTTGTGCCACCAGGTGGCTTCTGTGGAGCCACTTAAAAAATGCGTTATTTTTTCACTTTTTTGCTGAATAGTCCCAACCTATGTAATTCGGAGTTCTAAAATTACACTAGGGTGTTGCTAAATGATCTGTAGATATGTAGGAAGGTTTCGGATTTTTCGGGTGCCACGTGGCTCCACTTTTGTGTTTTCTTAGACCGTTTCCGGCAAAAGGCTCGTAGGATATGTAATTCGAAATGCTAAATCCATGCTCAGATGTTGCAGTAGGGTCTATAGATGCGCACGAAGGTTTCGGATTTTTCGGGTGCCACGTGGCTGTGCCACCGTAGCCACTTTTGTGTTTTCTTAGACCGTTTCCGCCAAAAGGCTCGTAGGATATGTAATTCGAAATGCTAAATCCATGCTCAGAAGTTGCAGTAGGGGCTATAGATGCGCAGGAAGGTTTCGGATTTTTCGGGTGCCACGTGGCTGTGCCACCGTAGCCACTTTTGTGTTTTCTTAGACCGTTTCCGGCAAAAGGCTCGTAGGATATGTAATTCGAAATGCTAAATCCATGCTCAGATGTTGCAGTAGGGTCTATAGATGCGCACGAAGGTTTCGGATTTTTCGGGTGCCACGTGGCTGTGCCACCGTAGCCACTTTTGTGTTTTCTTGAACCGTTTCCGGCAAAAGGCTCGTAGGGTATGTAATTCGAAATGCTAAAACCATGCTCATATGTTGCAGTAGGGTCTATAGATGCACACGAAGGTTTCAGATTTTTCGGGTGCCACGTGGCTGTGCCACCGTAGCCACTTTTGTGTTTTCTTAGACCGTTTCCGGCAAAAGGCTCGTAGGATATGTAATTCGAAACGCTAAATCCATGCTCAGATTTTGCAGTAGGGGCTATAGATGCGCAGGAAGGTTTTGGATTTTTCGGGTGCCACGTGGCTGTGCCACTGTAGCCACTTTTGTGTTTTCTTGAACCGTTTCCGGCAAAAGGCTCGTAGGGTATGTAATTCGAAATGCTAAAACCATGCTCATATGTTGCAGTAGGGTCTATAGATGCACACAAAGGTTTCAGATTTTTCGGGTGCCACGTGGCTGTGCCACCGTAGCCACTTTCATGTTTTTCTTAGATCGTTTCCAGCGAAAGGCTCCTAGGGTATGTAATTTTAAATGCTAAAACCATGCTCAAATGTTGCAGTGGGATCTGTAGATGTGCAAGAAGGTTTCAGATTTTTCAGCTGCCAAGTGGCTGTGCTGTTGCCACTTTGCGTTTTCTTAGGCCTTTTCCGGCAAAAGGCTCCTAGGGTATGTAATTTGAAACGCTAAAACCATGCTTAAATGTTGCAATGGGGTCTGTAGATGCACAGGAACGTTTCGGATTTCGGGTGCCACGTGGCTGTGCCACCATTGTCACTTTCATGTTTTCTTAGACCCTTTCCGGCAAAAGGCTCCTAGGGTATGTATTTCAAAATGCTAAAACCATGCTCAAATGTTGCAGTAGGGTCTGTAGATGCGCACGAAGGTTTCAGATTTTTCAGGTACCACATGGCTGTGCCACTGTTGCCTCTTTCATGTTCTCTTGACCATTTCCGGTGAAAGGCTCCTACAGTATGTATTTCAAAATGGTAGAACCATGCTCAGATGTTGCAGTAGGGTCTGTAGATGTGCACGAAAATTTTGGATTTTTCAGGTGCCACGTGGCTGTGCCACCATTGCCACTTTCGTGTTTTCCTGCGAAAGTCTCCTAGAGTATGTAATTCGAAACGCTAAAACCATGCTGAGATGTTGCAGTAGAGTCTGTAAATGTGCAGGAAGGTTTCGGATTTTTTGGGTGCTACATGGCTGTGTCACCGTTGCCACTTTTGTGTTTTCTTAGACTGTTTTCCGGCTCCTAGGGTATGTAATTCGAAATGCTAAACGCCTGCTCAAATTTTGCAGTAGGGTCTGTAGATGTGTACAAAGGTTTCAGATTTTTCAGGTGCCACGTGGCGGTGCCACCGTTGTCACTTTCATGTTTTCTTAGACCGTTTCCGGCGAAAGGCTCCCAGGGTACATGTATGTAATTCGAAACGCTAAAACCATGCTCAAATGTTGCAGTGGAAGCTGTAGGTGCTCACGAAGCTGTGTCACCTGTGCCACTCCATATGATTTTAGTGTGTCATATAATACATTTCATCTTTGTATCAAGCATTCATACAAAGTCAAGGATGCAAATGCGGGGATACACTATAGTGTGCTTTGCACACAAATGACACCATCTAGTTGATGATATTCTCGGCATAAATAGTAGCCAATGGGATGTTTTTGTGACCATCTTCGCTTCTATGGATTCCATTAGCCTGTTTTGTTTCCAAAGGAAGGTTAAAAAATGTATAAATGGCAAATGTGATCGTCAGAAATGAATAAATGTGGATCCGAGATTAGTAATTGATAAAGGTATACGGTTAATATTTGAATCTGCCCTCCATAGACAATGAGACCTCGAATTATTACATGTAAAATAAATCGGATAATTATCGCTCGTAATCCACTTTTCACTGTGCACTTTCTTGTCCGACTAAATGTTTTTCGGCCTTTTCTGCGACTTCTCCCGGTTATCATGAACAACCCAAGAGCACCCAACGGTCGTGTAATACACCACTGTAAAGCTCATTCATTCCCCTTTCCATTGATATCGGGTACTGTTGGATACGTTATGTGAATTAAATTTGAGGTGGGTATAACGAAGATGTGTGCTATCGTTTTCGAAAAGCGAGTTGTGTACCGTGTTAATATTTATATACCATTATAGGGTCACGTCATCATCGATTCAAAAATGGTATCAAATATCATTTTTCTTTCGATTTCCCAGCTTGTGCCGAGTACCTGTGGCTCCGACAAGAATATATTTAAAATTATTCATATCTAACCTAGCGACAGTTCATAAATATATCATTGTGTTATCAAATGTATTGTATGTTACTATATTTTTCAGAACATTTATGTGAACAATATGTGATATGTTTAAATACTTTTCGAAGGAAGTGTTAAAAATAAACGCAAATATTGTGAAAATATTGTTCCTTTTTCTTGTTTCCCACATAGTCATCACAATTTCTAAAGGACGGTATGGGTCAAATTGCACAGAGGACGGTTCAGGCACTGTAGAGGACGGTTTGGGCGCTGTGGAGGACGGTTCGGGCTAAATATAGCATTCGTGCTCGGTCGGTTTGGGGCAGTTTGCAGAGGACGGTTATGGTATTTTCCCCAAAACGTGGATACAAAACATCCACACATGGTTACTGAACTTGCAAAAACTTGGGTACAGAACTGGAAATTCCTTGGGTACGAAACGTCCAATCTTGGGTACGAAACGTCCAATCTTGGGTACGAAATGACCAGAAATTTGGGTACGAAACGACCAGAGATTTGGGTACGAAACATCCAAGTGGGTACGAAACATGCAATTTACGGACGTCCAGATCCCTCTCATTTTAATATGACCCATTTTATGTGGTAAATTGACGCACCCCGGAGGGCATGCAGAGACGTCGACCCATTGCGAACTCTGCCCTGGAGAAGTCGGCCCGAACAATTTCGGAGAAGTCAGCCCGAACAATTTCGGAGAAGTCGGTCAACGAGAGAAGTCGGTCCCGCAAACTACAGGAGAACTTGGCCCCTAGGAGAAGTCGGTCCCAGTAATTTGGGAGAAGTCGGCCCACGAGAGAAGTCGGCCCCACAATCTACAGGACTACTTCCAATGATCTTGGGACCTTCTCTCGGCCATTTGATGAAATAAAATGCTGAGAAAATTCTCCCTCCCTATAATAACAGTAGCGTTTAGCTCATCATTTTATTTTGTCAAATGGCCGAGAGCAGGCCCCGTTGGTCTTGTAGGACATTGGTCGAGTTCACTTTCTGCAAGGGTGGAGGGTGGGGGGGGGGGGGGGATTAGGATGCTTCGGTGGAAGTGGACAAAACATAAAATGGCTTCTTTCGACTGAGTAGCAAAAAACGCCTTTTTGGGTTAGTAACAGGGTTTTTTCAATATTTAATTAAGATTATAAAAATAAGCAGTATAAACAGAGGAAAAGAGACATAAACGTAGCAGGTAATGGGGTTATCAGTGACAATTATTTACTGAAATTTCGATACACTAAATGAAGTCTTGATTTTTAGCCTTTGAAAATACCAGTATGTAACATTAATTCCTAGAAGGCCCAAAGAGCTTTCTAGGAACTGATGTAAGGTAGTGGTATTATCAGTGATAAAAAACAAGACCGCGTTATCACCTATTGTTTACTGAAATTTCGATACGCTATTTCTTATTTCACCGTAATGTCGATCCTTAATTACACCACTGAGATGTATGAAAACATTTAGTCTTTTCTTTTACCATTCAAATACCAGTTCGTAACATTAATTCCCAGAAAGCCCAAAGAGCTTTCTAGGAACTGATGTTAGGTACTGGTATTATCAGTGATAAAAAAAAAAACTAGACCGCGTTATCACCTACATGTTGTATTATTTACAGAAATTTCAATACACTATTTCTGTATTCCGACTTCGTTTGGGGTCGACTTCTCCCATGGGCCGACTTCTCTCGTTTGGGGTGGACTTCTCCTGTATTCCCCCGGAGACATGAACAATCAATTGAACTGAAAGAAAATGTTCTACGAAAGGTCCCACCATGTCTACGAAATGGTCTTTCTATGAACAACTTGTCTTTGAAATGTCTTGTCTTGTCTATAAAACGTTATTTTCTTCGAAACTTCCAGAAACTGTCTATAAAAATAGTACTGGGCTGAATAGCTCCAGTTCAAATAGATAAGCTGATACTTCAGCTAATGTAGCCGTGCAGAAACCTAAAGCCCTCCGCAGTAGATCAAACGTTTCCCAGTCATTTATTGTTCATTTCACAATGCGTGGTCGTTGCGTAACGTTGAGCCCGTCTGCATTCTCAGTGTGAAAAGACTTTTGATTGAAAATATGTTTGGAAGAGAAGGTTTATAGTGTTTTTGGCTCATCTTGACAAAGTAAAGCTGAGCTAATCTCATCGCTCCCCGGCCGTGCACCGTCGTCCGTCATCACCATGTTTTGGTCTTCTCCTCCAAAGCCACTGGGCCAATTCAAGTGAAAGTTTGTGTGAGTGATGGTCCCAAAGGGGCATTTCATTTTTGTTCAACTCAACATGCCCAGCCCCATAGGAGGGAGTGGGGGGAAATGCTCCAAAATATTTTAAAAATCTTCTCAAGAACCAGTGTGTACAATGACTTGATATATGCTATGGAGCTTCCATATGAGGTTGAGAATCAAGTTTGTTCAAACGAAGTTCGTGAAGTAATATTTGGCTTTGTAATAGGAGGGGTAAGATTTTTGACCCCGCCCAAAATTTTCTATTTTCTGAACCGATGGTCCGGTATGAACCAAATTTGGTATGTGGTATTATTGGGTCATAAGTACTTGACCCATGCAAAAAAAAAAATTTCCTGAATCCCCATGGAACCCTGAGAGCTAAAAATAAAAATATTTTCAAACGCCCATATTTCCCAAACCACATGGAACAGAGAGCTGTTATGTGGTATGAAGTATCCTTAGGACCAGTAGAATTGAATGGTAAAAAAAAAAAATGCCATTGGGGTTATGTTAGGGTGTTCTGTAATGGGCATCGAAAAAAATGCTGAGTCAGCATATTTGCAAAAATTAAAAAAAATCTTTTCTCCAGAACCAATCATCAGAATCTTTTGATATTTGGTATACATCATTCATAGAGGGAGGGGGGGGGGGGGGGGGAGGAGGTCATATAAAAGTTTGTTGAAATAAAGCTCATTGGTTCATATTTAGGCTCTCTACAGGAGCCCGAAGTTTACATAGGGTAATATGGGGAATATTCTTTAAAAATCTTCTTCTTCAGAACCACCAGTCAGAATCTTTTAATGTTTGGTATACATCACTGTTATGAGGGTCAGATTCAAGATTGTTCAAACCAAGTCCCTAGGTTATTATTTGGGCTTCCTACGGAAGCCCAAATTTTATCTTTGTTCAATATAGAGGGCAATTAAAAAAAATCTTCTTCAGATCCACCAGTCAGAATGTTTTGATATTTGGTATGCAACATCTCTAAGGGGCTCAGATCAAGTTTGTTCAAATCAGATCCCTAGGTATATATTTGGGCTCACTGCGGTAGCCCAAATTTGTATTTAGTGCAGTATGAGGACATTTTTTAGCTCAACTTTGGCGAAGCCAAATTTGAGCTTATGCAGTGGCCAGTTGTCCGTCTGTCCATCAACAATTCAATATGGCTCGGGCTAGAGGCCGTATTTATGAACCGATCTTTACGAAACTTCTTGGGTACCTTTGTTATGACCATGGGACGAGAACAAGTGTTTTTGGGTCTGATCCGAAATTCAAGTTGGCCGATGGCAGCCATTTTGTACAAAATTAGGTGCAATCAGATTTTTGCACAGAACTTCCATATGAAAGCGCTGATTTGAATAATTTTTTGTGTGAATGTTTAGTACCATGGGATGCATCACATATCTATAGTACAGGTTTTTTTCTCATGCAGAAATTATGCAAATTAGATGAACTTTGATTTTTTCAGTGCTACTTACACACAGTAAGTACACATGTCAATACGGCTCGGGCTAGAGTCTGTATTTATGAACCGATCTTCACGAAACATCTTGGGTACCTTTGTTATCACCCTGGGACGAGAACGAGTGTTTCTGGGTGCGGTCCAAAATTCAAGATGGCTGCCAATGGCCATTTTGTACCGAAATTAGGTCTAATCAGTTTTTTGTACACAACTTCTATACGGCTCAGGCTAGAGGCCGTATTTATGAACCGATCTTTACGAAACTTCTTGGGTTCCTTTGTTATCACCGTGGGATGAGAACGAGTGTTTTTGGGTGTGGTCCGAAATTCAACATGGCCACCAGCAGCCATTTTGTACCAAAATTAGTGCAATCAGTCTTTTGTACAGAACTTCTGTATGAAAGTTCTGATTTGAATAAATTTTTGTATGAATGTTTAGTAACATGGAATACATCACATATAGTACAGGTTTTTTTCTCGTGCAGAAATTATGCAAATTAGATGAACTTTGATTTATTCAGTGCTACTTATACACTGGAAGTGCACATGTCAATACGGCTCGGGCTAGAGGCTGTATTTATGAACCGATCTTCACAAAACTTCTTGAGTACTTTTGTTATCACCTTGGGACGAGAACGAGTGTTTCTGGGTGCGGTCCAAAATTCAAGATGGCTGCCAGTGGCCATTTTGTACCGAAATTAGGTCCAATCAGTTTTTTGTCACAACTTCTACACAGCTCATATTTGTGAACTGATCTTCACGAAACTTCTTGAGTACCTTTGTTTTCACCTTGGGACAGGAATGAGTGTGTTTTGGGGTGACTTTGTTATCACTGTGCTATGAGAACAAATATTTTGGGGTTCAGTCAGACCCACTCTGGGACTCAAAGATTTTTTTCTAGTTTAGCATCTGACTGTCACCCACCTTTACAATACTTTACCTATACATTTGTTACAGGCAACGGCCAGTATTTATGTACAGACCGTTACAATACTTTATATGTACCTTTGTTATCAGGTCATTACCTAGATGTTTATCATTGCTGTGTCACATACTATACATGTACATGTCTTTGTCTTGACAAGTTGAGCTACAGCTTTCATTAAAAACTGGCCAACAAATGACGCCACACTTCATTTGTTCAGTTTTTAATGAAAATGTTTCTTCTGGCACAAGAGACAGAATGGAACTCAATGGACGAATTGGTCAAATATACATTTGACACAGTGGACAGTTGATCGAAACAACACTTTGAAGAAAGGACAGTTGATTGGAACGACACTTTGTCATTTGTAAAAATCGTCAAATTATCGATTCTAACAAGTATCCATCTGACAAGATGTCCAATACTGTCCATTCAATGAAGTGTCATTTGATTCTTGATGAAGTGTGATGTGAGCTTTGAGAGCTTAGATAGACTTTAAGTTGTGATTTAAAAATACGTGTTGCTCTGCATGGTTTGGTTTTAATGAACATCGACGGTTCGAGATAACCAGCCCAGTCTTACTGAAAATGCGTTCACTTGGAACGCTTGTCGCCGGTATGGCGAGGTATGTTTTTGTAAGTACAGACAAGGTTGGATACATACAGCATTATTTCTTCCACCAGAGGAAGGGGGTGTCTTGCGGGTCAATAACCAGCTCCCTAAGATACCTGTCTAGTTCATACTGCATATCTGCTTTGACTGCTTGAATATTATTACCATGCTCTTGACTATTTTGCCCCTGTTTTTTAGCAGGGGTGGGGGGTGGGGGGGGGGGGGGGGGGTGGCGGGATTCCTTGGTCCAAGAACATGCAGAAACCGTTGGGGACATCATGTGTTATGCACCCCCCCCCCCCCCCCCCCCCCTATATTTTCCATGACAGCTGGTATTTGAGTAATAAATTCTATCGCCACCTTATGTACAAAGCAGCACCTTCAGCAAATAAAATGTGCCGTTGCATACACATGAGAAGCAAAAAATGTGACAAATTTTCTTTGCCACATTTTCTTTGACAAATTAAATTTGCTCATCTGTACGGGGCTTTAAACGATGCATGTGCCCAAATTGCGAACCGCTGCTGGGATCAACGTTGATCCCAGCCTTGTCCTGCAGTTTACGTGCGCGCACATACACTTGACGCAGAGTACCGATGCACGTCATTATCTAAGCTACAACTTTGTTGGTTTGGCTGCAGGGTTACTGGCTGGGAGCTGTTTTTTGCACCAGTAAAAGCTAATTCTAGGCTATTGGAACAATAATGGGGTTCTATATTGCAATGCACTCACCTGTTTTCTTTTGGGATTTGTCTCCACTTTTTTATAATCTCTCTCCATTCTTGTGGGTGATGACGTTGTAAATGTGATTTCAGGTTTGAAGTGTTCGATTGAGCAGCTTTAACGGTCTTGTGGCATAATTTGCACCGGCATTTGTCTTTATCTGTGCATCTGTGCTGCCTAGGCGGTAAAATTTACCGACCTACAGACTTTTATCAGCCATTATTATCAAAACGTAGATAGCGCGTGCCACTGGCTGGTCGGCTGGAACTTAGAACCTTCAGAAGCCAGAAGGTGGTGCCTGTGACTTTTGTCTTACTTATCCAAAAACACAGCCAAAGGCTTCTCAATATGGGAGTTGGGGGGTGGGGGCTGGGGGGTGGGGGGGGGGGTCAAAATCTCAAATCATCAAGGTTTTGACAATTGGTGAGTGAGCCTCAACCCACCGGGTCGCATCGTTTCAGAGCAGAAAAAAACAAATAAAGAAAAAGAAAAGCACCAGATCATGCATACATCCAGACATGTAACCAGAGTTTGTTTTTGTTTATTTTTTTTTTGGGGGGGGGGGGGGGGGGGCACCATACCATAATTTACTAAAACATCATAATATATAACTGTTTATATTCAACAGAATTCAAGTTTGCTCCAACTCCAACACGCCCCCCCCCCCCCCCTCCCAGAGGTTATGTCCCTACCCACTGAACTTATTCTAGACCATAGTGTGCTATCCCCATAAGTGCTGCCCAAAAGTGATCCCCCCTTCCCCTGCCCGACCACTACCACCACGTAGCTCTAGCTAGGCTATTGCGCCCATCGTTGTAAAATGTACCGCCTTAACCCAACAGAACACAATCGGAAGATGGATAGAATTTCATAAAGGTTTTTTATTTCATCGTATTATAACTGATTAAAGAATAAAAATACGTCAAATTCTTCAATACATTGAGACAAGTTAATTATTGTTCAGTGCAGGCAGTTGATACTATTGAAGCTTGGTGACCTCAACCAGCAAATACAAAACTGAATACAGTAAATTGAAAATCTTGTGACCTGTGAAAGAATGAAAAGAAAATTAGCCTTCTGTATTCTTTGACCACTGCAATACTTGTAATATTAATAGGCTTACTTCAACTAATAACCAATTGAGGCTGAAATAAATTGTTTGGAGATAAAATCCCCAAAGTTTAATAAATAATTTCTGGAATCAAGAGCTCCGGTTCAGAAGATGGGAACGAGGAGCTCGTGCGTTGTGACAACGGTGCAGTGGTGGTGCTATGGGGGCGGGGGGGGGGGGGGGGGGGGGGGGGGGGGGGAATCGGAATTATCGGACACAGAAAATCACTAAAATGGAACTGAAAATTAGCGTTGCAATTATTGTTAGAACCCAAGAAACGCATCTGAACACATCAGTTTTAACTCAACTTGACAAAGTCAAGCTGAACTATTGCCATCACTTCTCGTCCGTCGGCATACGTACGTACGTACGTTAGTACGTTAGTATGTTAGTACATTAGTACGTACATCCACAATTACCTTTGGCACACCTCACAGGTCGCATTTATGATCAGATTACTTTGAAACTTCTTATGCTTGTTTGGGGTTACCTCTAGATGGGAGCTATCGATTTTCTTCAATTTTCGTCAAAAAATGTTGCCGCGGCCAACGTTTTTAGAACTTAGTTTAGTCAAACCACAATATTTCCCTTTGGCACACCCTACAGGGCACATTTATGATTTGATTACTTTGAAACCTGGTATGCTTATTTAGGGTGACCTCTAGATGGGAGCTATCGATTTTCTTCAATTTTCGGCAAAAAATGTTGCCACGGCCAACGTTCGTAGAACTTAGTTCAGTCAGGCCTGAATATTTCCCTTTGGCACACCCTACAGGGCCCATTTATGATCAGATTGCTTTGAAACCTGGTATGCTTGTTTGGGGAGACCTCAAGATGGGAGCTATCGATTTTCTTCAATTTCTGTCAAAAATTGTTGCCGCGGCCAACATTCTTAGAACTTAGTTTAGTCAGAAGACTCCATATTTCCCTTTGGCACACCCTACAGGGTACATTTATGATTGGATTGCTTTGAAACCTGGCATGCTTGTTTGGGATGACATCTAGATGGGAGCTATCAATTTTCTTCAATTTCCGTCAAAAAATGTTGCCGCGGCCAGCGTTTTTAGAACTCAGTTTAGTCAGACCACAATATTTCCCTTTGGCACACCCTACAGGGCACATTTATGATTTAATTGCTTTGAAACCTGGTATGCTTGTTTGGGGAGACCTCTAGATGGGAGCTATCGATTTTCTTCAATTTCCATCAAAAAATGTTGGGGCGGCCAACGTTCTTAGAACTTGATTTAGTCAGTAGACTCGATATTTCCCTTTGGCACACCCTACAGGGCACATTTATGATCGGATTGCTTTGAAACCTTCCATGCTTGTTTGGGGTGACCTCTAGATGGAAGCTATCGATTTTCTTCAATTTCCATCAAAAAATGTTGCTGCAGCCAACATTCTTAGAACTTAGTTTAGTCAGACCACAATATTTCCCTTTGGCTCACCCACAGGGCTCATTTATGATTAGATTGCTTTGAAACCTGGTATGCTTATTTACGGTGACCTCTAGATGGGAGCTATCGATTTTTTCCATTTCCGTCAAAAAAAGTTTCCACGGCCAACGTTCTCAGAATTTAGTCTAGTCAGACCACAATATTTCCCTTTTGTACACCCTACAGGGCACATTTATGATTGGATTGCTTTGAAACCTGGCATGCTTGTTTGGGGAGGCCTCTAGATGGGAGCTATCAATTTTTCTCTCAAAAAATGTTGCCACTGGCAAAAAAACTGACATTGGTCCCAATGATCTTCAATTTTGCCATTTCATTTATAACTAACCAAGTTCAAGTTGTCAAGTTGAGCTACAGTGTCATTGACACTTTCATTTAAAATTTTCTGAGGGTGCACCACCAAAACCCCGAAAAAGCTTTGCGCCATTTGCGCTTACCGGTTCTCGCCACCGGCCCTCGTATATCAGGGTTTCACTTCTCAACACTATGCGCAGTTCAACATTATATGCGACTCCATTGCATTAGAGCAAATCCTGCTCCTGATTGGGGGGGGGGGGACATTCTTCCACACCCACCTTGCCATCACGTGTGCTACGGTGTGGAATTATTATTGATATTGGTAACAGAAAGAAATTTGAGAATCAGCAACAATAACTATGAATTTAACTATTCTGAAATTTAATTTAAAAAATATTAATATAAAAAAATGATACAAAGATCTTTTACACTAATTGGTTTACAGACAATAAAACAGTGGTACTTATCAATTATTGAATTAGTCCAAAGTACAGTTTGACAGAATCCAGTAATCCAGTGGTGAGGAATCTTGCGAAGAAAGTTACCAGCTGGTAGTATAAAATCCAAGAATGTCTCTTCAGAAACAGTATCCTGTAGATTTGTAATAAAATTTTCACTTAGAAATTTCAGTATAAAATATAATAAAATGCTCTGCAAAATTCAAATGGAGTAGAAATCCAAGAAGTATTGGTGCCACAGGTAATTTCCAAATAATCCAGAAGCATCCTGGCTTTTCACAAAATAATATTATTCTGTTTCACAAAAAGTATAAATTCTCTTTTCCAAGACGAATAGATTCTCTTCAAAATTCACTTTCGAATCAATCTTCCAAATTCACAAAGAAGCACTGCTTCTATAATAAATGCACTTTCCCAGAACAATAATAATTTCCAATGGAAACAACTGCTGTTTTATAGAATAAATCTTTCTGAAAATAAGTTCTTCTGAACTGGCTTTCTAAAAATGAGTTTTTGAATTCTGTTGACAAACCTTTATATAGTAACCAGATAGAATGTTCCAGAAGATGAAAATTCTACAAAGTTCTATCAGTTTCTAGGTGATTCAGTCATAATTCAAGTAAACAAGGTCCTTGACATACTTAAACAATCAACAGATATATGTACAATATATTAGTGTAACAAAGATGTAAACAAAGGTCACTCAGTGCAAATGAGTCAGACCAGTCGGAAAATGCAGGAAAATATCAATCTCATTTTACCACCAACTAAGGATACCGGTACATCAATCTCGATATAATATGGGGGCTATAACAACGCGTCTCAGTGATATTAGTGTAATCAATTTTAGGGGGAAATCTCCCCCCCCCCCCACCTCCCCCCCACCTCCCCCCCCAAAAAAAAATTTGCCCATGCGCCTATGGGCGTATGGCAAATCACGTCCAACTTGTTCAACCTATACTCCAAAGTGCTGCAAGATGTTTTGTTGCAATTTTTTCGTCACATTCGTTATGTGTGCGTTGTATTTTCTGGTTTGTAATGAGTCATGAATTCTGAAGATGGTCGAGATACAGGGAAAATGCAATGAAAAAAAGGCAGTTTTCAAAAAAAGAATTCCCCCATCTCGCCGCTACACGGCTTGGATGATGCTGTGCATCGTGAGTCCAGGCCCCCCGCCCCCACCTGTATTTCGAAATCTGGTGCCGCCGCTGCTGCTACGACTGAGTACCGATGTGGTTGAGGTAGTTAACGTGGTGTCAGCCATTATGTCCTGGTGAATATATGATAATAATGTTAATGTGCATGGTGTGATACGTTTTGTAGGTTCAGGCACTGACAGACAGCTTGTTTGGCGTCCGCAATGAAGGGCTACGGTGTATGATTGTGTTCGGAGGTGCATCAGCTTTGTTAGTCTGAATCGGTGTCATTTTGATGCATATCGCGAGTTGAATACGGGTTACCGATTGAGTTTGTTCAAAACACAATGTTGATTTATTATTTAACCACATGTATCGAGGATGAAAAAAGTGGGTTGTCTTTCCATAGAAGGAAATGCGTTTTCTGAGAAAGAGGCCTACTTCTGAATTAGTTTCAATAGTAAATATTAAATAACATGACGGTTTTTGACACAACAGAAAACGGGCATCAATTTTCAACTCATGATAAATCATAGAACAGATTCATGAGCAAAACAATCGTAATCTATTGGCGATTGTAAACAAGGCCCCGTTCTGTCAAAGACAGTCAATAAATGGGAACAGATTCGTTCCCGAGACGGAATCTGAAAAAGAGGCGCAGCCAATACGTTGTGATCTCTAAATTTCAATCCCACAGGAGGCAAAACAACCACATATAGACAATACCGTTAAGTCGGTATGACAAAAATCGGTATGGTATGGTATTCGGTACCGACCCAATACCAATACCATGTCGGTATTTCGGTATACCGCTCAGCACTAGTTTTGGGACTACCCTTGGATGTTTCGTAACCACCATTGAGGTTCCATATTGATTGTGATGTATTCAAAGTATTCTTTTTTGGCTCCATAGTATAATCGAATAAATTTGCATATAAAATAACTTTCCTGGAAATGACCAATGATAAAAATTCTCCCCAATCAGCATGTCATTGAAAGTGCCACGTGGTTACTGTTTCTGAACGAAATAAAGCAAATATCGAACTACCAAAATAACCATATACTTTGACACTTGAACTCAATCTCGATGCATCTGCTGGCCACTGTCAGTTTATATGTATACGTTTGAATGGACTTGAAAAAAACTGTTGTACCCAAAACTTGCACCAATGTCATTGTCAAGACAGTTGGCCGAGATTTGGGGCTTCCAGTATCAATACATGAAACTCCACACGATATTCAATAAATCAACGGTGAAGTATTGACATTGTAAAATGTTCATCTCTATGCGGTTTCCCTTGCTGAACTGGAACTTGCCACTTGCTCAACATTTGTACTGTCTGATATAATTATTACTACACGCAATTTCGAAAGCTTGAACTGCAAAACCAGTTGAAACTCACTTTTGAAGTCAGATGGAAATTTAGGGTCACAATGAACTAAATGAGCCACTTGATAAATTTGTTGGGGTTGACATAATCTTTTAACTCTTAGCACTCTGCCCACGCCTTCAATTCCTGCAATGTCTGCCACTGGACAAAATGGAGAAATTTGGTAATTTTCATAGTGGGTGTTTTCAAACATTGTAACTTTTTTGTTTTTAAAGGTACAGAAATAAATTGTGTATAAAAGTTGTTTAGTAAACAACAAGGAATAATAATGTGCAATTGTTTTTACTATATATGTCCACAAAAAACAATACTGCCACCTGGTGCCAGTTTTTTCTGAAAAATTTTAGAAAAATTTCTATGGCACAAGAAATGTCCTATGCTAAGATTTTTTTCATTTTTGAAAATAACCCCCAAACATATAGTGTATTATTTGTGCAGAATTGAATTTGGCACATTTTGGTGTAAAATTTTTTTTTCTAGGGTAGGTGGATTTCTTTCAGCGGTAGATTACATATGACTATGCATCTTCAAAAAAAACACAACATTTTTTAGAGTGCACACTGTCACTGTAACTGACTGATACATTTGTAGTTCCTAGCTGTATGTGCAGAGTGTATTTAACTACAACACTCACAGAGTGTATTTTCTACCCAGCAAAAGAACCACCAACAAACTGTCAGTTAATGGACCACCAGTTTGGTGGTCCATTAACTGAAAATGATCCGGCAGTTCTTGTGCATTTACATGGAAATTTCCATGTTTTTGCTTGGTGGAAAATCATTACTTTGAGGTTTTCATAAAAATACGCTGTAAATATACATAAAAAAGTTGCCGACTTACTGTTGTACTGTTTTTTTTACTCTTTCCAGCATATAATACACTGCACAGAAAATTCCAAAGAACACTGAATATATTTTGTTTATAATTTGTAAAAAAATGTTTTTGGTTTTTGTAACAATGTGACTTATTTTTACATGTACAGTCTTGATTTTCTTTTTGAAATAAAATTTTGAAACACTTACAATTGTTTTGTTTTTACACTGGATGCAGTTGCAATTCATTCTTTATGCAGTGACTTGTGCAGGTTGTTTTATAGTCCTGCAAGGTGTGATATCGTTCGAAACACGGAACGGGGCACAACGCCACAGTTTGTCACAACCTTTGCAAATGTACTGTGCCTGATGTCGGCGCCCAGTTTCCGCTCAGAACAAACAATGCAGTCAGGATACACTTGTTTTCTCCCTTTTGATTTGTTTTTATTGAGTCCAAGAAAATGTCGTGCAACTAGTCTGTTTGGCGTGTCAAACAGATCAGATGATTTGCTGCTTTGTCTAGATTTTGGAATTGATCCTGTGGGCCTTTCACAATCTTCTACAAGTTGGTGTATAAGGTGGAGGCGCAATTTGTACTTATTTATGCATTTGCCAGGATGAATTTTTTGCCAAAGTATTGTGAAATTTACAAATGTTAGCTCTATGAGGTCCACAAAGACTTTTTTCCACCACTTGACTGTCTTATGTACTGATATATATGTCCTAAGTTTTTGATCCAAAAGATCAGTGCCTCCCATGTATTGGTTGTATGCTTCGACTGCCTTCAGTTTTTGTATAGTGCGCTCTGGTGCGCTTGTGATTTTCATGCTGTCTTGATCTCACAGTCTTTTCCATCATTTTTTGTGTTGTGCAGTGTGGTGAGAAGAGTAAGAGGCTTTTTGTCCACCCATGAAATATAAAAAGCATAATGTCATCCCTTTCAAATATGGGGGGGGGGGGGGGGGGGGGGGGGGGGGGGTCATTTTTTCTTCAAAATTTTACCTGCCGGTTTTATATTATTTGGCATTCCCTTGCGGTTAGCCCGAAGTGTGCCACATGCTCCGATACCGAATGCTGCCAACTCATCAAATAAATCAGGAGAGGAAAAAAAGTTATCCATGTATACGTGATGACCCCTTTCCCTTATTGGTACGCAGAGTTCAGAACCACATCCTGAGTTGTGGTTGTTTCGCCGCAAATTTTCCCAATGTACAAAAGCCAGTTGTAACAATAACCGGTTTTGGATTCTCACAAAGTCCAAGCCTTGATACCCCACTTATGGTTTTTTTTTTAGGCATGCACTGCACTAATGCTGCTCTTCCTTTATATTCTATAAATGACTTGTCCACTGCCATTTCCAGTTCATGGGTGTATAATTTTTTAGCTCAACTTTGGCGAAGCCAAATTTGAGCTTATGCCATGGCCCGTCATCCGTCTGTCCGTCAACAATTGGATACGGCTCAGGCTAGAGGCCGTATTTATGAACCGATCTTTACGAAAATTCTTGGGTACCTTTGTTATGACCGTGGGACGAGAACGGGTGTTTTTGGGTTTGGTCCGAAATTCAAGATGGCTGCCAGCCGCCATTTTGTACCGACGTTGCAGAAATCTGTTTTTTGTACAGAACTTCCATATGAAAGCTGTGATTTGAATAATTTTTTGTATGAATGTTTAGTACCATGGGATACATCACATATAATACAGGTTTTTTTCTTGTGCGTAAATTATGCAAATTAGACTAACTTTGATGTTTTTTGGTGTTACTTTCAGCACTGTAAGTGCAAATGCCAATACGGCTCGGGCTAGAGGCCGTATTTATGAACCGATCTTTATGAAATTACTTGGGTACCTTTGTTATCACCATGGGACGAGAACGAGTGTTTTGGGGTCCGGTCCGAAATTCAAGATGGCCGATGGCAGCCATTTTGTACAAAATTTGATGCAATCAGATTTTTGCACAGAACTTCCATATGAAAGCGCTGATTTGAATAATTGTTTGTGTGAATGTTTAGTACCATGGGATACATCACATATCATACGGGTTTTTTTCTCGTGCAGAAATTATGCAAATTAGATGAACTTTGATTTTTTCAGTGCTACTTACACACAGTAAGTACACATGTCAATACGGCTCGGGCTAGAGTCTGTATTTATGAACCGATCTTCACGAAACGTCTTGGGTATCTTTGTTATCACCTTGGGACGAGAACGAGTGTTTCTGGGTGCGGTCCAGAATTCAAGATGGCTGCCAGTGGCCATTTTGTACCGAAATTAGGTCCAATCAGTTTTTTGTCACAACTTCTACACAGCTCATATTTGTGAACTGATCGTCACAAAACTTCTTGGGTACCTTTGTTTTCACCTTGGAACAGGAATGAGTGTGTTTTGGGGTGCCTTTGTTATCACTGTGCTATGAGAACAAATATTTTGGGGTTCAGTCAGACCCACTCTGGTATGAGAACAAATATTTTGGGGTTCAGTCAGACCCACTCTGGGACTCAAAGATTTCTTTTCTAGTTTAGCATCTGACTGTCACCCACCTTTACAATACTTTACCTATACATTTGTTACAGGCAACGGTCAGTATTTATGTACAGACCGTTACAATACTTCATATGTACCTTTGTTATCAGATCATTACCTAGATGTTTGTCATTGCTGTGTCACATGCTATACATGTACATGTCTTTGTCTTGACAAGTTGAGCTACAGTGTCATTGACACTTTCATTTAATTTTTCAATCAAAAATTCAATAACTGGACGAATTTTCCCTGCCCTGTCAAAATCAATATCATCCCTGGGGAGTGATTCAGTGTTATCCGCAACATGAAAAAACATCCATATCTGTAACCACCGGTCAAGACTCCTTATCATTCTGAAATCCTTTAATTAGAACTGTTAATTTGTCAGTTGAACAGTATGAGTCATATGTGGGTAATTTTATCAGTCCCATAAATAATGATATTCCGATGAAAGCCCCCATTTCAGCCATACATCTGTATCCACCCAAGATCGGGCAAGTGCAAATGGCTTCATGTTTGGTTTTTTTTCAAAGTATTGTTTGGTATATAAATTTGTTTGCAAAATGCACAGTTCAATAAAATCATTGTCAAAAAATGTACTGAAAATGTCCAACTCACGCTCACTGCCATCCACAGAAAACTGAATACTTGTGGGCTGGTCAATTGTTTTTAACCATGGGTGGTGGAGCGAGTCCCCCAAATCCAATGTTTTGTCAAATGAACACACGTGCTCGATTGATCAGCTGATTCGCTGACATTTACATTTTCTTCCAAATCGCTTTCACACGACTCAAGTTCATGTGACGAGTCTTCATTGATATTTCTTATGAAAGAATATCCAGGAAAATCATCATCATCCGAATCAGAATCCCCAAGAATGTCATAGAAAGTTGATAGATTTTTTTCATTTGATGACGCCATTTTAAAAACAATGTCAACCTGGGACGTTTTGTCCCCCATTTGAACAAAAAATTGGAACATGTGCATTACTTTATATGGAAACTCATGACGATTCAGGTGGAAATCGAAAGGTTTTCATTGGTTGTAATACATAATTCAACCAGGGAAGCCCCCTCTGTGCTAATAAACATAAGCCAACCGACTTATTATGGGATGTGGAAATGTCGGATTTACCCGACAACAGTGTCTCAGGTTTGTGTTACGGATGTCAGATTTTCTCGACAACCGAGTGCAAAGAGTTAAGGGTCGGCGGTTGCTTTTTACAACATTACACCCTCGGCAGTTTTTTTGCTGTCGATGTGCATTGTTATCACAGCATTTTCCTTGGCATTGCTGATTTCCAAGGGTGAATTGCCAGGACTGGGGGGAGGGGGGGGGGGGGGGGGTTAAATTCAAGTTTGTTCAAATGGGATCCGTGGATGAATATTTGGGCTCTTTTTTGGAGCCCAAATTTTAACTTAGTGCAATATGAGAAAATTTCTTGAAAAATCTTCCTTTTCAGACCCACTAGTGAGAATCCTTTCATATTCAGTATGTGACATCTCTAGAGGTGTAATGTTCAAATTTGTTCAAATCGAGTTCCTGGGTTAATATTTGGGTTCCCCAAGGGAGCTCAAATATTTACTTAGTGCAAAATGGGGAATTATCGTTTAAAATCATCGCTTTCAGATCCAGCAGTCAGATTCTTTTGATGTTTGGTGTACAACACCTCTAGGAGGGTTAGATTGAAGGTTGTTCAAATCAGGTGTCTGGGTTAATATTTGCGCTTTTTATTGAAGCCCAAAATATGAGAAAATTTCCTGAAAATTCCTCTTCTTCAGGTCCACCAGTGAGAATCCTTTCATATTTGGTATGTAACTTCTCTATGTGTGTCAAATTCAAATTTTGTTCAAATTGAGTCACTTGTTTTTTCTTGTCTTTAGAGAGAACCACAGTTGTTGAAAACAAAACAAAAATTTCGCTCGGTTGTTGTTTTGTTAATACTTCACAAAACAGAGCTTGCTAGGAAGCTTTCCTAGGACCAGCAGAAATGAATGTCCAAAAAAGTTGCCTTAGGTTGTGTCATAGCAAATCAAAAAATTGCTCTTGACAATTTGAGTCAGGTGAGCATTTTAGTCTCACTTGAGCCTCTAGTTTCTGTAATCAGTGGTAATGAATATTACAAGAATAGTTTCACTTGTAATTGGTTTTAAAATCATAAAATCTGTGAGATGAAACTGGTCAATTCACTTACTGGTTCTGAAAACTGAGCTCCTATCCTACACATGTAATCCAAATGCCATGAACTTAAGAAAATCAGTGTTGATTCTCATTGTTTTTTTTTTCAAGAAACATATGTGAAAATGGATTCTGATTGTCGCATGAATTTTAAGCCCTGGTCAGTATGAATGAGTTGGTGGTGTTCAAGGAAGTACACAATGTATCATGTAAATATGTTTTTTTTTTTTCAGGAGGTAAAAAGAAGCCCTTAAAACAGGCAAAGAAAGATTCTCGTGAGATGGATGAGGTATGATGTACATGTAGAATAGAGAATAGAGTAATTCTGAAAAGGTTATTCCCACAAATACTGGTTATGATATTTACATCAGGGCAACCGGTCGTATTCCACCAGGCACATAACATGGAGCTTCGTTTGTAATATACTATTAAAAAAAAGTAGGGGATATCCAAACTGATGTTGATGTATTCGGAAAATGGTATTGGATACGCGTCATTGGACACATCAGTATGTTCCCAAGATTAGCGTGAATCATGAATGTCACCGGCCCACGAAAACTTTGTGCAGGTTTTTTGCACGAGCACCGCATTAATGTCTGTGGGATACGTTTTGAAATTTTCATTTGTACTGGATGGGCTTTTTCAGAGGTCTCATCAATCTTTTCTTGGTATAAACTCTTTCATCAATAGTTTCTGGTCAAAACATAACTTTTGAGGTATGCGAAGACTGACACATGACGAACATTTACATGCTGTTGGCATGTTGGAAGCTAGCAACAGACAGACTGCAGTGGCTCAAATTCTCAGCGTTACTCAATCGGTGCTTAGCAGGTTGTGGTCATGCTACCATCAGACAGGCAATGTTGATGACAGACATCCGTCTGGTCGTCCAAGGGTGACAACTGCTAACCAGGATCGTTTCATCCGAACCACAGCATTACGTAACAGCCATCAAAGTGCCTCAGAAATTGGACAGCACATGGCAACATGTTAGCAGCTCATGTGGTGCCATTTGCGCGATGTCACAGCCATTGATTCATTTTCCAAGATGACAGTGCAAGAGCATACAGGGCCCATGTTGCTACAGAGTTCCTCCAGGAGCAGAGCATCATTACACTGCTTTGTCAGCAAAATCCAGACCTTTCACCAATCGAGCATGTCTGGGATATGCTTGCCTGGCGCGTACGACAACGCCAACAGTCCCCTACCAATGTCCAGAAACACACCGCTGCACTGCAGGAAGAATGGAATAACATCAGTCAAGCTGATATTGGACATTTGGTGAGGAGTATGCCACATCGGATCTGTACTTGTCTCGCGAACCGAGGAGGATTTACAAGGTATTGAGGTCTTGGACTGAATGTGGTAAATTCTCTGCCTGACTGCCCATTAGATGTGGGTCGGTGATGAATTTTCAAGTCGGTGTCGGTGTTTTTTAAGAAGTAAAATCGCAGTTGCGGTGCTGTTATCGGTGGTGGAACAGGCCAAGTTCATTCATCGAATTTAGGTTGTGCTTACCCAGTGCAGTGTGTGAACAATGTCGAAACGTAATCAGTCTTTGACAAAAGATAAATTAATAGAACTGAAAAGAATGTTTGGCTTATTGATGTATACTGTAAAGTTCAAATTACGCACAAATTTGTAGAGTTCAGGTTGGGTTTTAACTTTCCGTTCGGTGTTCTCCATATAATTACAACACTATTCTCCATACACAGTCGTTTGGGGTATAACCGGTCACCTTTCATATTTCTTATCAACCTACTCACAATTGTTTACTACAGGCTTGCACTACAGTGGAAGTCCCTAACTCGGATAAAATACTCTCTATTTTTGTCTTTCCCAAGCAAGTTGGGAAAGAAAAGTGGTGCAAAAGCACCAATAAAAATAAGCCAAAACTGGGTCGAGTGCAACCGGCGCAGACCCAGTACGGGACGCTCTCTCCCAAGTACAACTCCACGACTTCCGTTGCCAGTGCGCATATACCGTCTCTAAAGACTCATTCTTTTTAAAATCCGCTTCGTGTCGAGATGTTTTTGCACGCTTATCAGTGTTCCACCAGCTCGATGTTTGATGATTCCTGATTCATTATACCACAGTGTATCCTTTGTATTCTCAGGAACAGTGTTTTATATATTCCCTTTTCTATTATATGTTCATAATGTATATTTATTTGCTCTCTCTCGAGTCGCACGCGAATTTTGCGTGCCACGCGGTTCGGACTTAGATTTTTTCACAATTATTGTTAATGCTTTTTTTTGCAAATTTTCTAATTGTGTTAGAGTTAGGTGTCAGCGGGGTACCACTCCTGCAGTGTTTCTTCTTTCTTTTGAGAGTAGTCTTCCTGTTGGGTGGTTCCCGGTCGACCTTCTGGGGTCTTTGTTTCTGTCACCTTTCTCTCTTCTTTGGGGGTGTTCTGTTTTCTCATCTCCACTTCTCTGCTCCTCTCACCTCTATCATGCCCAGGACAATTCCCTGTGGGCAATGTCTGCTGCCAAAGCATGTGGACGATGTACATTCGTCTTGTTCCTCCTGTAATGGGTGTTCGGCCGAGGTGTCTGTGGAACATGGTCTTCCACCTTCTGGGTGTCAGTAAACCGTGTCGTTCGTTCTCGTGGCCGTGCCTCCCGCTCCCGCGGGAAAGGAGAACGTGGTTGTTCGGGGCCTCCCGAGCCGACTTTGTCTGGTGAGAGTTATTCCTCCTCCGTGGGGGATGTGCAGTCTTTTCCTGTGGTGGATACTGCGGGAGCCGTTGAGTGTTCTGGTGTAGAGATGCCTGGTTCCGGGACTACGGTCCCCCCTCCAGTCGACATCTCAGGCTGTCACTAGGGTTGTGACTCCTCCTTTGGAGCCGAGCCGGTGTGCTCTCTCCACTATTTCACCAGCTTCAACGACTCTCGACGTATCTACTACTGCTGCTGGCCCGTCTGCTTCGTTATCTGTTTCAGCCGGCCTCGGCTTTTCGCTGCAGGGGACTGCAGGACTGTCCGATACTGTAGACGTGGGATATCGGCCTCAGCCTTCCCTGACTTCAACTCGGCGAAGTCGGAAGGGGCTGCCGGCCGAGCCCATCGCTGTGGTCTCTTCGCCGTCGAGCACCACAGTTGTGTCTTTGGATTCGGATGTTCGTAGTGGAAACACTATGAACTCCGTGGCGTTTCCGTCTACTCACTCTGGTCACACGACCAGTTTTGGGGGACCAACGCCTTTTGTGCAGCCTGGACCTTCTGCCCCGCAGAGGTCCACGGTGACTCTCATGAGTTCTCGCAATATTGATCCTCGGGGTGCATCGTACCCCTATACACGTCTGCCTTCAGATGTTTCGGCTGCCGCCCGTCGTCCCGCGTCGGGTGTTTTGGAGGATCGTGACCCTTCGCTGGTTAAGAGGGTCAGAGGTGAAGCCACTTTGCCGGTTCGCTCCCCTGTCGAACCGGTCGGTACAGGCAGTGAGCTTAGGGAGGCCCTCTCCTTACTCACTCAGGTTCTTTCTAAGAGCCTTCCTGTTGCTTCCAGCGAGGCTATGGGTGGTTTCCAGGCGCCTCCTATGGCGCCGCCTCCCGGGATTGGAAACAGGCCGGTTTCCTCTGGTGTCCCGACACCATGGGAGGCATCGGCTGGTTTGCCCACGATGGGCTATGTGTCTTCCGACTCTGGGGAGGAGTCCGACATGCTTGAGGTCGAGGGCCAGCAGTCTTCGGACTTGGGGGCGGCTCTTGACTTTGTGTTTGGGTTTCTGCCTGAGCTCAAACCTGCTAACCAGCCGACAGTGTCAGCCTGGCCGCGATCATCGGTCGCGCGCCAACAGCCTATGGAGCAACCTGTTTCTGGGCGCCTTCGACCGTGCCAGTCGGTACAGGTGGTTGAGGCTTTTTCAGCATTGGATGCCAAGCTGAATTCCAAGGCTTTGAAGACTTCGTTCTTCACCAGGGTTGACACCTTTTTGCCTCCTGTGCGTTATCGTTCCTACGATTCCGCCAATCCGTCAGTCTGCCAGGCTTTGACGGTTCTGGATCAGGACTCCACTTCCCTCGGGCTTTCCAAGCCCAAGTCTGCCGTCATTCCAATGACGACTCTGGAGTCCACGTTGGGCTTATCTAGAGAGATGCTTGGCATGCTTTCTCTCTCAGATCACGTCGTCTCAGCTTTGGCTGCTTATCTGCCTCCAGATAAGTTTGACGAGGTACAGGGTCCTTGTGCTGTCCAAGGCGCTTATGCACCTTACTCACACGCATGCCTGTAACACGGCAATTTGGAATTAGTTCGAAGGGACGCTGTGCTGGACACAGGACGATCCCTTCCCGAGGAGCAGCGTGCTACTCTTCGATCTGCTTCTTTGGCAGGTCCGCAACTTTTCCATGGTTCCGTGTCGACGGTCCGGGATGACGTCCTACGTCATTCCAAAGATCAGCTGCTGTTTCGTCAGCTTGATCAGCCTTCTCGGGGAGGCAAGGGCCGTTCCAAGCCTAACAAGTACCCTTCTGCTTCCTCTGTGAAGCAAAAGGCTGGTCCTTCTGCCGCCGCCTCTACTTCTTACTCACGGGGTAAAGGTAGGGGTCGGCAGAATCGAGGGAAGTCTCAGGATTCTTCATTTAGCAGAGGAGGTGGTTTCTCCTCTCGCGGGCCTCGTCGGGGCTCGAAATGAAGGTCCTCACCTCGACTCGTCCCAGGTTGGAGGAAGGATAGCAGAGTTCGCAGACCATTGGACCACCATCACATCCGATCCATGGGTGTTAGATGTTGTTCGGTCCGGACTGCGCATATCTTTCCGACGGCAAAGGGGGCGATCGAGGTTGTCAAGAATGTTCAGTCAGTGGGTTTCTATTCCCGCCTGTTCTTGGTGCCGAAGAAGGACGGCCGACTCCGACCGGTTATCGATCTGAGTATCCTGAACCAGTCTATCATTGCTCCCAAGTTCAGCATGGAGACTTTCAGATCGGTCCGCCAATCAATTCACCAGGGAGATTTTGCAGCCAGCATCGACCTGCGAGACACTTACTTCCACGTTCCGATGCATCGGGCGTCACGGAAGTATCGCAGGTTCGCTTTTCTGGGGCGAGTTTACCAGTTCAAGGCCATGCCTTTCGGCCTCAACCTGGCTCCTTGGGCGTTCACCAGACTGATGTCGCATGTGATAGCGTTCCATCGCACACAGTCCAGGGTGACTACTTCGGCATATCTGGACGATATCCTCCAGAGGCATTCCAATGCTGCCTTACTGGAATCGGATGTCGCCACTCTGTTGAGCTTGCTCACGTCGCTAGGATTCAGAGTCAACGAGGAGAAGTCGGACCTGGTCCCTTCTCAGTCGTTTTGTCATCTGGGGATGTCTTTCCAAACCAAATTCAATTTGGTGGCTGTTCCCCAGGCCAAGGCTGTGATTCTCTCAGCTTTTGCTCTGACTCTGTCCCAGTCCAGGTCCGCGACCGCTCAGAGTTTTCTCCGGCTGATCGGTCTCTGCGGTTCGGTGACGGATCTCATTCCTCTAGGTCGGCTGCGTGTCAGACCTCTCCAACACTTTCTGCTCAGTCGTTGGAGACCGAATGTAGATTCTCTGGATCAGGTGCTTCCGTTTCCGGACTCTCTGTATCCTCACCTTCTTCCCTGGACAGATGTTCAGTGGATTGCGCAGGGTGTTCCGCTGGACTTACCCACGTCCGATCGCGTTCTGACGGCAGATGCCAGCGATCTCGGATGGGGTGCGACGTTGGATCCTCTCGGTCTTTCCCTATATGGGATGTGGGACCAGGATCAAGCAGCTCTACACATCAACCAGAAGGAGCTTCTTGCTCTTCTTCTGAGTTTCAGGCAGTGGATCCCTCACCTGTCGAATCGCCAGGTCCTTCTACTATCCGACAATTCGACAATGGTTGCTTACATTCGGAACCAGGGCGGCGCGCACTCGCTTCTGATGTACGAGTTAGCTCGGGATCTTTTACTGCTCGCTCAGGATGTTCACGCCGGAGTGGTTGTTCGTCACATTCCCGGTCGTCTGAACGTCCTAGCCGACTCCCTGTCCCGACAGGGCAGGGTTATTTCCACCGAGTGGATGCTTCACAGTGCAGTGTTCCAGTCGCTTTGCGATCTCTGGGGACGTCCCCACATCGACCTCTTTGCGACTCGTTGGAACCATCAGGTGGACACTTTCGTGTCCTCGTGTTCAGATCCTCTGGCTTTTGCCGTGGACGCTCTGTCACTCGATTGGAACGGTCTAGTCGGCTATGCCTTCCCACCGGTTCCGATTCTTCCTCAGGTTCTCGCCAAAATTCGAACCTGCAGTTGTTGAATCATTCTGATCGCTCCCCTGTCGCCTCAGCGGGTGTGGATCAATCAGCTCCGCTCGCTGATGGCGGCGGTTCCGGCACGTCTCCCGCTACGTCGCGACCTTCTTTGTCAAGGTCGCCCGAGGAGGTTTCACATCGACCCGACTTCATTGTGCCTTCACGCATATCTTTTGTCAGGTCCTGTCTCCTCCGTAGAGGTTTTTCGAGACGAGCAGTGGAGTGCATTTCTTCTTCAAGGAGGCACTCCACTGGTTTAGCTTATGCAGCTAAATGGAAGGTCTTCTGTCGATGGTGTGCTGATCACTCTGTTGATTATGCCAATCCTTCGATTTCACAGATTGCGGAGTTTCTGGTATATCTGTTTGATTCTCGGGGTCTCCAGCCTGTTACCATCAAGGGTTACAGGTCTATGCTTTCAGAGACTTTTTCTTATGTGGGGAAGCGTCGTATCGGCACTAATCCTTACCTCTCCAAGCTTGTTCGGCACTTTTCTTTGAATGGGCCTCGGACTTTGCAGCTCACTCCACGATGGAATCTTTCGTGGGTGCTGCTTTGCTTGGGGGGGGGGGGGGGGGGGGCGCTGTTCGAACCTTTATCCCAGGTGGATATGCATTTTCTCACATATAAGACGGCTTTTCTGATGGCATTTGCTTCGGCCAGATGGGTTAGTGAGCTTCACGCCCTCTCGGTTGACCCGGCCTTTTTTAGGAGCTCTCCCAACAGTGTTACTTTTACCACTGATTGCTCCTTTTTGGCTAAGAATCAGTTACCAGATACTACTCCTCCTCCTATCTGTATCAGGGCTCTTCCCTCTGTTGAGGGTACTCGCCCTTTGCTCTGTCCGGTCCGTGCTATTCGCATTTATCTTGATTGGACACGCTTCATACGGAAGGGCAGAAAACGTTTTTTTCTGTCTCTCATTCCGGGTCGACAGAAGATCTCTCCTCAATCCATTTCTCGATGGATTTGTCTTGCTATTCGTACGGCTTATAGTCGTTTAGAAGCTGGCGATTGTATTACCAATCGTATTTCTGCCCACGAGGTGCGGGCACTGTCTGCCTCTTGGGCTTATTCTAACTCCGTCAGGTTGTCGGATGTTATGCAGGCAGCCTACTGGAGAAATGCTTCTACTTTCTCTACCTTTTATTTACGCCAGTTGCAGGAGCAGTCGGAGGACCTTTTTGCCCTGGGTCCTCTTTCTTCTGCTCAGGCTGTTGTCCGCCATAGCCATTAGGCTTCTTGAAGGTCAGTTTCAGCCTTGTGCTGTTACTGCCCTTTTTCTGTCTGTGTGTCACACAGGCTCATATGTCTCTTTTCATTGTCCTTTACCAATGATTGCGACATTATGGTTGATAAGCCTCGGGACCTCTTCCTTCTACTTCACGGTTCCAGTGCACTAGGGTTATGTGGGGGTTGGTTATGCGATTCCCTCCAGCCTTTTGTCTATTCAGCCTGTAGTAAACAATTGTGAGTAGGTTGATAAGAAATCTAAATTTTATAGTAAATTTCCTTTCTTATTATACCTACCACAATTGTTTACATGGAGGCCCTCCCGTCTTCTTTACGGGTAAAGAATCTTTCCTCCCCGCTGATCACATAACTCTAACGTTTACGGATTCAAAAAGAATGAGTCTTTAGAGACGGTATATGCGCACTGGCAACGGAAGTCGTGGAGTTGTACTTGGGAGAGAGCGTCCCGTACTGGGTCTGCGCCGGTTGCACTCGACCCAGTTTTGGCTTATTTTTATTGGTGCTTTTGCACCACTTTTCTTTCCCAACTTGCTTGGGAAAGACAAAAATAGAGAGTATTTTATCCGAGTTAGGGACTTCCACTGTAGTGCAAGCCTGTAGTAAACAATTGTGGTAGGTATAATAAGAAAGGAAATTTACTATAAAATTTAGATTTTCGTTTATTTCTCTGAAATAAAATAAGTTATCCAAATTTTTTTTTTATTATTTTTGACAGACAGGTATCTGACACTCATTATTGCAGCAGACTTCTTCAGATAAAGCTTCTGTTTATTTTATAAAATTAGATCGTTTGACTGTCGCAATTTGGTCAGTAACGGGTCTCTTGTGTCTATAAAGAATCACCCTCTTTGACATCTGCTGGCGATCTATTTTCTCACGTTATATGTATTTATTGAACACAAAAAGCCTTTTCCGTTGCTTCCAGCGAGGCTATGAGTGGTTTTCTGGGCGTCCCCCTGTGGCGCCACTTCCCGGTATTGGAAACAGGCCGCTTTCCTGATCCCCTGGTGTGCCTACACCATGGGAAGCATCGGCTGGTTTGCCCATGATGGGCTATGTGTCTTCCGAGTTGTGGGGTGAGTCTGACATTCCTGACGTCGAGAACCAACAGTCTTCTGACATGGGGGCAGCTCTTGACTTTGTGTTTGGGTTCTTTCCAGGTCTCAAACCGTCAAACCAGCCGACAGTGTCAGCCCGGCTGCGATCATTGGTCGCACGCCTACAGCCTGTGGAGCAACATGCTTCTGGGTGCCTTTGGGACAGGTGGTTGAAGCATTTACCGCTTTGGACTCTAAGCTGAGTTCCAAGGCTATGAAGACGTCGTTCTTCATCAAGGTTGACACTTTTTGCCTCTGGTGCATTATTGTTCCTACGATTTCGCCAATCCGTCAGTCTGCCAGACTTTGACGGTCTTGGATCGGGACTCCATCTCCTCAACCATATGGAGACTCTGGAGTCCAAGTTGGGCTTATCGAGAGGGATGCTGGAATGCGTTCTCTCTTCGATCATGTCGTCTCTGCTTTGCTGCTTATTTGCTCCCAGAGGAGTTTGACGACAAATGGGTTTTGTTTTGTGTGTGCTGTTCTAGGCGCTCATGCATCTTCTCACACACATGCCTGTAACGCGGCTAGCTTGGAAGTAGTTCGTAGGTACGCTGTGCTGGACACAAGATGTCCCCTTCTTGAGGGGCAGTGCGCTGCTCTTCGATCTGCCTCTTTCGGCGGGTCCGCGACTGTTCCATGGTTCCGTGGCGATGGTCCGGGATGGCTCCCTTTGTCATTCCATTGATCTGCTGCTGCTTAGTCAGCTTGATTGGCCTTTTGTTGGAGGCAGGCACCGTCCAAAGCCTAACAAGTACCCTTCTGCTTCCTCTGCGAAGCCTAGGGTTGATCCTCCTACCACCACTTCTACTCACTCACAGGGTGGGGTAGATGTCAGCAGTAGTCACCTCAATTTCGTCCCAGGTTGAGGCATTCCACTACAGTACTGTGATCACAAAAGCGGACACCAAATCGCGGCACGTTCTCGACGCGGTCGCGATTGAGGTGACAGACAAGAAAAAAACCTTATCGACAGAAGCACGGCTAAAGCAAAACACAATCTCCATTCCGCCGATTGGATTTTCGCGGAGATTTTTCGCGAACGTCAACAGCGCCGCGATTTTGTCGGAGGGAACAGTTCGAACTGCTTGTGCACAAATGTAACCGGTTTGCAATGTTAATGTACACGTAGACCTAACCAATGTATCGAGTTGGTATATATTCTAAAAAAGGGTCAAATTCAACACTTCCCAGATGTCGCGATTGCCCACACCCCCAACATTAATCATAACATAAATTCATAATCGTATTCATCTGAATTTGAAAATCGTGATAAACATGGACTTGAGGCAGACACCCCCGCTTCACCCACTACGTCTTTCACCACTCCCTCTCTTTTTGTTGTCCCCCGATCTGACATTGTGTAGGCAGCACCCTCCAATCTCAACTTAATTTGTACTTTCCATTTCAGTTTCACGCATATCACTACACTCTATCGTTTGGGGTGAATACAATATCGTCGTGTCCAACTATTCTCTCCGCTAGAAATTCAAGAATTTTGTTGGTTGTTGGGATCTTAAAAAATAAAAAAAAAACGATATTTTATCCCTTCAATTATCAAAATGACTGACATCACATGAACACATTTGTATTTTAAGAAGCATGTGAAGCGTCAATTTTTTCGGACTTTTGGGTACGTGGCGGTTTTTAATGGCGAAAGTACCAATTCGTTATCAAGTCAACTCGTAGTCAGTTTGGTTATGGATATTGAACAGCGAAATATTCATCCAGGTCGTCAATTCAATCCTTTTAAGCCCCCCCCCCCCCTCGTACATACACCTCCCTCCCGAGTGATGCATTACCCCCCCCCCCCCCCCCCCCCCCCCCCCCCCCCTGCCACGCCAATTCTCTGGCAACGGAGGGCTGTAGTCGTCCCGGCCTCATGTGCCTATGCTTGAAAAGAAAATTGACACCACCCCACCCATCATAAACAAGCTTTTTGTATTCCGTGGTTCTGATTAAACCTGTTTTTACGGTGTGGGGGGAGGGGGATAGCCAGCTCGATATATGCCACATGCATATCCGATGGTCATAGCCCTGAGGTGGGCGTGGCCTTCCCGCTGGTGGAGCTTCGATGGAATTGTAGATCAGTCCTACTTCATTGTTTTTGAAAGTGCGAAGTCTCTGACGGAACTTTTATTTATTTAACTGCAGGGGATATACATGTAAATATACCAGGTACACAGTCAGGGGATGGGGTGGGGGTGGGGGGTCTTGCATAGAGTCAATGTTTTTTTGGTGGGGGAACAACAACACTGAATTTTACTGGTTATCCCCCATCCCACCCCCACCCCCACCCCCCCCCCCCCCCCCCCCCCCCCCCCCTCCCTCCGCTGGTCTTCAACACATGATATTGTAGACTCTAGGCTACGTGCCTGAAAAAGACTTCGGATTTGGACCAGGACCGAGACCTGAACCACCAACATTAGCATTGTTGATGCAGTGCTCGACTGTGCATGTTCATTATTGCCATAATTTGCCTACAGTACACACTGAATGGCTGGGATTAGAAGAGGGATAGGTACTGGATGATTGGGGGGGTGGGGGGCGGTGGCTCAGTAGGTAGAGGTCCAGGCTGCAGGCCGAGAGGTCCTCAGTTCAAATCCCACCTGCGGCAATCGCGTTGTGTCCTTGGGCAAGACACTTCACCCCCCCCACCCCCCTCCCCCCTCCCCCCCCCCCCCCCCCCCATTGCCCATGTGGGGCCACGGTGGCGTTGTGTACTGAGGCGTACTGCACGTCGATGGTGCATCTGTCTTCAACCAATGCTAACCCTGCTTGTGTGGAGCTGACAGTTGCTCGCCGTTGCTCAGTGGTTCTCTCTGGGTACTCTGGCTTCCTCCACCCGTAAAACTGTCATGGTCATGATTAGCCATTGTGCAGAAATATGTGACCTTAAACACCCATAAATAAATTGGTTGATTACGACAAAAACACTCATGTAGTGGAGTTTCCACTCACACAGTGTGTTCAGGTTCTATGAAAAAAAAAAAACTAACAGCACACTGGAGACATACTTCAACAAATTCGTTTCAAAGCCTCTAGACCAAAATACTAAGTTATGTTACTTTAATTTAACCCGAACTGTAAGGAGCGAAAAACATTCAAACGATAAAATGTCGGACTCCTCAAACACGTGTTGTTTGAAAGTTGTGAAAAAATAATGCCCTCGTATTTAAAAAAATACACTTTCTGGCGTATTCTTTCATATGATATTCATGAATAAATAGTAAAAATGTACGATCACTGTTTTTCTTTCATTTGAATGCGCTTTTCTTTAACCATTTAACTCGGAAATGCATGTCCGACCAGAATATCGATTCACCCCAAAACAGCCGACTTTGTGGTGAGAGAAAGTCCAACCGTAAAATTGGCTTTTGACTGATTTCTGATGTTGGGTGAAGAACTTCTGTTTGAAGTAATTTGGATATGGCCGATGGATATGGCCGCCTTTTTATTTGTTTATTTGTTTATAAGAATTTTACCAATTGAGAGTAATGTTTCTATCGACACCCAGACGGTGGCGT